>MU204310.1:3785651-3841201 GCA_017309775.1 Paedocypris sp. Pulau Singkep
TGAGAGTGTTTATAAACTCATACATATGCAGCATGTGTATCAGATGAAGATGCAACAGACACAGTAAAACCCCTCATGTTTTGTTTAGGCTGATGTGAAGAGGCAAATAAAAACCATGGTTAATGAGAAAAAGGAAAAAACTAATAACAGCAATGTTTGCTGTTTATTTGACTTGTAATTGGGAGGAAGTGACCATCAGCTAAATTCAAATTGTTTTAATAAACAAAACCCTAGCGGGCCCAGCAGACTCATGAACACTGGCTGAATTACAAAAATCCTGATGCCTCACTATGGGATAACGGGCCAAGTATAATATTATTATTATTATGATAAAGAATGAATCCGCCGCATGTGTAGTACTACTACTACTAATAGTAATAATAATAATAATAATAATAATAATAATAATAATAATAATGATAACAACAACAACAACAACAACAATAATAATAACAACAACAGTGATTGGCGCAAGCAGGTGCGCGAACAGATAGTAACGGAACATCGCGCGAGCAACTCGTACTTCACAGTGGCGCGGGAAACTTTACAGACGGAAGCGCCGCGGCGGAGAGTGAGCAGAGGGAGAGCGGAGAGTGAACAGCGGAGTGAGCGGAGCATCTGCATCATCAGCTCCTGACGTCTGCGGCCACACTGCGCCGCCCGAGCCAGAGCGGAAACCACCGCGAGCACACGCGCTCGACCGAAACACGCGAGGACTCATGCAGGGCCGCCTGAGGATCCCGACATGGCGGCGAGCAGAAGAAGAGGAGGAGGAAGAGGAGGAAGAGGAGGCGGAGGAGGAGGAGGCGAGCTTTTTACTATTGTGGAAACTAGCGCGGACACAGAGAGCGGCGGGGTAGCCGACAGCGAGGAGCGGCCGGACATTCTCCCCGTCGACGTCAAGTGGTTCGAGATTCCGTTCCGAAAGTCCGAGTCTGATGCGGAGGAGGAAGAGGAGCTGCTGCCGCAGCCGGAGAGAGAGGAAGAGCGGGCGGACGGCGCTGCGGACAACGCCACATACAGCGTCGAGGGGGGCGGCTGCAATGTCATTCTAGTCGCGGGAAACGGGATCAAGCACGAGGAGGAGGAGGAGGAGGAAGAGCAGGAGGGCTACGCCACTTCTAACGGCTGCTCCGAAGCCTCCTCCGACGACTCGGACATCGATTTTTCCGACTTGGAAGAGGATGAGGAGGAGGAGGAGGATGTTGATGAGAGCGCGTCTGCGGGATTCTGGGGGGAGCCGGACCAGCTGGTGACGATAGAGCCGTTCGGCGGCGGCGGCGGCGGCGGCCCTCGGCTCTCGCTGGGAGATGACGCGGACACTCTGGACTATTTCCGGCTGCTGTTCCCGGACTCATTGTTTGAACACATGGTGGAGCAAACAAACAACTACGCCCTCTGTCGGCAGCGGAGAAGCGGGCGCTCGGACATGCACTGGCACCCCACTGACGTCAGAGAGATGAAGGCGTACGTCGGCCTCAACATTCTCACGGGAATCAATCAGCTGCCCGACTTTGCCATGTACTGGGCCAGCGACATTTTCCTGGGCAACGCCGGGTTCAAGAAAACCATGACGGCCCACCGCTTCCAGAAGCTCGACCAGAACCTCCGCCTGTGCGGCGGCGAGACTGAACCTCCAAAGGGCGAGCCGGGCTACGACGGGCTTTACAAAATACGCCCTCTGCTGGACGTGGTGGGAAACACCATGTGGGATGCCTACCCGCCCAATCGATGCTTGGCCATCGGCGAATGCGCCATCGCCGCCAAGGGCCGATTTTGGCCCGCGTGGCACGTGCCGTCCAAGCCTTTGCGCAAGGGCCTCAGGGTGTGGACGCTCTGTGACTCGCGAACGGGCTACTGCCACCGCACGCACATTCACGTGGGCAAACCCGGCGACGATGCGGCGGCCGCAGCCTTGGGCCGCAAGGTGGCGCTGTCGCTGGCGCGGGGACTGGAGGGGCGGCACCACCACCTATTCATGGACGCCTTTTTCACCTCTGCATCTCTGCTGCGGCAGCTCCTGAAGCGAGGACTGTACTCCTGCGGGCCCACCGACCCGTGCCGCCGGGGGTACCCTGACGCCCTCCGACCGCACAACGTCGGAAAGCTGGCGTTGGGCGAGTTCTACCAGTGTCAGCACGGCAATCTGGTGGCCACCGTCGCCAGGGACGTCAGAGTCGTCAGCTGCTTGTCGTCCAACGCCGCGCCCGGCATCGTGGGCATCGGGCCTGGCAAGCGAGAAACAGAAGACGCCGGCAACGGGGACTGCGTCAGCATGGTTGGGCTGGGGGCTCCGCGGCCCCTTCCCCTGCTGCTCTATCAGGAGAACAGGAGGGGCGTCGACCTGGCCGAGCGGCTGCGGGAGAGCTATGACGTGGGGAGGCCCTGCAAAAAGTGGTGGCGCTATTTTTTGTGGTTCTACGTGAACCTCTGCGTCGTCAACGCCTACGTGGTCCTGCGCGAGAGTCGCGGGGGGCTGCCGCTGGCGGGCTTCAGCGGCAAACAGTTTACGCAGCGCCATTTCCGTGTGCGGCTCGCGCAGCAGCTGATCGGCGATTACCAGGGGGCGAGAGGGATGGAGCGCGCCGCCCGCAAGCGCCACGCGGACTCGCCCCTGGAGTACGGCCACCGCCTGGAGCGGATGTCGGAGCGCTCGCGCCGCTGCCGAAACTGCACAAACAAGGGTCTTCGGCATGAGAGCGTGTTCGGCTGCAAGATATGCAACGTGCACCTGTGCCGAGGAGGATGCTTCAGTGAATTCCACAAATGAAGGAGTTAGTGACTGTTCTAGCGTAACGTTTGTCCTAGTGTTGCACGTGTGCAGAAACGCCGTCGTTATCCGTTAGCATCTGTTTGTTGTCAGACTTTTGTATCGTCACTAAAGGCCTTGTCACTTTTTCTATTATGACGAACTAAACATTTTATCGACAAATAAACTTTTCAACATATAGCCTTGCTTTTTCTACTCACCTTCTAACTAGTTAAAATCGTCTGGTGAAAATCTACTCACCTAACTAGTTAAAATGGCTGCCGATTTCTGAAGATGCCATAAGGTTAATCAACATGTCAGGGGGTTTACTAAGAGATATGTTGTGTAAACATAACCAAAGTTTATATCTATACTGCACGCTAAGTGAAATTAATATCAGTTTGGTGAAATTTTGAGTAGAAACTCATAAACGTCTTCTTAACGTGAATGTGATTTTCCTGGATAGTTTAGTGGGCGAGTGAAAGCGCCACGGGGACGCCACCCCGAGGGGGGGGGGTTGCTATGACAACCACAGATTTTGAAGCCTGCGCGCCCCCGTCAGGTTGTCGGGGGATTTGCTGACGGTGAGTAACAACATGATCTATAATTATTTCAAACGCCGACTTCCTCTGAATTACGTCGGCTTTGCTTATTATTGTGTGAAAGGCATTTTATTATTATAAGTATATTAACAACAACACAGACACAACATGAAATTCAGCCCGTACGTGTGTCCCGGCAGGGGCGACGGACCCTCTGCCATTTATTTCCTCCTCACCGAGTTTCAGTTTTACAGTTTTACAGATTTTGAACTTGAAACAGTAATGAGAAATTACTAAAAAGTAGACTTGAGCCACAGATTATTTGTTTTTACATCAAGTTCACTGTAGTTCTGAATATATGTCTAATTGTAGCAAATACAGTAGACGTGTTCTGCATTAGCTGAGATTCTTTGTGTTTAAGTGACACTTGAGACTGAAAGGTCCATGTTCGCGTCCGTTCCATAAAGTCAAAAGTTATAAGTGCAGTGTGGATTCTGGTCTCCGTCAGAGGAGTGGCGGGTGAGTGAGTGAGAATGAATGAATGAGTGCGTGAGAGTGAGAGAGAATGATTGAGTGAGAGTGAGTCACTTTATGACACTTTATGACCCTTGTCCAACTGTGCTGTGATGTAATTCTGTAACTTGGAGTTTTCCCCGAGATTGCTTCTGCCGGATCATCGGACGTGTGTGATGTCACACCCCTGGACCTTCCTGAAGATCTAGTGCAGGGAGTCTTTTGAGGGAGGGATGGAGACATCTTTACCTGCCACTAAGCCATGAGACACTGTCACGTACATTTTACTGCAAAAAACGCTTTAATGCTTGCCTGAAAATTAAGTACATTTGCAGTGTAATTGGCTGTGCAGGACATCACCACCACAAACACACACTGACCGGTCAACCACAGAGGTGCGGAGAATGAGAACATGACGGAACTAACAGCAGCGTCAGCTCCTGAGAGACGGGGAGGACGGTGGTAGACCACAGATGAAGTAAGCAATGCTCCTCAGAGAAAGATGCTGGAAAACAATTACTGTTGGATTTGATCTCAAGGGATTTAGAATGATTGGTTGTGATACAGCTGCAGCTATGGTTTAGGTCTGCTGGTCAACTCGAAGAGCTACAGGCTTTTCACTGTGAGAGAAAGGAGCTGCTGAACCTACTTCCTAATGACTCCAGGCCGTGAGAGAAGGTGGACGAGGATGGATTCAATGACATGACAGGTTTTTTTGTGCTGAAGGAAGGAGTTTGGGGGCTTCCTCACATAGCCGAGTCTCACTGGCTTTTAGAAAAGCACAATAGCAGATGGAGTCACCGGATCGCAAGAGTGACACGCCTTCTGAGCTTAGATCCTCTTCATTGTCTCCACAGATACCAGGCCGGCCATATTTAAAGGCACCGACTGACCGCAGCTTTGACCAGACCTTCAAAGACGCTTTCCTTTTGAAAGATAGTAAATCAAGCACAGATGCCTGTCTTTCAGCATTTTAACATGTATGTAATGTATAAACATTTCACCATGAATATTCAGAGTAAAGGTAAATTGGTTTTTCATGTATGGTACTCAAAAAGACAAATTATTTGTTGCCGTCTAAATTGTAATTAATACATTTAAATAAAAAAACCTTTTTTTTTTTACCAATAATATGTATTTTTTATTATAGTTCACAACCGCGCACGGACACACACACACGCACGCACGCACACACACACACACACACACACACACACACACACACACACACACACACACACACCAAACTGTCTGCCTATCCATCTATCATAAGTATTCATTGTAAAAAGTGAAATTGAATTAGTTCTCTCCATGACACGTAAGGACAGAGACGTGATTTATATAAACGTAAAAACGGCGGCCGCATGAGGACGTCAGAGTCACGTGACTCTTGGGCTTCAGCTGCATGATGACCACTGGAAAGCGCCGTGCTGCTCTGCTCCTCAGAAGCTCTCGGCGCTTGTGCTAAACTACACCTGAGCCTACACCGTCAGAGGAGAAAATGCTGGAGCTCATCTCAGCTCAGCTCATCTCATCTCGCGTCTCCGTCAACATGTCTCACACATATTTACTTCGATAAACCAAAGCGTCACAGGCAGAAGAGCGGCGCGCGCTTGACGCCCTGCGGAGCGGAGCAGAACCCGCCTTGTGTTAGTCTGTCGCTGAAGCTTCTGCCGCCGCCTAACAAACCCGCCCGGACCCGGACCCGGACCGCGGACCCTGAAGCTTCACCTCGCCCCGGACAAACGGACCGGCGTCAGATGCGTCACTGTGGTGTGGCGCGCGCGGCTTTTCTTTCCTGAGGGGCGATGATGGTGTCTGTTGCTCCGGGCGGCGGGGTGACGGCGTCTCTGCTGCTGCTGCTCGTGTTAGACGGTAAGGCCGCTTCACACGTCCGCTTCGGGACTTTCGTTTCCTACGCGCAAAGGCCCGTAAAGAGTGAGTGAGTGTGAGAGAGAGTGAGTGACCGTGCGGTGCGGCGAGTCTCGGTGTTTATCACTTCACCGGCGTCTGTTGCTCCCGACGAGTGACGGCGCGTCCGCATGTTACACACGACACATGTTCAAACCGTCAACTTCAGGATTTGCATTTGCATTCAGCACAAGTGCATTGTAAATAAACGAGTGAACAATGACGACAAAACACCATACTACCCTGTATAAGTCATTATTTAATAAGTTCACACAGATCTGACAGTTACCCGTGTCATCTGACTGTTCCTGTAGAATTTGATTTGTTTGTTTTTACTGTGCCAATGAGACTTTAAATTATATATTTTCCTTACAATCGATTATAACGTAACTGCTCCATGTGTGACACACAGAGTACTGTCCACCCGTTCCTCCGGGTCGGAGCATCTCACCAACCCACCCCGTAAATGAGACGCACTTCAGCCGCATCTGTATGGTTTACACATGTGCGTATCTTTACATAACAGGCATAATCAACCACTTAATAACGAGCCTCTATGAAACAAATCAACACGCCAAACGTCCAAACACAATAACAAATCTGACAGAAGAACAGAGGAATCCTGCGTATTGAGTGGAGCGGAGCCTCGTATTGAGTAGAGCGGACCCTTGTGAGCTCAGATACGCACTCCCACCGCATTCGATTGACCATAAATATTTTATAAATACAATTTTCCTCACAGAAATGTATTACGTTTTCAAGAATTCTTTTCTCTCACAGTGTGTCCTTACAATCGTTAAACTCTGTGGTAGAGTCACAAACGTTCTTTGCCAACTGGAGGAAAAGTTGGAGCGCAGTTACTCCTTTTCTGTTCATCGAGCTCATTGTAAACCCGGATACGTTCTGAGTACTCGATACTTTTGTGGATACTGATTTACTCAAGATTTTCAAGTAAACTTACTTAGAAATTACAATTACACAAAATGTAAATATGTTTCTTTCTTTAAATTCCAAGTACAGTGTACTGTTGGAGATGTAAAGTTACTATGTTTTTAATACTCGTGGGAAACATTTTTATTCAAGACATAAACACCTTTGGAATAACTCATAGCCTGATACATATTTGAGTTCAAAACACAGAAGCACACACAGAAATGTTGACATACTTAGAATTTTTACTAAGAGTTTTTATTTACTATTAAATTAATATGTAAAAAAAAATTATATTTAAATCCAAGAATTGAGCCTTTGTTAAAAAAATATTATATTATATAATATTATAAAAAATAATGTTTCAATCCAAGAACTGAGCACTAATGTACAGCTGAAGGCAAGCAGGCAAGAACGATTACAAAATATTTTAAATCCAAAAAATCTGTTCTTAAAAATACACTTTTCACATCTAATAAGAAATATGTACTATTACTAGTGTTAAGTTAACTAAGCTAACTATTAGCTAAATTAAATTAAATACCTCAGTGGGGTTGGTGGTTAAAGAATGCACATGATTGCCCAGCGTCTCTGGAGCGTTCTGTCGAGCTTTCTACTTTAACGTGGCCAGTAAAATGACAGCAAAGCCAAACATGAAGCGTTTAAATCAATATACTTGTAGTTATTATGATATAATAAAAAGCAGGTTAAAAAACATGTACTTGCATATCTCACCAGGGGCGTACAATCTTGGTTGGTTTTTCAGATAGAACGATCGCGTACGTCCTGACATAATGTACACTTAAAAACGTATACTTAAGTATACTTAAAAATATCACTTTAGTAGCAATGTTTACTCTAAATTTGTGAGTGACTCAAAGTTAAAATTAGGGAATTAGTTAAAAAAATGTAACAGTCTTAACAATCAATAAACAATTTAACCGGTTTAAATTATGGTGTTCTCATTTTTATAAGTCAGCAGTACAATGTACCTCCTTTTCTCAATAAACGCATAAATGCAAAGTTCATTCAAGTTAAAATTATTTATAGTTTCAATTAATTTACCAGTTTGCACTAGTGTCCAAGTTGATTAAACAAAATATTTTTTGAAATATAAAAAAAACTGCATTCTCCTGATCAATGATCAGTAAGCAGTAACATGCACAGTTTCGAGACCTTTATATTAGTGAGAACCACCATTGAATTGGGATTAATCGATCTCAGGTGACTTTACTTCACCAATCAATTCAAAGAGATAGAGCAAAGACACAAGCAAAGAGAGAGAAAGAGAGGACAGAGGAGAGAAAGCGAGAGATTCGGACAATAGAGAGGCAAAAGTTTGTGGTCTGACCAAAAATATATAAATATTAAAACGACACTGTCCAAAAAAAGATAAAAGTGGACAGCGAATATAGCTTTTCGACTGGAATGGACCGATTCTATTCATATTACGCACTGGAAGACTAAACCAGTGTGTCTGATATGATCAGAACTCGTTTAGATATGTTCAGATTGTTTAAGGTTAAAACGTTTGAGTTAAGATGTAAATGGGAGATTCTCGCATTTTCTTTTTTTGGCTACAAACCACTTACACGTCCCAACTGCACAATTAAAATGTAGAGAAAGCACATCTTAATGTACTCACAAAAATATATTACAAGTTCATAAAATAATCTGCTCTAGCAGGAAAAATCCGCAAAAAATCTATCTATCCACCATCACGTAAGGGGGGGGGGGAGGCGAAGGGAGGCATCATGTGAACACATTATGTTTGAGCACTGCTTTTACACACACACACACACACACACACACACACACACACACACACACACACTTTGTTTTTGTTTGGAACTTTTTGGTTTCTGACACGTATATGCATAATAAAGGCCCCCGGATCACATTGACCCATGAACTTTCTAGACAACTCTCCTCTCTGCTCTCACTCCTCTGCTCTCTCTCTCCTCTCCGCTCTCACTCCTCTCTCTCCTCTCTTGTCTCTCACTCCTCTCCTCTCCTATCACACTCATCTCTCACTCCTCTCCTCTCTCGCTCCTTTCCACTCTCCACTCCCAGATTAGCCAGACTCAGTCCAAAGAAAACATCACTGGTCAGTCACTTTCAGCTTGAGGGCGCGGTGGAGCAGTAGGCAGAGAGATGGTGGCTGGCTGGTGAACGCCACACAAACATGAGAGATTATCACGAGATTCTGGCCATTATTTCCACTTGTTTCTGCGTGCATTACTGGTTTTGCGCTAAAGCAGATTTAATCAAGGAAAGTGAAGAAAGCAGTTTCTCTCGACTTGACTAGAACAACGACGGACTTGTGCGCGTGTGTGAAAAGAGCAAGATTGCTAAGCCAGATTACATGCCAGATTGCCACTGAAAAGAGGATTAAAGTGTCTCTGGGATCAAAGCTCGGCTTCATATAATGTGCTTAGGAGTCACTCAACACTGACGACTGACGGTTTGCTGTCATTGACTTTGTGTTTGAGCAAATGATCAAGCAGCGTCACTGCGCGTTACCGTCTTTTACTGCACGTTACTGTGCATTATTGTGTATTATTACTTACTTTGTAACACTCTCTGCTGACTACACTCACTCTCCACTCACTCTGCTCACTCTCCTCTCACTCAGCTCACTCCATACACTCTCTGCTCACTCTCCACTCATGCTGATCACTCTGATTTCTCACCACTCACTCCGCTCACTCTCCATTCACTTTCCACTCACTCTGCTCACTCTATACTTACTCTTTTCTCACTCTCCACTCACTATCTGCTCACTCTCAAATCACTCTGCTCACTCTCTGCTTACTCTCTTCTCACTCTCCACTCACTCCACTCACTATCTGCTCACTCTTAACTCTCTCTGCTCACTCTACTCACTCTCCACTCACTATCTGCTCACTCTCTGCTTACTCTCTTCTCACTCTCCACTCACTCTACTCACTCTCCACTCACTATCTGCTCACTCTCAACTCACTCTGCTCACTCTCTGCTTACTCTCTTCTCACTCTCCACTCACTCTACTCACTCTCCACTCACTATCTGCTCACTCTCAACTCACTCTGCTCACTCTCTGCTCACTCTCTGCTTACTCTCTTCTCACTCTCCACTCACTCTACTCACTCTCCACTCACTATCTGCTCACTCTCAACTCACTCTGCTCACTCTCTGCTTACTCTCCACTCACTCTCCACTCACTATCTGCTCACTCTGCTCACTCTCTGCTTACTCTCTGCTCACTCTCGGCTCATTCTGGAGACAATCATCAAGCGATTGATGTTGCCTCCTTGATCATGTTAAGGTCTGTGAACAAAATTATTCATGTTGAAGTTTTTCAGTAATGATGAAGAAGCGTCAGTCTGTTGTGCAGGATCAGGTTAAACCGTGTCAGTGCTGCGGGGGGAACATCATCTTCAGGTTCTGAGTTTGACCGTACAGGTCCAGGCTTTTTGATGAAGACAGACTACTCGCTACTCAGTACTAGATGAGTACTGACTACTCGCAGTAGCTTTAAGTTCATGCGTAGCGGAAGAATGTTTCTGTTTCTCACACCAACCGCAAATCAGTTTGAACAGGCATTTCAGGAAAGTATTTTCTTAAAAACGTCCCAATCCAATCCAGATGTTCTAACTTTTCAATCTTTGTTAATGGATTTTTCACAGATAAGCCCAGTTGAGAATTGAGTTGAATCAGGACATTATAATCTAACTGATACGACAAACATATGTTGGTCAACCGCCGTTTAGCAGGATGGTTTAAGTGTAGAGAGATTTCAACCGTACAGAGCAGAAAACAGACGTTCGTGTGAAAATGTGAGGAAAAAATATTCAGAGCCATGAACGTGTTGAAAACTGTAACTTGAATGCTGATTTAATTCTGGCAGCTTTAAACGTTTGGAGATGTTTGGTTTGTTGGACTGGGACCACCAGAACGTGTGAGAAGTGTCTGTCGCACTGCAGACCACCGGAAAATTTCCAGAAATAAACGCAGAGAAAAAGTTTGTCAACAAAGGGATTGAAGTTTAATGATCCAGTGAAGTGACACACACACACACACACACACACACACACACACAACTTTGCGTTCTGAGATTTGATGTGGACTTTAGGATTTCCCCCGGTGTGTGTGTGTGTACATGTATATTTCTACATTTATTTATATACACACTCACATGTGAATAAATATAGTGGCATTTCTGAAAAATTAATGATGGTAAAGAGCCGGCATGGATGGCAAAGTGAAGCCTAAAACTATTAGTGAAGGGGGAAACGGCTAAAGTTCTTCCCGGACGGACCCGGGGGACGACGCAGCGCTGGAGCAGGAGCTATTGATCGGGAAAAGGGTCTCGTATTAACCTCTCAGAGATGGATTACACACACACACACACACACACACACTCATCTGCTTCGAGTGCGTGACCACAAGTCTGTGTGTGTGGCTGGTTTCTTATTGGCTCACTGATCACTGGCCAGAGGACATGCAGTGGTCGAGACCACACCCTGATTAACTGGCAGTACAGGAGCGGGATTTAGTGTTACTGTTTAGTGACCTCTCTAGTTCGGCATCATCAGGGTGAAGGTGTATAACACACGGTGCGGGCCCTATAACGGCTCTGGCGTCTGTCGTACAGGTCTGTAGAGTAAAGTGACGTATTTACAGTAGCAGTTTCACTTCTCTAGTGGGTGTGTCGGTGTGGGGACCGGAGCAGTGGGCAGCTCAAGCCATGGTGTGGGGGTCCCGTTAGACTCAGCTCTGACCGTCAGTGCTCCGATGTTTGACGCGACCTCGCCACCCAGACCGCTTTCTTTGGCAGGGATTTGCTTTTTTCAGGAAATCGGGCTTCACTGGATCGTTTGCAATAATCTTTCCTGGCATTGTAATTCTTTTGCTCCGATCGGCCATCGGCGGAGATTAGAAGCAAACGTGCCCGTGTGTCCGGGCACAAACTCCGGCCTGGGAGCTGAAGGTGACTTTACATTCACAAAGAAAATCTGTGCAAAACATCCTTCGGTGCACACGTTCCTTTCCTCGCACGCGTCTGACAGTGTTTAGCGGCTTCTGTTCTCAGACAAGTTTCCATGTCACGTCATTAGTGAAATGAGCTCATCTAATAGTAGTTACTAGTAGTTAATAGTCTTATAGTTATCTAGTAGTTTTCATCGCAGGCCATGTTCAAGCGGTTTCTAGAGTCCAGGAGAAAAGCTTCAAAACCTCACAGGAATTATTGTGTGTGTGTGTGTGTGTGTGTCCACACATTTCTCCTAATCACACACACACACACACACACACACCTGGAGCCACAAGACGTGTGCTCTGAAGAACTATCCGGACAACAAGTGTGTGTGTGTGTGTGTGTGTGTGTGTGTGTGTAACAAGAAAGTGCAGAGAGGAGAGGGTGGGGGGGGTAAGTAACTGTGGAAAGAGTGAGTGAGTGAGTGAGTGAGTGAGAGAGAGAGGGAGCGAGTAACTGTGGAAAGAGAAAGTGAGTGAGTGAGTGAGTCAGTCAGTCAGTCAGACAGACAGACAGAGAGAGAGAGAGAGAGAGAGAGAGAGAGAGAGAGAGAGAGCGAGAGAGATGCCAATGGTAAGTTCACATGAGGTTGAGTGACTGTTGTTTGTGTCGTCTTTATCTTTACATCTAATTTTTCATATTGTTTGGTTCGGCCGCTCGCTCCCGCTCTCTCTCTCCCCCGGAGCTGTTGTGGAAGAGCGTTTCACCCTGTCTGTTGGAGTTTGATTAAGGTAAAATTAGAAAGGGAGGCAGCGGACGTGATATCTCCGGTGACGTGAGGTGCTTCCGTATCTCTGCGCCACGTTTGAAGACGTTTTGCTAATTGGTTTGACTGTTATTTTTGTGGATGAGTCTGCCGGACTCTGGGTTAGTGAAGCAGCTTAATTGGCCGGAATCAGTCTGTGCGGTCCGGAGTCCGTGTCACAGCGAGTTAGTTTGCGAGAGCGGCGAGACGAGGGTGAGATGTTTCAGGCTCAGAGACACACACCGTCTTTAACCCGGTCTGACAACACACACACACGCTCCAGCTCCGATTGCTTGACGTCACCAACACAATGCAGAAACAGACCTGCGACGCTCATCGAAATACACCATCACCTCACTTTACTTGAATAATTTAAAGATAAAGGCCACAGTGGAGGGTTAAGCATACCCGGAGCAGTGGGCAGTTTAAACTGTCGGGGGCTTGTGGAAGTCTTGATCAAGGGAACTCGGTTGTAGAACCCACTGGACCGGGACTAGAACCTGCAACAAGTCAAAGTACCAACCACTGGACCACGACTGCCACTAATCATTTGGAATCATACTTAACATTTCGATTGAGAAACCAATCAATGTCTATATCAAGATATTTTACGCATCAATTGAGACATGTAGAAAGAACTCTGTTGAGTTGAGCACCACCGCTCACATGACTGTCAGGCCTTGTTCAGTGTGGTGGAGGCTTCACCTGAGTAGGAATCAGTAGCAGGAAGCGTTTTATTGTTGCGTCAGCTTTTGTGGGAAGGACTGATCTCGCCTGGAGTCAAGAATAATTAATCAGTTCAGAAGCTTTGTGAGCAACTGGATCATTAGCGTACAAAACTTGTAGATTCTCCCCTTGATCCTGCTGAACGTCTGGAGGGGATGAAGAGCGGAGGATTGGTCTCAGCCTGAGACGCGCCGCTCCACTGAGCTCCACTTGATCAGATTGCTGAGGGCTTAAACAGGTCCGTCACTCATCTGGAGGTAGAGTGAGGAGACAGTCTGTCTAAGCTTCCTGAAAGGACCGACGGAGGAGCCCTGTCATGGTTCAGCCACAGAAGCGCCTCTGGGCTGCTGGCACCGACACCCTTGCTCTGAGATCTGGGTCCACTCACTTTCCACTTGTGGGATCAGACTGACCTGATCTCCAGACAGTTCCGCGGCTTCTGTGGAGGCATCTATGTTCTCCCACATTACTGAGAGACTGGACGTCATCATCACTGACACTGAATTTGTGCTCGGCATTGAACACGTACCCAGACGAGCTTCAGCGTCAAACCCGCCGGTGTGGGGTACGGACCTCTGAACGGACTAGAAGGACATTGATGAAGGTCACGTCCGCCTGATTGATGTGTGTGAGATCAGTCTGAGAGTGCGGCCAACATCAGCATCACGTACCAGCTGGACCGGTGAGATGAGGAGACGACGAAGGCTTCACACACAGGAGCGTGAAGCAGAAGAGTTTCACCGCTGTCCAGTCTGAAGAACAAACTCCTCGCTTTAAAAGCACTTGCAGCAGAGTGAACCTAAACCCTGCTTTGTCCCCAGACTCGTCTCCATCTTCCCCTCTCTGAAGGGACTGAATAATTCAGCAGATGAGTTGTTTGGATTTCAGCTTGCTTGGAGTGAAGTTCTCAGAAGAGACCATTAGCGTGCGTGGTGAAGAGCGCTAACACAATGGAGGCTAGCTAAGTGTCCGGGGGTCTCTGAAGAGTTTAGCCCGCATACCTCTAATGCTTCCAGTTGTCTCCGTCACTACAAGGAGCTTCCCCAAAGTTTCTCCCTATTGTTGTTTGTCGTCGTTAAATTGTATTTCAAGCTCTTCAATGTTTCATGAGAAATGATCCTTTTATCCTGCAACTCTCTGAAGAACGATCAAGAACGCATTGCTCTCAATCCACTGTATTGTTTCCTTTTTCTGGCCTAAGTAGCGGAAGACAAGGCCGACATGATGCTCCTGGAGCGTCCGCTGGCCTGCCGCGCGCTGGATTTCTGCGTCCACGACCTTCCGGTCAGTCAGATTCTTCTCAGAGAGTGAAAACTGATAAAATGCATTGGTATTATTATATATTAATTCATGTAATTATGTAAATGTTCAGTTTTCATTGAAACACACACACACACACACACACACAGATTTATTGGAAAACGTGTTCCGAACCATACAGATTTTATTCTTGAATTTGACAATGAATGATTAAAGTTGGCTGCTGCTCGGTGGTTTTCAAGTGAAAGCCTTATGTGCTTCTCTCGACGGTTAAAGATTATAGTGCAGCAGCTGTTCACGCCACCAAACATCTAGATGTGCTTCTTATCGTGTGTGGAGCTGCTCTTATAGCTCTGACCAGTCGCTGCCAGCCCCACCCTGTATTTATTGTGTCCCGCCCTCGTTTCTCTGTCACTTCTCAAGCTCTGTGCTTCATGGATGACTTGCTTCCTGAAGTGGATCTTCTCGTATGGTAGATAACGCTCACATTTCCTGGAGTCTTCACTCGAGGTGTTGT
This sequence comes from Paedocypris sp. Pulau Singkep, assembly GCA_017309775.1. NCBI lineage: Eukaryota > Metazoa > Chordata > Actinopteri > Cypriniformes > Paedocypris > Paedocypris sp. Pulau Singkep. The sequence goes on from MU204310.1 coordinate 3,800,562, forward strand.
CACTTGCCATGGAGAGATGCTGAGTGCTTCTTTCTTTTCTTGAAAAGCCTGTTCTTGCATGTAGAGTTCCTCCTCCTGCACCAGCTCCGCTTATGTAAAGTGCTTGTCCCAGACAGTGACCATCTCAAGTGTGTAACGACAAACACTGTTGTGCAAGCCACACGCGACAGAGCGAACGAGTGAACACTAGTGCGAGGCCTGCAGGGGGCAGCGCTTTTCGTTCTACTGAGATGGCTTTACAGTCTAGACGTAGACGTAAGTAGTTTTAGTCGTTCTGGGTATTATTGCTGACCTGAGGTTTGCTAAGGTTATCGTGATGCTCATAATGAGAAATAAGCTGGGTGAAACACAGAGGAGTTAAACTGTCCACCTCCAAGTTCAAGTTCAGTTTATATATAAAGCGCTTTTCCTGGTCTCGGGCTGTGTGAAGTGGAAAAGAACACAGTACAAAACATGTGAGAGAGAGACACAGAGGGAGAAAGAGAGAGAGAGACACAGACAGAGAGAGGGGGGAAGAGAGAGAGCACTCCTCCAGTAAGTGTGTGTGTGTGTGTGTGTGTGTGTGTGTGTGTGTGTGTCACTTTCTTCACAACAATTACTATTGGCGTGTCTGTGATTGGGACACGCTAAGCGGGTGTGTGTGTGTGTTCTAGTAGGTTCTCTCGCAGGTCTTGCCGCTGTTCTATGACGTTCTCTTGATGACTTTTGCTTTGAAACTGCTGAAGTTGATGTGTTTCATTCTGTTGAGTTTTGAAGCGTCTGGTGTGCACTGGCTGTGAGAGGCGATGATGTCACTGTCCCGATGATGAACACCTCTACTGTACTGCCGTGTGTTGGGTAAAACTCCCTGGATTTCACATGCGTGTTGTGTGTTTGCTTCTGGCCGTCGGTCTTTGTCTCAGATGGTCTTCACTTCCTGCTGGTGTCCGGTTACCTGAGACGCAGAGGGAGTATTACTGGCCGCCGCTCGTATCGTAACCGGCGTGTGTGTGTGTGTGTGTGTGTGTGTGTTTGGTCAGAGAGTGACACATGAAGCCGACTGAAAAGCGTTTCAAACACAGAGTCTGGATCTGGATAAGTGAGTGAGAAGCGTCTGCTGAAAGACACAGTGACGTAGAGACCCTCCCCCACCCTCCTCCTCCTCCTCCTCTTTCTCAGCTCCTCCATTCAGCGGCTCGGGGGAGGTGGGGTGATAATCCCCCTCTCCGCCCACGGCTCCGCGTCCCTCCCCCAAACCCTGCCCCCTGAAACACGGCGTCTGCCCCAACACGTCCGGCCGAGCCGCTTTATCTCCCGGAGGAGCAGACGCTGGTCTAGGAGCGAGCGAGTGAGCGGATGATGTTCCCGCATGCCGTCGGGCCCGCAGAGTCTGTGGCGACTCTGTGATCCCGCGGTCATAGCGTTTGAGTGGACCATGGGGCTCCAGGCTGATGTAGCGCTGGGTCTGGTGCTCATGAGTACGACTCTTCTCTCTCTCTCTCTCTCTCTCTCTCGTCACGTCACATCAGGACCGGCGTGCTGCGACCGGCAGGCCTGTAACCCTTTCCTCTCTCGTGTGCTCTCTTACAGTCGCAGCAAGAATCTCTCCTGCCGCTCCAGACGCACGACTCATCCTCCCGGCTCCCGGTGCCACGCCGAACCCCCCTGACGTGTATCTACCCGCTACCATCAGGCTGTCCCACACGCAGCTGGCCTTCTTCCTGCGGGAGCGCGGCGGTCCGCGAGACCACCCTCTGCAGCGCTCCGAGAGCTTCGTGGTGTTCCAGACGAAGGAGCTGCCGGCGGTGAACGTGTCGCTGGGCGCCTTCACTCAGGACCGGGCGCTGAGCAGAGAGCTCCTGCAGCCCCCCGGACCCCTGCTGGTGCCCGGCCGCCTCACGCTCAGCTGGAAGGTGCGCGCCTTCATTGTGCAGCCCAGGGTGTTCGCCAGCAGTCCGCTAGTGCAGGTGCTGTTCTACGTGGCCGGGCGAGACTGGGACGACTTCCGCTCTCGGGACCATCTTCCGTGCGTGCGGCTCCACGCCTTCCGGGACGTCCGGGAGATGAAAGCCTTCTGCCGGCTGCGGGGCGACCTGGCGCTCTGCCTGGCGCAGCTGCAGCTCCCGTCCTCCTGGTTCCAGGTCACCGTGGCTCCTCTGGGCCGCAGGAAGTCGTCAGGAGGCGAGAGGGCGGACGGCGGGACGCTTCTGGTGGAGCTGTACTACACCCTCCACGAGCCAGACGGCGCCGACGCCTGCGGCGAGACCCAGCTGCGCAGAGGAGAGACAGCCCCCTCGCAGCCCCTGCTCCGCATCGGCAGCGTCAGCCTGTACCAGCCCAGCCAGGAACTCCAGGTGGTGGACAAACATCTGGACAGGAACATCATCCTGAGGCTCCCAGAGCGCCCGCTGAAGCCCAAAGAGACCCTGAGCGCCCACCTGCTCCTGGCGCCCAACGCCACTGTCCAGCAGTTCACCATCAAGTGAGTGCCCACGCCGCGCAGCTACTGTGTGTGTGTGTGTGTGCGTGTGCGCGCACATGTCTTTGTTTGTGTGTGTGTGCATGTGTGTCTTTTTGTGTTTGTGTGTGTGTGTGTGTCTGCGTTTTGTGTCTTATCGTGTTTGTGTGTGCAATTGTTTGTGTCAGTCTGTTGTTTGTTTGTCTGCGTGTGTCTCTCCATGTGTGTGTGTGTGCTTGTGTTTGTGCGTGTATGTCTGTGTTTCTGTGTTTGTTTGTGTGTGTGCGCACATGTTTGTTTGTGCATGTGTGTTTGTGTGTGCGGGCTTGTGTGTGTTTCTGTTCTTGTTTGTGTGTGTGTGCATGCACATATGTTTATGTTGGTGCACGTGTGTGTATGTTTTTGTGTGTTTTTGTGTTTGTATGTGAGTTTGTATGTGCACAGATGTGTTTGTTTGTTTGTGCATGTCTGTATCTGTGCTTGTGTGTGTTTGCTTGTTTGTTTGTGTGTGTGCACATGTGTTTGTGCATGTGTGTGTGTGTGTATGCGTGCTTTAGTGTTTCTGTGTTTGCTTGTGTGTATGTGTGCATCCGCACATGTGTTTATGTTTGTGCTTGTGTGTGTGTGTGTTTCCCTGTGTTTGTCATTTGCTGTATGAAATGCTTAGCAAAAACCGCTTATGGTGGGTAAAAAAAAAAAAATTCCAAGTACACACCGGATCTAAAACATATTTCCAGAACAGTCTCCGGCATTAAGAGATTGTATAAGGGATTATGTTTTCCAAGAAAAGCATAATGGTTATTAATTGACATCTGCTGAGCGTAAATGTATCATGAGCTCGGCCTAGATTGGGCTCAATTAGTGCGATGGGAGCGATTCTTCTGGTGTGTTCTCTTCTGCACTAGTGATCTCTTCAGAAGTGAAGCCCGTCGCTCCGGGTGCTGGTCGTGAAGCTGAAGGTCCAGACCTTCTCGTCTGCTTCGCTTCGGGATGTTTTCCACACAGACAGACGACTCGTTCTCTCGAATTTTTATTATAATAACATAGTCAACGTATTTCTAGAGATTGCATTATCAAAGGATGGAATGAAATGCGGTGGAGATGTTTCACTTCCTGCCGGTGTGTGTTGTCCTCCCTTGTTAGGCGACTTTGGGGGTCTCGAAAGGTGATATAATAAATGAATTATTATTATTATTATTATCAACTCAAACAAAGTAATAAACCGCCACGAGATTGACTCACGCTCTCTCTAGACTCGGGAAGCAAACATCACTAATGACACAGACACACACACATTCACAGAAATAGCGACTGGAGACAGCGAGCGCCGCTTTAAACACTAAACGAGAGGAGCACGTGATCAGAATCCAGACAAATCATCAAGAATCAGGAACACGACATGTGCAGAAACTAGAAACAAACACAAAGTCAAATAATAATACAAAATATTATTATTGTTCAAAGGAAATTCTACCTTTACTCCACAATATGCATCATGATAATGTCAGTGTTATTATTGTCAGCTACAGTTTGGCTTTATTATTAAATGTAGGTTGATGCTCCCAACCGGTGTGTGCTGTGAGACGCTAACGTGGGACGTGCTAACGTGGATTCAGCTACGGGCCCAGGCTGTGGCTGTGTATAAAAGTCCTTGACCTGTTCCCCGAGATGTTGGTCACTCAGATGGGACCGTCCCGTAGGTGTTGTGTTGCTGAGCAGGTGATTGTGGTGACAGTCTCTGAGTCTCTACAAACATCACCATCCGTATGTAGAGTAGAGGAAAGGGCTCAGCACACTTGTGATTATTTTGTAACATGTTTTTCTTACATGTTTTGATGCATCTTCATGTTTTATAAGAAATTGTATGTCTGATTTATTTAGGGGCTTGGAACGGATTAAGGCATGTACATGAACAATGCGTCTCTACTTACGGAATTGTTGGGTTACGTAACTACTACAAGAAACAATGTCACAAGTAGAGGTGACACTGTCTGTGTAGTCAGAATAGCAAAGGGCCCAAGACCGAACCCTGGGGGTCTCCACAAGAGCTGGAAAAGCACTGCAGGTTTAACTTTAAACCACACTTACAAATTGAAATTATTTCTGTTCTTCTAGCAAGTTCCAAATGACCAAATCAAGTGATAGTGATGCAAAGTCATTGTGTGTAATAGTGGGTTTACACACTAAATTAAAACAAACACATTCATTTCAGCCAATCCAAATCATTATTTTGAGACTTAGAGACTTAGAGAGCTTAATTGTCATTGTCAGAACAATGAAATTCTGTTTGGCAACTCAGCACTAGCAGAAAAGGAAACAGTCAACGGGTAACAAATCAACAACACGACATAACAGCAGTAACGTGCTTCACAAAACAATATCACAACATTAACGTAACAACAATGATGTGCAAACAGCATTACACAAACCGTAATGAATAAAGTGTAGTGAACAGTATACATGTGCAAAAGGCAAGTGTGAAAATAACCGAGGCATTGAAATATAGTGCAAAATGTCTGAGGTGGTGAGTGCAAACCGAGTGTGCTAGAATGTGCTGGTGAGCATGGTGCTCATGTATTCCGGCATTTAATTGCCTGTGGACAAAAGCTGTTTTTCAGTCTGTTTGTCCTGGTTTTGATTCATCTGAATCTCCGTCCAGAGGGCAGAACAGAGAATAAGTGGTGTCCAGGGTGTGTGACATCAGTGGTGATGGACAGGGCCTTCTTGTGGAGACGGCTGTGATGGATGTCACTGAGGGAGGGAAGTGATGTGCCGATGACACGCTCAGCAGCCCTCAGAACCCGCTGGAGGTCTTTCTTGTTCTCCTCCGTGCAGCTGGAGAACCATACTGTGCAGCAGTAGGTCAGCAGGCTCTCAATTGCTGACCTGTAGAAATTGACCAGTAGGTTCTGAGGGAGCCTAGCGTGTTTCAGCTTCCTGAAAAAGTACAGTCTCTGTTGTGCTTTCCCCACCTGGTGTGAGACGTGTGCAGTCCAGGTGAGGTCAGCTGTGATGTGTAGGCCAAGGAATTTGAAGCTCTCCACCCTCTCGACCTCTTCTCCGTGAATGCAGAGGGTTGAGTGCTCAGTCTGTTTGGACTTTCTGAAGTCCAGGATGATTTCTTTAGTTTTGGTGGTGTTTAAGTCCAGGTTGTTGCGCTGGCACCAGTTAGAGAAGTGTTGGATCTCTTCCCTGTAGGCCGTCTCGTTGTTCTGTGAGATCAGTCCCACTATGGTGGTGTCGTCCGCAAACTTCACAATGGAGTTGGTGGGGTGGATGGGAGAGCAGTCTGTTGTGAAGAGCGTCTGTTGTATAACAAAATGTATTTAGGTTGTATTTGATAACTATATGAAGTACACTTTGAACCTACAAAGTTTAAGAAGCTAAAATGTAGTTATATACAGTAAATATTGTATATAACACAATTTGATATTTTTGCCATTAGTAAACAGGTCTTAACTTTCATCTTCATTTGTTCATTTTTAAGAAGAGTTTCCGATAGGGATGCATCGATACCACTTTTTTTTTGGAAAATGTGTACTTGCCTTTCATTACTCAACGATACTGAAACAAAGTACTTAATAAAAACACAATTTTAATTTACAGGTAAACAGCTTTAATCTTATAATGAAAAAAATGGTGCTAGTTTGGAAGTAAAAACAATTGTCTTTCAATTAAATGCAGTCAACAGACTTCTCTAATAATAATAATAATAATAATAATCGTATTTTAAAGGGTGGCTAAAATATTTAAAAATATAAATATAGAGTTGCAATTTACTAGTTTTATTTTTGTACATATGGGCATTATGTTGTATACAGTATAATAATGTTTTATGTAATACATTAGTGCTTACGTGTCTGTCAAGCAAATCGTAGTACATATTACATTGATAATAATTCCATTGTTATCACCATGCATGAGACGCTGCTTTAAAAATGATAAAGAATATGGGACAAAACCAGTCCAGCATTGATTCAAACCGGGACAATTTTGTCCCGTTCAACCTCAAATACGGGACAATTCCTTGTTTTAAGGGACGAGTGGCGACCTGTGAGTAGTGTTTAGAAGCCAACTCTTTCTACTCGTGGTTGTGTTGGGATTTTAGACGCTTGATTAAATCACTTGAGTAAAACGTGCTACTTTTTGAGTTAACGTTCCGCCGTTTTGTTGTCTTCGTTCACTCTGAAATACACGCGGCTGACGTGTTGGTCTCACCGTGCTGACCTGTAGTGATGTGTAGTGATGAGAACGGTGTGCGTTGGAGGAGAGCCGTACTTTCCATCACTACTGCAGCGGAACTGGGGGCGGGGCTCACGCGCGCTTGTGATTAACCCTTTTTACGCCGCTCAAATATAGATTTAGTTACATAGGTTAACATAGGTTAATTTCTCACTTTCATTTCACTGCATTGTGTTCCACGGACCTTGCGGCCCAAATTCACAGAACTGGTATTTTTCTTGCGGCCCTCTAGGGTTTAAATCTCACAAGCGGCCACTGTAGTGGCTTATCTAGCATCTCCACACTGCAGACGGTCACGCGTGAGAAGATAATATGGAGATTAAACTTCATCTTTGTGTTGACACAAACACGACAAATTCATTTTGGTCTCAGCTCCAGACAGATGTCGCGTCCCTGCAGAATGTCCGAGATTCACTCCTAAATCCTCCGTGCAATAATAACTTATTCCCCAGCCGATGCTGAACGCAGGAGTCTGGGTCGCGGGTCACCTTTAAGCAGAAGAGTAACAATGGTTAAAAAAAGCCGTTATTTCAACTATTTTCCTCAATCCATTCACCGTTTTATCCATGACAACAGGCGAGTAAACGAAGCCAAGCACTTGTGACTGTGAGCGACCGTAAGACAGGACGATTACAGATGTGAGTGAGACACTGAACATCTGCTGTGGTTCCTTGCAGGGTCAAGGCGAAGAAGGGCGTTACGCTTCTGGGCAGCAGGTCGGTGAGCAAGCAGTGGAAGATGGAGTGGGACGTGCAGTCGGGGGCCAAGCATTCGATCGCTACGGTGGAAGCTAACAAGATCAAAGGATCCAAAGGGTAAGAGCCCGTCCTGCTCAGCCGCCGCTCGCTGAAGAGACTGAAACGCTCTCGTGTGAGACACCTTCCTGCTGCAGGGCAGTGCTGTAGATTCACCTCATACACACACACACACACACACACACACACATATGAAAGCCTGATCAATACGCTCGCTGCTTCCGTGTTGAACAGTCGCTGAGGTCACGGCACGTTGATTAAGTGTTGACACCGAGATTACCAGCGGGATTATCTGAATTAAACCTGCTGTTTTGTTCTCTCTAAGCCTCTTATCCCTCGTCCTTCATCTCTCTGTTCACTTACATCCGTCAAACGCTCTTTTCTTTCCCCGCAGAACTGTGATAAAGCCACGTACTGTACGTCTCACCGTCCACATGCCAGAAATATTCATCACAATCACATAAACAACATTGGGAACTGGGTTCCGTTGACTAAAGGATCGATTGACTGATTGTAACATTTTGTTGGTTTTATACAAGTGTAAAACAAAGTAAAGTGAGAGTCTTCCTCTGAAGGGGGTATGTGGTGCTGACACTAGGGGCTTCGCCCTGAGAACCAATCCACTTTGGTGTTAAATGCAAAAGACGCCAACAACGTCGTTTTCTTCTGCTGGACACTGGCCAGATGTTGAGCAGAAGAGCTGCTGGTCACTCGCTGAAGAGTGCAAAAAGTGGAAAGTGTTGTGGATGAGCTTTTTTTTGGACTGTGGCTGTGACGTTTGTGCTTGGAAAACGTCCTCCATGATGGTCGTGCCCAGGATCATGAATGCTGGCAACTTTCGCTGGGAGATTGCTTGGCAATGGTGGTCCAGTGGTTGGGCACTAGACTTATCCAAGAGTATCCAAGAAGTTGCAGGATCTAATCATCCCAATCCGACTGATTCCCTGATCAAGGCACGGATCTGAAACCACGGCTTAAGCTGCCCACTGCTCCGGGTGTGTGTGTGTCACTGATGGTTAAATGCAGACGACAGTCTCAATACGGCCCCTGGTGGACACACACACACGAACGCTCAGTGAAGGGCACGTTGGTTCTCGGATGTCAGGGCTCCAGATTGAGTCTTACTCACGCTTTGTAGTCTGCCAGGAAAAAAAAAACACATTTTAAACATTTTCAGTAATATCGTATGTGTTTTTTCTTGGATTGATCGATTGTCTTATCAGTTGAGTAACCTATACTCCCTGAAGCATTCTGGCACAGTTGGCGCTGTTGTAGGGATGGTGGTGGGTCTGCACTGTGAGTTGGTTCCGTGACGCTCTCCTGCAATTCTCTTTAGGAACATGGATTTCAACACTGAGGTTTTGCAAATGGACTTTGAAATGGAGAACTTCACCAGCCAGTCGGTCACCAGGAGAATCAACTGGAGCGTTGAGTACCCAGGCGGGGGTCCGGCCTCAGAGGCGGAGAAGGTGGTGACGGAGCTGACGGTGGTGCAGAAGGACACCCAGGCCATCATTCCGCTGTCGATGGTAAGGACTACATCATGTAGAAAGATTCGCAGGCACCATCATCTGATAAACAGAACTGATCTTAGTCCCAGTGAAAACCGCTTTGGCTTTACATTGATCTATCTGAAGTCAGTAGCAGAAACTGAAGCCGTGTCAGACCACACAAGCACACAATGACTAGTATTGATCACACACAAGCGACTTAATGACATGAAAGCGTCCAAACCAACAAGATCCACCTGATTATGAGTTTGATTACAAACAGACTCTCATGACTGTGTTTTTACCGTATGTTCCAGACTATAACACCACCTGATTTTAAGACGCGGCAATGATCAACGTCATTCTTTTCACACATTATTCGATACACTGAAAACTAGGGGATTCTGGATCCTCCATCAGTCCAAACACATATTTCAGGAGAATTGGAGTGTGTGTGTGTGTGTGTGTGTGTCTTATGAGACGCTTAGGTTCTCAAAAGGCATCAAATTAATTAAATTAATTAAAAAATGAATTATTATTCATTCTCAAAAAACACTCTTAACACCATTCTCTCCAGCGTCTGGTAAACACAGTTATTACTATTCTAAAGAAAAAACAAATTTGAATGAAGAAAACCCCCACGATTTTTAAATGACGAATAAGCTAATTATTAATATTAGTTATATAAATATTGTAAATATGTATAAATAAGTTTTATAAATATTATAAATAGTTTATTTCTTTTTCTTAGTTTTTGTTTGAAATTTTTTTTTTTTAAAGCAAGAAGAATGCAACAAGAAAAAGATCAGAAGAAAATGTGCTCACCATTATAACAAATACCAATAACAATATATTGATTCTTTTTGTTAATTTGATTATTGATGATGGTAAACTTTCACCGGTAAGACACTTTAATCATTTGTATCGTAATGATAATAAAAGCAATATACCTCTTTGTTCAGCTTAATGCTATATGAATAAATGAACGAGAATATTTTATCTGTTGTTTGCAGTAATTATTACGACACTATAATAATACTCATCGCAATAATAAAAGCAATTAACTTAGCGTTCTCTTAGATGAAATAGGTATTTTAAACAACACTGTATAATAATTGTTGCAATGTTTATTACAGTAAAATTAACCATTGACACACTTTTTTCACATGTTAGCTGAATGAAAAAAGTGAGTATAAAAGTGAGTTTAAAAGGCAAATACGCAGGATATATAATAATGACAAGTGTGTTACATCTGGAACAATTTTAAGAACATGCAAAGAGTCTTCTTCATCAATCTTCCTCCAATCTGTTAAGCTTCACATCTTCAGTGTCTGAGTTGAGAAGTTCAGCTCTTCCTCTATTTCCATGTTGTGAGATGTTGTGAGTTTACCACTGAACGTGGACATGTGTGTTCCAGGACACAGAGATCATTAACACGGCGGTTCTCACGGGCAGAACTGTGGCGCTGCCGGTCAAGGTGGTTTCCGTGGAGATAAACGGAGCCGTCACCGACATCTCGTCTTTTGTGCAGTGCAAATCACTCAATGACGACATAGTCAAGGTACAAACACAATCAACACCCCGTGCCGACAGAGGGCGCTCTTACTGAGTGTTAGTGATCCGGACCTGCTACTGATACTGTCAGGAACACGTGGTGTCCATCAGTCCCGTTCCGATAACTTTGCTCTTCCGACAGGTGTCCATGAACTGTGACTATGTGTTTGTGAACGGCAAAGAGACTCGCGGCTCGATGAATGCCGGTGTGATCTTCAGCTACGAGCACCTGAGCTCTCCTCTCGAACTGACGGTGTGGGTGCCCAGGCTGCCGCTGGCGGTGGAGCTGTCCGACCCCAAGCTGAGCCTGATCAAGGGCTGGAGAGTGCCCATCCTCCCCGAGCGCAGGTACCACTTTAACGCCTCAGCACCACGCCGATCATCACAACACTACAACACAGAACAATTAGTTGCAGAATCACAGGAAAAGCACTCAGGGCACACACACTGGCGAGGTAAAACAAATAGGAGCAGGAGGAGGGAGACAGCTGGCGTGATGGAGCGTTCACCCGCTTCTCTAGATGCCGTCCATGTTTAGACCGCTAGAGGAAACAGAAGAACCTCACCGCAGGAACTTGGGTCTCTCTGCAGAGCGGCTGGCACCACTGGCACAACCCGTCCACCACACGAGCCCAAGTTAATGTTTGTGCCATGTTATTCCCAGTCTGCGTCTTTTCTTGTGCATGCCTGTAGTGTAGCAGTAGTTTAGCAGTCACTCTCACTTTCACAGCAGAAACATGGTTTCAGGCGCCGTGTCTATTCCAGTAAGATAACCACACGTGTTCCAGCAGAACAGCCAGAGACAGTGAGGATGAGGAGGACGAGGAGGACGAGCGCAGGGTCAGCCGCGGATGTGCCCTGCAGTACCAGAGGGCAAAGGTCAAGGTTCTGACCCAGTTCCACACCACATCTACTGAAGGCAGCGGCCAGATGATCACCATGCTGGGTCCCGAGTGGCAGGTGGATGTGACGGAGCTGGTTCAGGACTCTCTGAAGGTGGTGGACGGCCGGGTGGCGGAGCTGGTGGACAGAACCGTGCTGGTGGCCCGAGACCTCGGAGCGTCCGCACTAAAGGCCAGTCTGGGGGTCATTTATTCCCTGCTTTTCTTATCAGAGTGGGAAGGGGCATCGGCGTGGCAATATTTTGTCTGTACCGCACGCACAGCTAAATAAACAGTTAAACCGTTCATGTATTAAAAAATGGTTTAGTATCTGAGGAAAAGAAGAATAAATTGTGCAGTGCATTTGGGTTACAGTGCATTTGGCGCCGCAAATGGCTAGCAATAAATCGGATTCTGATTCTGACTTCTGACTCACACTGTCTCAAAGCACATGTGTGAAAAAGCTTCTTCTACAACGACTATTCCATCCACTTAAAAGTCACTGTCATGTTGATGAACAGCGTGTGTGTGTGTGTGTGTGTGTGTGTGTGTGTGTGTGTGTGTGTGCGGTGACCAGAAAACATCAGATGTGCTGCCCAGAGTTTTAGAGTGGTGACAGAAGCCAGACTGATGTTTAGTGCGATCGACTGCTATTGATGTGTCCAGGCCACACACACACACACGCACAGGCGCGCGCACCGCTTCTTTCAGTGATGTCTTCTCTGCTCTGAGTGGTCAGTGAACTGTCTCATCATCCATTCAGCTGTGGAGTCAGAAAGCCCTGAATTAGATGGAGTAGATTATGGCTTTTATGAAGTGGAGCACAAGCACTTCAGCGACGTAAGAATAGTGCATTTTAAAAGCAACATTAGCTGCAGCGGCTTTTATCCAACAGCAGAATGCGTGTCTTTGGGATGGCAGAGCTGTATGTACTCGCGTGCCCTCGCCCTCCACTCCCTTCTTTACTCTGGTTCTGTGCCTCGCAGGTGGAGTCTCCGCTGGCAGTGGACGCTGTTCTGGGAGAAGCTCCGTTCTCTGTGATCGATGAGAAGGTGTCAGTCCAGGAGTTACGTGCTCACGCCATCTCTGGACTGGCACTTCACCTTCAGCCGAGCCCGCTGAACAGCCACACGCTGGTGGCCAGAGCCACGGGTCTGCAGACGCTCTCCACATTCAAGCAGGTAGAGAAACCATCTCGCCGCTGCCGTCATGGTTGGTCTGGATTATAATTGCTGGGGGAAACGAGGGTCTATGATAAAAGGAAGAATTTGACCTTCACAAAAACACACATCTGTCCAACAGCAGAAGTACCATTTTCTGCACAATTTCAATTTTCACACACTGTTTTAAATCAAACAATGTACAATGCAAAGGACCAGAGAGAAAGAGAGAGAGAGAAAAAACACAGACTGTCTCTGTGTCTGTATCTCTTGACTAATCTTGCGCACAATCACTGAGGAACCACTAATATGAGAAAGAGAGAGAGAGAGAGAGAAAAGGGGGGGGGGGGCGTCTGTAGAGGGAAATAAATGTTAAGTTGGCAATGACAATGCAAACAAGATTTTAGTTTTCTTCACTCTGCAATCCTGTGGATCTGAATTCAGACTTAAAAAACAAAAAATCTTTTAACATTTTTCCTTGCACCTCTCACAGATGCAAATGTTTTCTAATGCATGTTCCCTAGTTGTGAGTGAGCAAGTGTGTGTGTGGGTGTGTGCGTGGTTGTTTCTGAGAATGGTTGGTCACCAATCCAGAGAGATTTCTTTCACTCAAAAAATAGTTTTTTCAGGCCTTTCTTGAACAAAAATGTAAAACATCTTTCGAAAAATTCCCCACTTCAAAGTTCAAAAGAAAAAACAAAACCTAACTTGGTACCAATTTTGTGGCAAAACGTTTCAGACATGACAAACAAACATGGAACATATAAGGAAATGCATTTCTTTCAGCAAGTAAATCTTTTAAACGTAAATTTTGGTCGTGGTCGCAGTTCAAATTGAGATTTATAATTTGGCCACAGGCAAAATAGCGTTGAGGAGAGTCACGAGAGCTTTACCTCTACTGTGGATTTTTCCAATCAGAAGATTTATCTCATCTTATCAATAATAACAGCAAGACTAGACCTTCCCTGGGCTTGCAAGTTTTTTCCCAGTGAGAGTTGATTGTTCCCAGTGGCTGGATTCTAGAACATGTTCTTTTCTGTTGAGTTCTGAAATTCAAATAAAAGGCAGATAGTCAATAACCCAATAAGCGACATTAACCTGACAAACAATAATAACCCGATAATTGATAATAACCCGATAAACAATAATCTGATAAACATTTAACTCCTTGTTGAGAAACCTGATTAATTAAATTTCAAAACGCCTGTCTGTTTATCTTCCGAAGAGAAAAATGGACGCACCCGTATCACTCATGTGTAAATTCACACTTGAGATTTTCTCTGTAGACAAATTTTGTTACGTCGCAGATAAAAAAGTTTTAAATACGTTTCAGATCGTCATAAATGCACTGAACAGATTTGCTGTGTCTTGTAAATGTGTGCAGTGAAATCAGTGACTTGTATTTGTATTTCGTTTGTGTAGCTCTGTCCCTAACCTGTTCAAGCAAAGCAGACGAACCAAAGAAAAAAATGAGACCGGTCAATCCCTGAAGACACAGACACACTAACTATCAGTCTGAAAATTGTCTAAGTCTCAGTCTTTCAGTCCATCTGTCTTGTGGGCTGTCTTTCCTCCTTGTTGGCATGGCGGTTCATCTTTCTCCATGGCTGTTCATAACCTTCAGATCATCACCATCCCCCTTCAGTCTTGGGACCTTTTCCTCTCACTCAGACCACTCACGTGACTCTGACCTCTTCTGTGTCTGGAACACTCACGTGACTCGCAGGTTGATAGCTGCAGGCTTGTTTGAGAAACTTCAGTCATCTCTTATCTGTGTGTCACCTCCTCCTTCTCTGCGGTGCACTTGATGCAAACAGCTGATGGTCATTTTCAGCATTCCAGAAAGAGAGGAACATGTGAGCAGTTCTTCAGTGTTGGTTTGGTCCAGCTCCATGCAGAATCGAGGCTTGTTTGGCCCAGATCCATGCAGAATCGAGGCTTGTGATTGGGGGGTCCAAAGGCAGCTTGTGATGGAGCGGTTCTTCCAAAAGGCAGCTGTGTATTGTCTCTTGCTTCAGGTCTCGGCTTTTTTTATGGTCGTTCATCTGTCATCGTCAATCTTGTGTCTTGTCCTAAAACTTAAGTGTCTTTAGAGATTTACACTTGCATACAACAACATACACGGGTATGTATCAGAAGAATATATAAATAACAAAGAAACCAAAAGGAAATTAAAAAGATGCGATAGATTTGTACAAGTGTGTGGGTGTTCTGTGTGCTGCATCCCGGTAGAAGAAAAAACAGAGGCTTTCGTCCTCGTCACTTGACTTCCGGCATTCTTTCCCTGCTGTGAATATCTTTAGTTTTAGAACACAATTCAGTGCATCATGATTTTCTTTTAACTGTTTTCTCAAACATCTGGCAATTTAAATGAATATCTCCTTTAAGATCGACGAAACCAGAATTTTGAGAAAATCAGCTGTTACCTTAAAAATAAAAACTTTTACGATTCATGCTGCGCTCTTCATACACGCGTCCTTCCCCCTCACGCACGCACGCTCCCCCACGCTTTCCCTTTGTCTGGAAAGACACAAAATTAGCATTCTTTTCTTTGCGTTACCGTTCACCGACGGACGAAAACAAAACCCAAAAATTCACGACAAACCGAATTTCTACCCTCCCGCAGTAAAATAACCTTGGTTGCATCTACACATCCATTTTCTAGGACTTCATCCGAATTTTCCACCCCGTTTCCCATGTTAATAAAATCAATGAGATCACCGCCAAACAAGAGAGCGTTTCAAATTTCGACTTTTCGACTTTAAACTTTCACTATTAAACGAGATTGCTATATTCTGTCGAGGCACTAATTTGCAGGAACACAACAAACATTCAGCCGACACTCTCTAATTCGAAGCACTTATTACTGAATCTGTGCGTATAAGTTTAGCCGAAATCGTGGTGCTTTTTAGGTAACTCGCTAAAAAGTATAGCCGGTCGTTGTAGCACTTGTCGTGGAAACACACACGATAGTTTAGCCGATCTAGCCGATCTCTCGCAATATCGATGTTAGCCGAAAAGAAAAAAAAACTTAAATAAAACACGGGTAATATTACTGACCAGATAAGGTATTTCCCATTTCTGACACCACATTGTAAGATTGTTAATATTTTGGAGGCTTTCTGAATTATTATACTTCGATAAGACATCTTCGCGGCGGACACGCAGTGGGCTCCTCCCTCTCTCTTCGTGTAGTGGCGTGTCTCAAGGCGGCCAGAGCGACATTACGGAGGCAGGAGATTAAAGCATGTAACAAATGAATTTAATCTCAACAGCAGTACATAGAGGAGAACCATTTGCCATGATTAAGACAGAGGATAACATGAAAGTAAAGTAGAAACACGAGATACGTGCAATACACAAAAGCATAAATGTATTATAATGGAATGGAAATAAAATATAAAGGCATAAGAGTATAAATCATTTCTCACAGATAGAGAGATGGATAGAGAGAGAGAGTCACAGAGAGTCACTCATGTGCGAGGGGGGCGGAGATTGATTATAAAATGAGGTGGCCCACGGACAGAACCCTGAGGAGCACTGCTGCAGACTGAAGAGTGTGCGGTCAGAGCCAAAGCCAGCAGAGAGACGGCCCAGTAGTGGTGGATAAAGGTGGATAAAGTCAGTCGACCATATTTGTCCGTGTCTGGACTTCACATGGCACATTAATCACATGAATTGGAATTCCTCTGTATGTGCTTGTAGTCGCGACAGCAGCCGAGTGAACAGTGCAAGAGATTATAGAGAGGAAGGTCACGCTCGGGTTTAAGCCTGTCTTTTGTCTTCAATTCTCTCCACATTGATAAGTAAAAGCATCTTTTTAGAGTAAAAAAGTCATTGATGTGAAGTAGTTTTGCTCAGCTTCCATCTTAAGGGTCTTTAACCTTAAAGGAGCAGACGGAGGAGAGAACTCAGAGGCTCTGGTCATGCAGGTAACACCTGCCTGTCTGTCTGCGTGTGTCTGGTCTGATGTAAAGCTCTCGCCGTCTCCACCTCATGCTCCATTTTGCCTCCAGCGCTTGTACTACCCTCACAATTTGCCACAAATGGCAATTTCAACTAAATGTAACCTTACATGTGTGTTTTTTCTGGATAACCCTAGTTCCGCTGCCTTTATTCCTTGAGTCATTAAGATGCTGAAATTGTAAAGTGGGAACTTTGTTCTCGGTGCAAGGAGAACATGTCACCTTCAGATTAATATTCACACTGTGATGTACTGGAGCTCCTTCATCTTGACAAGAAGCTTCAGCCGCGCCGGAGTCAGAATGTCAGAGCATCTTTGAAGATGAAGATGACGAAACACAGTGGCTAATGGCTAACGTAGCTACACGTGACGTGACCTCAGAGGTCGTCTGATCTCAGCACACACTATCTACAGGTGAAAGGAACATGAAGATGTGTGTTGTGCTGCAAATTGTGTCACGTTAATAAGAACAGAACTAGAAATAACACCCAGGCCTTCCTAAGACTTGTATTATCCGTTCAACAGGAGGGAATGTCTTTATAGTTACACTTTCAATGCCAAACCACGACGTCTGCCGAAAAACAACGTGGAGTAGAAATCAAACACACTGTCCGATTGAAAATATGAATCCCATTATTAACTGATCTGTTAATCTCCCGCAAGAGTTGTAAATGCAGGATTAATTGTGATGTATTAAGAGCTGTAGAGCATCTGAGTCCTTCTTCTCGTGGTGTTCAGAGAACAAATCTGCCTTGTCTGGTGGCGTCTCACGACTAATCTTTCCTCGGCGGAAATGAGTTGAGTCATCATGGAGGATCAAGCGTCATCGTCAGCTTACACGTTATTTAAAAAATCCTGGGATTTCTATTGGAGAATCTGAGGAGACATCGATCTTTGCATTCCTCATTTCGTTGTGATTTCATCCGATGCTGTTTTCTTGCTTCGACAGAAGAGCGTGATTTGTCTGAACAGACAGGTGTTTATCAGAGGGATCGTGGCTAGCTCCATCGCCCCGGCTGAAGGCCATTGTGAAGAGTCTAACCTTGTCCTGTCTGACACACATCTGGAGCAGCATCCAATCGTAGATAAAGAGTGGCGAGTGAAGAGTGAAGCCACCAGCCGAACGCTTCTCACGCTTCTGAAGCTCTGCCTGCCATTATTGGTTATTATTAGAAACTAGTGGTGTCCCGATACAACATTTTTACTTCCAACACGATACCGACATTGCAGCCACCGATACCGATACAAATCCGATACAATAATCAGCACAAAACATGAATACTTTTACCTATTTCGTTGTGTGGTATGTATGAAAGGCTAGATCAATTGGAGAACAAAAGTAAGCAACAGTTTATTAAAAAACCAATTTATTAACTGTAGGTTGCATAAATTTGAACCTTTTATGTTTAAAAAAGATTTTTATAAAAAATAAGGACAGTTGGTGCGGCCTCGAGACAAATTCAGACATGAGGTTGATGAACGGTTTAACATGCGTCAATGGTGCAAAATTAACTCCTGTAATAAAATAAGTTCAATAATGTTTAACTTATTAAAACTTAAACAAATATTAGTCTTGGACTCTTTTAAAATGAATAAATAAATAAATAATAGTGAAAATTAGAATCAAAATTCTTGGCCGAAACCGAAAAAGAGGAAAGCCTTGCCGAAATCTGAAACACCGAGAGAAATTGTGGCATTTATTAGTAGTACCTTTGCATTTATTGTTATGATGGTGTACTAACTTTACTAAAATCAAGGCATAGCAATTGCATAAATTAATAAGTTTCAAAGAATAAATGAAACATAATGTGTTGCAAATATTTATTAAGCATATTGCAACACTCAAGTTATAAAATATAATTCAAATTGAAATGCTTAACTTGACCCTACTCATGTGTACATAAACAATAATGTACACCCCTACTGGCCTGCTGAAATGTTGTAAAATTAAATGTTCTTCCATTAAAAAGTGCCTTTAAGTTTAAAATGCATTCAGAACATCTCAAGAGATACATTTGTCTGCAGGTCTTAATGATAGTATAAATAGGTCGCTGTTGAGCTTGTCATCTGACATTTGAGAAAGATTTGAGACTGTTTAAATAAGGCCAGTGGATAGAAAATAAGCATTTTTATGAAAGTAAAAAAATATATATCTTGCAGAAATATGACTACAATCTGTCAACAATAAAGTAGCCTAAAAACATAATAGCCTACTTATTAGTATTATTTGAGGTACTTTCTTGCAGGATTTCATTGAAGATATCAGACAACGAGGGTGCAAACCCCTCATCTGGTGCAGAGAGACTCATAAAGGCTTACGTTCCTTGGTAGTTTACAGTTTTCATCAGTTATTTAGATTAGGGAGGGAAGACAGCGGAGCGGAAGACTCACTCTTACTTTATGTTCGGTAGCCAGGGTTAGTTTTGTTATACTTCGAGGACAGGCTTAGTTAGGGTTTTTGTTGGCTTCCCCGTCTGCTCCCCATCTGCTCCCCGGCTAGCCGTCGTCTTTTATGTTTCTCCGTTTCGTCCGATCTTTTTCGTTCGTTTGCTCTGGTGCCTATGTTTTCATTAAACCTGTGTTATCATTTCAAACTTTTCAAACATGCAAAACATGTCCAAGAGCACTGGACTCTTCATTTGGTTCCTGACTAACTTCACTTTACAGTACGTCAAATTCCAGAATCCCTCAGTCGGTGTTGTGTTAGTCTAGAGACTTTGGGCGTCGCCTTGGGAACTGGGAATTCCACTCTTTGTCCGGCTGTAAGTGGGTCTGAGTTGGATCTAATCCAATCATCGTTACGTAGAAGCTCTTTTAGATTAACCGAGGCTGAACTTTATTGAGACTACATATGTTCAAGCAGAAGGAAATAAAATATAGTTTAACTGGGCACAGTTTTGTTTTTCCTCCATTTTGAGATGAGCTCAATGATCTGAACCCTTTTCTGCATCCACAGTATTAACCAGACCTCTGAACGATTGTTCCTGGGACCGTCCCAGCTCAAGACGCAGTTTAAGTGATCAAAAAGCGGACGCCTGTTTTCTTTGCCTTCTGCTTGTCAAACCAACAGATGGTTGTCACATATTCTGTCTTCACTAGTTCAGAAGGACTGTGTTAGTGGAGTGATTCTGTCTAAAGCAGCACTATTCTCTGGTCCGGGTAGCTCGACTCTCACCGTCTGTGTGAAACGCTTTTGTCTAGATCAGTTTTACCGATGACTTTTGTTCTTTTTCCCTGCAGGAGGCCTGCCTGTCCGTGTGGGTGTTCTTCAGCGACAACACCGCCGCCCCGCTGAGCCTGTACGACCCTAAAGACTACAACCTCAACGCCTCTTCAGCCGACACCAGCGTGGTGAGCGTGTCTCCGCAGCTGCCACCGCCGCGCTGGCCGGTCCTGGTGGCCGAAGGCGAGGGCTCGGGGGACGTCGTTCAGGTCGAGATGGCCATTTCCGAAACGTGTCAGAAGAGCAAACGCAAGAGCGTCATCGGGTCGTCCGCCGTGTTCGTCAAAGTGCGTTTCGGTCAAGACGAGGCCTCTGAAGAGGAGGACGGCGAATCGCACGAGGGAGGGGCACCGTCGGCCCACACCAGAGCGCCCGCGGCCCACCCTGGAGCAGACCGCGCCCAGTTTGAATCCAACGAGCAGCCGGCCAGCGTCTCCATCGACTACACCAACTTCCCCACGGCGGGCGGTCCCGAGGAGCCCACGGACGACGATTACGCCGAGGAGTTTGTGCACAGTCCTCGCAACATGAGCGACCTGGAGATCGGCATGTACGCCCTGCTCGGCGTCTTCTGCCTCGCCATCCTGGTCTTCCTCATCAACTGCATCGTGTTCGTGCTGAAGTATCGCCACAAGCGCATTCCACCCGAGGGCCAGGCCAACGTGGACCACTCGCACCACTGGGTGTTCCTGGGCACCAGCGAGCCACACGGCGCCCTCTCCTCTCAGAACGCCCTAGACGAGGGTCTCGCCAGTGCCCAGGGAGACCAGCACAGCAACACCAGCTCCCAGACCAGCGTGCAGAGCCAGGCCCGCTCCGGCCGAGGGGACGGCAGCTCGGGGGGCTCGGCCAAAGAGCACGGGGAAGAGGGCAGCAGCTCGCCCACCTCCAAGCGCAAGCGGGTCAAGTTCACCACCTTCACCCTGCCTGCCGAGGACACGCCCTACAACTCTGTTCCTGTCACCGACCCGGAGGACATTCAGTGGGTGTGTCAGGACATGGGCTTCCAGGAGGCGGAGTATGTGCACACGAGCAGGGAGGCCGTCTGAGCGCGCGCGCGCGCGTGTGTGTGTGTGTGTGTGTGTGTGTGTGTGTGAGGGACTGGCTGCCACTGTGTCCATTCGTCTTCAGCATATGTTTTTTCACAACAAAGATGCCTTTTGACTTTTTCAACTGAATTTTTCAATTCCATTTCACGGAACAGCAGAGGAACTTGACAGGAACATCTCTGTCTTCTCAACACGCTCAGAATCAATCAGCCAATCTTCCCGCTGGTTGGAGTAAATCAGATCTCTCTGATGCCATACACATGCCTTACTCCACCGGCCCAGCGGAACCAGGGCTCGCCCCCCCGGTGCTAGCTTTAGCATTAGCATTTTGTCTCTTTCTGTTTTCAGATCATCGGATCTTCTGACTAACTCACACGTTTCTTGTGTTTTTGCCTTATGCTTTTCTTCACATGCCATTTTCAAAACCACAAAACTGTTCACATTATGGCATCGATTTAGACGGTAATAAGTCAAACTTCCTGTAACGGTAAAATACTATGCAAACGTGGAACAATCTTTCTTTTTTCTTTTTACTTACAAAAGGAGAAATCTGACGTTATTTATTAGGTTTTTTTAATGTATATCTAGAATAAACCGACGACAGGTTTGGGGTTAAACTGTATCGCTGTTCTCTTATTCTTTGTAAACTAGAAACATTGTAGAAAACTGTAAAATCAGTGTAAAGTTTGCCGCACTAAACTGTGAGTCTGACTGACCCTCTGACGGATCAGAGGAAAGTGGGCGCGGTCACCAGCGGGCCACACCTGGCATTATAAATCATTTACAATGTTTTGTTCATTAGTACAACAAGGCTAGATTCTTATTCATTTAGAGTAATTTATATCGATGACATTTTGCACTCACACTGGCCGCACGTGTTTGAAACACACAAGTGATCGTCTACTGGACTGTGATGCTGCGGAAGCCTTTTCTCAGCTGTTTTGCAACGTTTGTATTATTAATCTTATTATTATAATTATTATTGTGTGTTGGTGTTTTGCATAGCCAGTAGAACAATCTCCGCTGTCTTCTGGCCTCCAGTGTACAGAGCTACTGATGGATCCTTCCAATAAACTGTCGTACAGTGTTTCCGCTCATGTCTACTAAAGAAACGAATCTTCCTGGAGCTGCTTGTTCTTCTGTTGTCGCGCTAACGTTTAGCGAATCAGAGGTGAAGACTTGAACGTCGTACGATGTGTAGCTTTGGAAATAACGTTTGGTGTGGAGAGCACACAGAAGCTAAGCCTGAAGAAAGATGGAGAGTCCGACAGTCTCCAACTCAACCGACAGTAAATGTGCTTTCGCTGTGAGTTTACAAGCTCTCAGAGCCGCAGGGTGAATATCCGCACACAGATGAATAATTCATGTAGATCAGATGAAGCGTGAGGAGACGGCCGGACACTCGGGCTCTTTAAATAGCTAAGATTCCTCTTCCTCGATTTTCTGTTCATTTTTTATCCCACTCACGATGACATATCATTGCTATAAACACAACATACGTTTTTTTTTTAATATGTAAATTAAGTTTTTAATTCCTGTGTCTGAAAAGTATCTTAATTAATAAGAAACTTAACTAAAAACCTCAATGTCCTATAAACCCTTATAAATAAATCAATTAAAAAATAATAATAATTGAGCTTTTAGCTTTCTGAATCATCTTTATTCTATAAAAAAACATAATAAATGAAGTTATTAGTAGAAAACGGAACTTTCTTTTAGGTAAGAAACAAATTATTATTAATAGATGAATGAAACAAACAAACAAAATAAAGGCACCTAAAATACAGAGATTCTACAGGACGCAGCATATTTTCCACAATGTCGCCTGCAATCCACACAGTTGAAATTCAATCAAGTTTTTCTGCTTGACAGGATTTGGTGCTGTGTTTTGCGTCCATGATGAACAAGGATCATGATTCAGGAAGTGTTGCCGCGTCAAGGGCTTTAGTAGATGCTTCCCACATGACAGCGGCTGCAAGAAATATAGCTCACATATTACTATAATAATCTTTTCTGCAGTTTCAGAAAAGTGAAGTGACATGAATATTGCCATTTTGTAAAACAGCCACTCGCTTTATGGAGTCCGATTAGTGTTCAAGTTTATTTTTATAGCACCTTTCTCAGTTCCAGACCAACTTGAAGCCGCTATGCGGAACATAATCAAACTTTACATTTCGGAGAATTTTTTTTTTTTTTGCTTGCAATCTTTTTTTAATGCAGATTTGTTCGTTCATTTCTTCATTTGGACTTTTGGCACTAGTTTCACGAGGGTGCGGCGCTTACTCTGAGAATGTGATTGGCAGCTTCGTAAAGAGTAAGTCCAGGTTTAGTGAGCGCTTAAACATTCAGAATTGGAGCATCCTTATCGTCGGGGTGATTATCTGTTTGCAGTGATGAGCTTTGGTCCAAACACAACACCATCCACATCACTGCACCAGAAAGACAACGACTGCGCTCTCGCTGCCTGTATTTGGTATTTAGTTAGCACACATAAAGGGTCTCATGTTATATATTCTAGTTACTGAATTATAACAACGCCTTTCATATTATTTTATATTTTTCTATATAAAATATATATTCAATATATACTCAAAAATTTTGATATGTAGAAACTAAATTGCCTACTATTATTCTGAAGTAGTCGGCCACCACAATAGCAAAACTGTGCAAAAATAACACTTTAATCACAGTTATTCGCATACCAATATTAAAAAAGCGGCGAATGACACTGTGTAAGCTCGCTAAACTCCTCCCACACTTCCTGAAACCTGTGCCAGAAGTCCCAATGCAAAAATCTGAAACGCACGAGAAGTGAAATTAAAAAGTTTTGAACGAAAACATAAATATTGCAAGCAAAATCAAATGTTTTCGTTTGTTTCTTAGAAATTTACGTTTGATATTTATGGCAGTAATCGTACGTCATGTAGCTTCAGTCAAGTCTGACGTCTCTGCCGCTTTGTCTTATCCCTTTATTCATGAAATAATGATAATTCCAACATTGAAATACATTTTTACACGTGTGCTTTCTCTGTATATGAGAGGTTTCAGGAAATAAACAATGTCTCAATGACGTTTCATTTTCCTTCATCGCGTCACATGGTCACAGCTCAATTCATAGACTTTTATTATGGCACCCTTGTGCGCATGCGCGCTGCGATCGAAACGCGACAGTCTTAAAGGAGACCGCAAACAACAATTGTTTAATTGTGCTTAGGCACTGCGTTGTCTGTATAACTCGAACTGGTAAATCGCACTAACGTTTTTCATTTTGTAAAAACAAGCTTTACGTAGGCGTTCCTGTCGCTCCGCTAGCATTATTAGCACACGAGCTAACCACACGCCGATCAACAAAGAAACCCGTCGGCGGCGGAACGTTTGCGTGTGTGAGTAGGACTCCCCTTCAGCAGACGTGTGTGTGTGTGTGTGACTGGGACTGACTGAACGTCCCTATCGCACACACAGACACTGGCTCTCCCGTGTTTTTTAACGCTCGCTGATCACGTGCGCCAGACGCTGCGGCTTTCTGCTCGCGTTCTGATTCTGTAACACACACTCGCGTCATGTGTGTCTTTATATCACGAGGCTTTGGTTTGATTGCGTCACTGTGTTACTGTGTGTTCTTCCTCTCGCAAACTCTTGGTGTGACAGGGACCGCTGGTCTTACAATAGAGTGTGTGTCCACTAGGGGCAGTGTCGCTGCATTTAATCACCTAGCGAAGTGACACACACACCCGGAGCAGTGGGCAGCTTAAGCGCAAATATTCATATTTAACGTCAGAACAAACAAGCTTGTGGACTTTCGTCCAATCATGCAGCTTCATATGATTCTATGAGTGCTTGTTATTACTAAAAATCAAACCATGTTTCCCTAATGAGCGAATTGGCAGAATAGTCGAGTCAAATCGTTTTATTGTCATGTGTGCAGGTTGTTCTGCACAATGAAATTCTTTCTTTGCCTAACATGCATTGAATGCCAGTGGTAAGAAAGAAAACAAAAACAAAAGTATTTACAGGCGATAAATAAATCAAACAAGTACAGTGCAAAAAAAACAGAATATGTGATTATGTACATTTGTGCAAAAGGTGCAACCAAAAAGAGTAGACCAGAGAAAAGCTGGTGTTGACTCATCAAGCCTAGTGTATTGCGAGAATTGTCCTGCTGAACACATGGATTCAGCATTTTGCTTGTAGTTTCACCCCGAGTGTAGAAAAGTGTCATTTATCAAGCTTTGTCACTCTTTTCTCGTAAGGCGCATTTTGGGCAGTGACGCGTGTTCGGCTCCAAGATGGCGAGGCCTCTATGACTGTCGGCAGGCGAGTTCTTACTGGAGTCTTCAGGGCTTTGGCCTCCGTTCCCCCCAGGAGTTGCTTCTTCACCTCCGGCGCTCGCGTCTCCTTCCACCAGTGGAGCCCCAGCATGGCAGAGCAGAGGTACTGCGTGGAGTACGCCAAGCGCGGCACGGCCGGCTGCAAGAAGTGCAAAGACAAGATTGTGAAGGGCCTGGTGCGGATCGGCAAGATCGTGCCCAACCCGTTCAGCGAGTCGGCCGGGGAGATGAAGGAGTGGTACCACGTGAAGTGCGTGTTTGAGAAGCTGGAGCGAGCACGGGCCACCACCAAGAAGATCGAGGACCTGACGGAGCTGGAGGGCTGGGAGGAGCTTCAGGACCAGGACCGCGAGCTGGTCAACAAGCACGTGTCCGGTACGGCCAAGGGGAGGCGGATCCCGACCTGCGCTCAGCTCACTCTGCTCCTCTCGTCTCCTCAACAGAACTAGCAGCCAAGACCAACGCCAGCCCCAAGAAGAGGGTCCAGGCCAAGCCCCCGCCGCCACACGCCGACCCCGCCGCCAACGCTCCACGCAAGTTTTCTGGTTTCACAGGTGAGCGAGCGCTGTCTGTAAGTCCACCTCCACGCATTCAATGAACACGCCTCCTTCCCTACTTCTGATTAGGGATGTAACAATATGCAAATCTCACATTACGATATTATCACGATAGGATCCTCACGATACGATATTTATCACGATATCCTGTAGAAGCTCACGATATTACAGAAGACTTCACAATTATGTCTCACCAATTATGTTTATAGTAACAAGGCTGACCATATAATAATCATTGGCCATTGTTAATTAGACCTTTTATTGTCATATTTTAGACCAAGGACAATAGAAAACTCTGGTAACACTAATTCCAAACAGTCAGAAACAGCAATATACTAACTATACTAATAGAAATATACTAATATACTAACACTAATCACTTCAAGCAATTATTTTCTAAAGTGCAACAACTGTAAAGTAATAAGGAATTGTCACTGACGTCATTTCCTCAATGTGCAAACAAAGCTGAAATTAACAAGCCTATAAAAACAGCCAGCCAAAAACTTAAATACATTTGTCACCATAACAGCCATAAAGTAAACAACCTGGCTCTGTACGGTAGTGTGGCAATGCTTGCATACAAATCTGTTCGGCATCTTTTCCCCTTTAGTGTTAGTAGAAACTGCAAAACCAAAATGTTTTCACACATCTGATTTAAAGGTTGAAGGGGCTCTCGTAATCTCAACATCGGGATTTTCTTCAGAGTTCTTGTTTTTTCTCTGCTTTCTGCCATCTCGACTGGGCGGAGGTGGAGCGTGTGCAGTGTAGGCACCTATTGGCTAATCCGCAGCGCAAAGCATCATGGTTTTTTGACTGAGATGTGCCATTTATTATCGTATTTACTGGCTTTTATAAGCTTATGATCCGCTTATTAGCCCCACGCTTTTACCTTAAAGAGCTGAGCTGAGACGCACGGCGCACGCAGCCTGTGTGTGTGTCTGTGTGTGAGAGAGAGAGAGAGCGCAGCACGAGATGTGGAGAGCTTTTGCTTGTGCTGTGCTCGCGCACTGTTTTGAGTAAAATATTTTCTATTTCGCCCATAAGTCGAGTCCCCCACTCTGAGCCCGAAATTTTTAGGTACAATCCTCAGAGTAATTACGGTATACCGTAATGACGACGAGGGTATATCGAGACATTTTTAATACCGCAATATCATGTTATCTCCAATATCGTTACAACCCTACTTCTGATTGGCTAATACTCTGCTTCTCCTTTACTTTGATTGGTCTAGCGAGGGGTTGGGGCTTTGTGCTGGCAGAGAGAGTAATACTGTATTAAAAAGTAGCAGATGCTTCTCCGGGTTTCCTTATCTTTCACTTGAAATACAAATTCTGCCTATAGTAATGTAATTAAGGTCTACTCGAGTCTCATGTCCAAGTATAGAACCAACATAAAACCCAAAACAAATGCTTTTTTAAATATTTTTTCTCAACACAGCAAATGAGCAGTTCTTTTCTAAATAAGATAACTTTCTTATGATTAAAACCTCTTTAATAATTAAATATTTGCATGTGAAACGTATCAATGTAACAACAGATTGTCGTAATGAGAGTATAACTCGTTAAACACTGTTGCGTGAGCTGATCTTACTGATCCGTCACTAAATGAACATGAATGTACTCTTCAGCTCATACCAAGAATGGCGAGTGTTTAACCCTTTCAGGTTTCAGCAGGACCTGACGCACGTAACTGTTTCCACCTGAACTGAAATACTGGAAACTATTTTTGTGCAGTGTCTACGCTCGACTTGTCTTTAACGACAGAGACAGGTTTATTTTGCTTGGAGCTGCTCTTGTTGCGGAATAATGGGCGAGAGGGGGGGTCATGTGACTGCACATCACACGTGATAGTGTTTTAAAGGCAAAGCAATCCAAATAACACCTTATTGATTATGAGTTTTGACTGTGGATTTTGATAAATGAGTACTTTTCGATTATTCGCTCAGCCCTATATTGAACCCAGTTGTGCTTTTCCGTGTCCGCGCCAGCTGTGTCCTCCAGTCCCGGCAGTGGGGGTGGCTTATCCGCTCGGCTGTGTGATCCCGCCCACAAGGACAACCTCCTGCGAGAGTTCCGCAAGCTCTGCGCCCTGGTGGCAGAGAAGTCTAGCTACAACGCCAAGACCGAGATCATCAGGGACTTCCTGAGACGAGGCTCCGCAAGCCGTGAGTGACACCGCTCAACGCACACGCTGTAGCGCCACCTACGTGCCACTCAACCAGGTTTTTCTCCACAGAAAAATTCCAAGGCGATTTATACCTGACGGTGAAGCTGCTGCTCCCCGGTGTGGTGAAGAACGTCTACAACCTGAACGACAAGCAGATCGTGAAGCTCTTCAGCAGGATCCTGAGCTGTAACCAGGAAGAGATGGTCGGGGACCTGGAGCAGGTTGGTGCCGCGCTCCTCACGCGCTCCTCTCATCTCATCTTCCTCCCATTCTCCTGCGCCAGGGAGACGTCTCCGAAACGGTCAGGATGTATTTCGAGGCGAGCAAGACTTTCCCGCCGGCGGCCAAGAGCCTGCTGACCCTCCAGGAAGTGGACGCGTCGCTGACCCGCCTGTCCCGGCTGACCAAGGAGGACGAGCAGCAGGCGGAGCTCCACGACATCGCTAAGAAGTCGGTCGCTGCTGGTGTCGGCGCCGCTGTAGTGCAGGGTTAACCGCTCGTGTCGACTGACTGCAGGTGCACGGGGAACGACCTGAAGTGCTACATCCGCCTGGTCAAACACGACCTGAAGATCAACTCGGGAGCCAAGCACGTGTAAGTGATGCAGGGCGGCGCTGGTCCGGTAAAAGTCCAGCTCTCACGCCGCGTCTTTCCTCTCTCACGCCCTCTACGGTAACGAAATGGCAGACAGAGCAGCTAAGAACGCTCATCACATGGAAATTACAGAGTGCCAGATTCCGGTATCGGACATCAAGCCAGGAATAAATATATATATATATATATATATATATAAAAGATAAATGCCAGTGCGAATGGAATGAATGCAGAAATAACAAGCTTTTTGAAGTGAACCCAATTGTAAACAAAAGACTCAACTATGGTTTTGATAATCGAAAGGATCAAGTTGTTTTTATCAGATGTAGAATAGGACACTCCAAACTCACTCATTCATATTTATTATTGGATGAAGAAAAACCATGTTGTGATCGATGTGGGAATATACTATCTGTAAAGCATATTTTAATTGACTGTGAGCGATTGTGTGATATTAGACAACGGTTTTATTCAGAAAATTTTTTAACAGATGTTTTTAAGAACGTTTTACCACAAAAGATTTTGCAACTTTTATCAGAAATCAACATGAAAGATTGTATCTAATTTGTTGAAGTCATTTTGAAAAGTTGTGTATTTTATTGCTATTCATCAACTGTGATAGAGATGTATTGATTTCTAAAGAGTAAAATTGTCAAATACCATGTTGCCATTAATATAGCCATTGAAGCAAAAGATGGCGTAAAAAATCAAATAAATAAATCAATCCTCTCTCACGCCAGTCTGGATGCAGTGGACCCCAACGCTTATGACGCCTTCAAAGCCTCACGGAACCTGGTGGACGTGATCGAGCGAGTGCTGCAGAACCAGCAGGACGCCGCCGCCGGAACCGGTCCCCGCAAGATCCTGAGCGTGGAAGCGTCTCTGATGACCCCCGTTCAGCCCATGCTGGTCCGTTTGCTCCGCACTGCATTGTGGGTCGACTGCCCCCTGGGGGAGGAGCCTAAGACGGCGCTAGACTGATTACACACGTTCCTTTAAAAACTCCCTCACACACTTTCAACTTCAGTACACCATTGTTCTGACACACACACACACACACACACACACACCGTGATCCTACAGCTTCTTCAGACTCTGTGTGTTTGCTGATGAGGTTTTGTGACGTGTGCAGGCAGAGGCTTGTAAATCCATCGAATACGCCATGAAGAAGTGTCCCAACGGCATGTTCTCTGAGATCAAGTACGACGGAGAGCGCGTGCAGGTCCACAAGAACAACGATCACTTCAGCTACTTCAGCCGCAGCCTCAAGCCGGTTCTCCCGCACAAGGTTGGAGCGGCGCGTCACCCTCCCGCACGCCGTCGCCTGACCGCCCGCCTCACGCCCTCTTCTCTCTCAGGTGGCACATTTCAAGGAGTTCATCCCGCAGGCCTTCCCCGGCGGCCACAGCATGATCCTGGACGCCGAGGTTCTTCTGATTGACACCAACACCAGCAAGCCGCTGCCATTCGGGACGCTGGGCGTGCACAAGGTCAGAGGTCATTAGAGCATTAGTTCTGTGAAATAGATTCAATTGCCAAGAATTCCTTACAACCTTCAAAATGTCACCCCTTTATTTGTCATGTTATTAAGTATGTAAAACACACGTCTCAAAAACGAATCATATGAAACATGATGTGATTGTGTTGGACTCACCGCTGGCTTTCAGAACCCGGCCTGTCCAAACATCGCCTCTGCACGTTTAGTAATAATAATAATTCATTTCATTTACTTTTTAGAGCTTTTTGAAACCCTCAGGGTCGTACATTATAGGACGACACATAGACCAAATATCATGGCAGTATAGCGCCAACGTCCACTCACATACGTGCATCACCAAACACACTCACACACACACAGACACTAGTGCTGCAAGGATTCATCAATATTATCGATAATAATTGGCGATCACAAGTGCAAAACGGCAGCAAATGCGTGCGCTCTAAAGCATCGGTCGCCTCCGAATTCTCTTTATCTTTTTTCAAGGGGGGGGGGTTAAAATATTGTCTGAACAATCAATTACCAAAACAATCAATAGCTGCATCCCTAACACACACACACACACACACACACACACAGTGTGTGTTCACGCCGACACGTCCTCTGCTTCAGCATCAGTAGCTCTTACTGTCCTGAGAAACCTGGTTACATTTGTGGTTGGAAGAGAAAACAAACTAAATTGATAACTCTTGAACTACATGAGTCAGGGCGTAGCTGAGGTTTCCTGCGTATGGCGCTGTCGCTCATCACAGACATACGCCCCCCCCTCGTCTGAGCGTGTCTGTAATGACTCGTGTACTGGATCCGTCCTTTGTCGTCTTCTCAACCGTCTGTTTGTTTCTTCTTCGCAGAAAGCGGCATTTCGGGACGCTCAAGTGGGTCTGTTTGTGTTCGACTGCATTTATTTCAACGGCGTCAGTCTAATGGATAAGTGAGTGTGACGGCTCGGTGGCGCCCCCATGTGGCAGCACTCAGCAACGCCTCTGTTGTGTTGTAGGCCGCTGTGTGAGAGAAGGAAGTTCTTGCACGACAACATGGTGGAAGTTCCCAACAGGATACTGTTCTCTGAGATGAAGCACGTTACCGTGAGTTCTGCTCCTCCACGACACGCTCACTCACTCACTCTTGCTCACACTCTCTCACTCACTCTGTCTCTCTCACTCTCACACTCACTCTCTCTGTCTCACTGACTCTCGCCCACACACTCGCTCTCTCACACTCGCTCACACACTCACTCACACACTCACTCACACACTCACTCACTCACTGTAATTATGTAAATCATTGTATTGCCGATTGTATCAGGGTATAAAGCTGAAAGTAAGTGAAGAGTTGGGAATTTGTCTTTATCTCCAGGCCTGGAGGATCTTGCTCTGACTGCAGCCAGAACCTTTGTATCTACTTTCAGTAGAATCGTTATTAAACTTATTTAATACTTATTTAAACTTAACGTTATTGACTTTATAACGAACTCAGTCATCCTATTGTAAATAGTCCTATTTTAAACCACAACTTTCACTCATTCTCTCTCACTCGCACTCTCTCGCTCACTCACTCACTCACTCACTTACTGCAGCGTCCCTAGTGGGAGAGAGTTCGGTTTGCAGTGTATGTGTGTGTTTTTGTTCAGGCTTGGCCACTTTCTGTGATTGGATGTATTTATTAACGCTGTGCTTTGGCTTTCCCGTCAGAGAGCGGCGGACCTGGCAGAGATGATCACGCGTGTCATCAGGGAGGGCCTGGAGGGTTTGGTCCTGAAGGATGTCAAGGTTAGGCTGAGCAGTGGTCTCAGGCTGGAGTGGCTGACGCAGCAGTGTGTGTGTGTGTGTGTGTGTGTGTGTGTTTACAGGGTCACTATGAGCCGGGCAAGCGTCACTGGTTGAAGGTGAAGAAGGATTACCTGAACGAGGGAGCGATGGCCGACACCGCAGACCTAGTGGTTCTCGGCGCCTTCTACGGCAAAGGCTCCAACGGTCCGGCTGCAGGTTCTGGACTCTGTGACGTGTGTTCATGCATGTAAAGCGTGTGTGTGTGTGTGTGTGTGGCTCAGGTGGCATCATGTCCAGTTTCCTCATGGGCTGCTACGATCCGGACTCCAGGAAGTGGTGCACCGTGACCAAGTGTTCCGGAGGCTACGACGATGCCACGCTGGCGCGACTACAGAAGGAACTGGACGTCATCAAGATAGGCAAAGTGAGTCTAAGCTCCGGTTCACACGCGCCGCTCCGGTTCACACACTCCTGCTGTCGCCGTCTCCACAGGATCCCACCAAGATCCCGGGATGGCTGAAAATCGTCAAGAACTACTACCCTGACTTCATCATTCGAGATCCAGAAGTAAGACTCGCGTCCACTCACACTCGGACCCAACGCCCTGCACTGTGATTGATCCGTGTCTGCGCGCAGATGGCTCCTGTCTGGGAAATCACCGGAGCAGAGTTTTCTAAATCGGAAATGCACACGGCTGACGGAATCTCCATCCGCTTCCCACGCTGCACCCGCATGCGGGACGACAAGGACTGGAAGAGCGCCACCAACCTCCCGCAGCTGAAGGTACCGTGACCGTGACGCTCTTTCACCTGGCGCGTCGGGTCTGGCCTCATCTGCGTTTCTCTTTGAAGGAGCTTTACCGTGTCTCAAAGGAGAACTGCGATTTTGAAATTAGTGTTGGTCCGAACGACAGAAGCTCTGCTGGCAGCGGCTCCACCTCCACGCCACACACCGCTTGTCCTGGCAAGATGGGTATGTTCCAGACATCAGCAGGTGTGGTTCACTCTCGCACTTCTCATGGCGTGAACTGATGCAGCAGACAGCCTCACATCCATGTTCTTCCTGCCTGCCGTGACACACACACACACACACACACACACACCAAGACAGGCAAAACCTCCTCAGCTGACTCCTCTCAATATGGAGCAGAAGAGAGCTTGTCCTTTCAGTCGTGACTCAGAGCTCTTGAGCACAGCTGAGGGTTGGAACGGAAATTGAGTGGTAAATCGAGGTGTCAGTCTCACGTTCTGTTTCCCCCCCTCACCCGTGAACAAGGTTTTGAGGTTCTAAAGCTTTTTCAGGGTACCACTCCCCTCCTCCTGAGATGTCGAACCGTATACCAGAATCAGAATCTATACCTGAACTTGAGGCAGAACAGCCTTGCCAAACTTCTCCCAGAGTGGAGCTTTTAACTGTGGAGGGCGACGGGTTTAACACTCTAGTCCAGCTGGAAGAATTCCAGCGCTTGGTCTAATTCTGCCAGCGCTCAACCTTCAGCACCTACTAATTTAGCACCATTTAACCATCCAGTGAAGTTACACACACAGTGAAGTAACACACAAACGAGCCCGGAGCAGTGGGAAGCCCAAGTCGTGGGCATGTGGGGGTCCGTGTCTTGATCAAGGACACTCAGCTGTAGAACCAGACCGGAATTTGAACTTTCAAATCCCACCGCTGGAGCACGACTGCCATAAGAGCTTATCAGAACCATCAGAGCGCCATCACAGAAAACGTTTCAACACAATGACTGGTAACCTGCATTTATTTCAGTTTCTTTGATTTTTCCAGAAAACGGCAATAGTTCTGGAGCAAAGAAGATCAAACCAGAATCGTCATCGCCTGCGACTTCTGCGACAAAAAGGAAACAGTCTACCGGGCAAAGCTCTGCCAAGAAGGTGTGTGTCCTGGTCCGAGCCGAGCCGCGGTGTGTGTGTGTGCGGTTCATCACTCACGATCCCTTTTATCTGCCGCAGATCAAGGCGGAGCAGAGTCCCGGGCCATCCGCGGGGAGCATTGCTGAGAAGGTGAAGCCATCACTGTCGCGTGGGCGTAGTTCCGTGTAACAGCTGGAGTTTGTTTACAGACGTTGCTGGACATTTTCACGGGCGTGAAACTCTTCCTTCCCGGGTCGCTGCAGGACTTCCACCGGCTCGGCCGATACTTTGTTGCTTACGACGGTGACCTGGTGCCCGCATTTGACGCAGGATCCGCCACGCACACACTGGCACCGCCGGAGCAGCACAGCTCGGCACAGCCCGTTTCCTCCGACTGGATCTGGGAGTGTATCCGCAAGAGGAGAGTGGTTCCCCCCTTCTGAACCAACAGGACCACCCGGCCAGCGTGGCAAACTTTCGAATAAACGCTGCATTCATGTTTTTTTTAAGATTGTTTCAGTGCACATGAAATATTTTGTGTGATTTTACAGCAACGGTGTTGGGAATCTAGTCTTCATTAGTGGTGTTGTTTGGAGCTGCTAAAAGATGTAATGGTAGTAATGACAGTTGTAAGATGATCGGAATTCAAATAATTGCTTTTAAAACAAGCCTTTTTATTCTCCAGACTGTGTCTCGTGTTGTGACTGTTCTTCTCCATCCACTCCGCCCAAGACATTGCAGAGCTTTAGTGTCGAAATTAATTGAATTGAAAAATCCTTTATTAGTCCCACAGCGGGGAAATTTCACGTCACAACAGCAACAACAAATCCAAACAAATGAATGACGTTAGTGGAAAATGTGATCGTTTGCAGCCCTATCAAATGGTGAGACGTTGAACTCTAAATGCGGAACAAACGCTTGACGACCCTTTATTTGCTCGTGGCGCTAATGTCACGGGGGCGTGTCCATTCCGGACGAGTGCTTTGACTGACGGCTTCAACCAATCAGAGTGGCTGTTTCTTCCACGCGTGCGCATGAGCTGTCGCAGCCACCCGATTGGCTGTCCTGCACAAACACAGGCGCAGTACACAGGTGACGTCAGCGTCCGCTTCCTGTCGCGCTCAGCTCGCGCGTCTTTCCTCTGTTGCTCAGGTCATCAAACACTGACGCGCGCGTCTGATTTCATTCCGCGGGGACGCGCGGGCGATGGAAGCTGAGCAGCCAGGACGCTGTCAGGCCGGGCTCCGTTAGCTTTAGCCGCTCTCAGATGTCGGGCTCTCGCGGGGCAAAATGGTGAGTTGGAGCTTCTGCTGTGGTTCCGCGGGGGAGCTGGTGGTCGCGCGTCATCCGCACTGACGGTCGGTGCCGGTGCGAGTCTTGACTTCCCACGCAACTGGTTCTTGGACTGGTGTCGCTCGTCAGTGCGGGTGAAGCGGTGGTCATGCTCGGTCACTCCCGGCGGCGTGTCGTGATGTTTGTCAACAGACGCCAGCACATCTGTGGTGTAATAACGGAGTATAATAACACAACGGAGCCTGACGTCACTGTTTGCCGCTTATTGCGCTGACCAGGTAGAGATATTCCTCACATCTGTCCCACATCAGGGGAGGAGGATACGATCAGAGACAGACACAGTGAGAGAGAGAGAGAGAGAGACAGACAGAGTGAGAAACGGAAAGAGAGAGACAGTGAGTGAGACAGACGGACAGAGAGAGAGATAGAACGATTTACTACATGTTTTATCCATGTGGAGAGTAAGTATGTAGCACGTGATGACCCGTGGTGTGTGATGAGGAGCGTTGACGTGCTCTTCAGGTGCTGTGTTTGAGTCCCGTGGAGGCGCTGCGAGTCTCCGTCAGCAACCGGCCACCGCTGGTGATCTTCATGGTCAGCGTCAGCTCCGTGGCCATCGCCTTCCTCACCGTGGGATATTTCTTTAAGATGAAGGAGATCAAGTCGCCAGAGATGACGGAGGTGAGTGGGCGTGTCTCCGCCCCTGTGTATGCGCCGCCTCGCT
This sequence comes from Paedocypris sp. Pulau Singkep, assembly GCA_017309775.1. Taxonomy (NCBI): domain Eukaryota; kingdom Metazoa; phylum Chordata; class Actinopteri; order Cypriniformes; genus Paedocypris; species Paedocypris sp. Pulau Singkep. The sequence goes on from MU204310.1 coordinate 3,836,120, forward strand.
AACCGCTGTCTCTCTCTCGCGCAGGACTGGAACACCTTCCTTCTCCGCTTCAACGAGCTGGACTTCTGCATCTCGGAGAACGAGACACTGAAGCACGGGCCAAACGAGTCTGTGGCGGCGGTGGAGAGCGCTGTGACCAGCAGCCAGTCCCCGCCCCTGCTGGAGGACCCGGGGCCGATCAACATCTCCGTGTACATCACGCTGACTCTGGACCCGCTCAGGCCGTTCGGGGGATACTCGCGTAACGTCACCCACCTCTCCGTCACCGTGCTGGGCCAGCAGGTGGGGCTGAGTGGTGAGTGACGAAGAAGTGACACACTGCTCGCCTAGTAACAAGCTCAGTGCGCGGCGACACACACACACACACACACACACACTGGTCTGGACACTCGTTTGTAGAATCTACTAGATTGAGATTCAAACTAGAACCTTTTAGTTGCTAGTCAAACTCTAGCAATGAGAGCGAGCCCCTCCCCTCCTGATACAGTCCTTGTCTGTTAATACCCTTAGTCACATGACTCCATTTCCACATACGGACTGACCAACCAGAAAGACCATTCACACACGATTTCCCATAATGTTACACTGAGAAGCTCCACACTGAGATACTCACTAGTCTGACTGTCCATGGGTGTCCAGTGACCTTTTTTAACCCTTCAGCCGGCTGTTTAAAATTCAGCAGGTCAGTTAGACACTGGCCAAAGGAGCAGCTCTTCTTCTTGTTCTAAGACCCCATAATCTCACATTACACCATTACCACATGTCTGACTATAATCTGATTAGAATAAGAATAATATTTCCTATTCTGTCGACTAACACATTTGCTGCAACATTTACTCTAAGACAGGAATACAAAAGTTATTTGACACTGTTGATGTTAATAAGCACCAGCCGTCTTCACACACACACATACACACACACACACACACACACACACACGTCCTCTAAGGTGTCGTTTATGAGCTTAGACACACACAAACAACAAACATCGTCTCCGCTCATCTCACCCGCTGGATTCTTCCTGAGTTTCCGTGTGTGCTGGTGTAAAGGTCGCGAGGCGCATGAGGAGATGAACATCAGCTTTGCTCTGCCGGCGGCCTGGAACTCTGACGACTGCGTCCTTCATGCTCACTGTGAGCAGGTGGTCTTCAGCTCCTGTATGACCATCACCGCTGACAGCAACGTCTTTCCCGTCACACTGTGAGTCTGTCAGCAACACTGTCTCACTCTTTGTCTCTCTCACAGTCTTTCCCTCTCTCTTTCTCACTATGTCTCTCTCTCTCTGTCTCTCTCTCTCTCACTATGTCTCTTTCTCTCTCTCTCTCTCTCTCTCTCTCTCTCTCTCTGTCTCTCTCTCTCTCTCACTATGTCTCTCTCTTTCTCTCTCTCTCTCTCTCACTATCTTTCTCTCTGTCTCTCTCACTATGTCTCTCTCACTCTCTCTCTGTGAATCTCTCTTTCTCTCTCTGTCTCTCTTACTCTCTCTGTTTCTCTCTTTCTGTCCCTCTCTCACTCTCTCTGCCCCTTTCTCTCTCTCCCTCCCTCCCTCTGTCTTTGTGTCTTTCTCTGTCTCGCTAATTTTAATCAAGTGTGTAGACGACTATAGAGGCAGTAAGTGCGTGTGTGTGTGTCGCAGGCAGCCACCGCACTGTGTCCCCGAGACCTACAGCAACTCCTCGTCCTCCTACAAGATCTTCACCACGGTGCGCGACTCTGACGCCCGGTACACGCAGGACTACAACCCCTTCTGGTGTTACAAGGGAGCCATCGGGAAGGTGTACCATGCCCTCAACCCCAAGCTCACAGTCATCGTGCCGGAGGTGTGTCAAGTCACCGAAATATATAGTAATACATTATCAACATGTTGTGGTGCCATTACGCACAAGAACTTTTGTCTTCAGACACAGAAGGTCTGGTAGGCAAGACAGAGTCTCATCAGTGTCTGATACTGTAACTGATGAGGAGCTTGAGAGAGAACCCGAGCTGGTTCTAAGGGCGGGTCAGAGAGGGGGAGGGGGAGGGGCTAATCGATGCATTTCAAAAGACAACAAATCTATTTCAGAATCATTATAAGTGAGCACAGATTTCATAAATGATAATCCAGTAGCTATTAAGACTGTTAGAAGTGTGTAGCTTCACTCGCATCTGAGCAAACACGCTTCCTGCTAGTTAGCGGATTCAGGCACACGCTCATCAGTGTTCGCTTCTCCAACAGGACGACCGCTCTCTTATTAACCTGCACCTCATGCACACCAGCTACTTCCTGTTTGTGATGGTCATCACCATGTTCTGCTATGCAGTTATTAAAGGCCGGCCGGGGAAGGTTCGGCAGAACAACTCCGACTTCTGTCCAGAAAAGGTGAGACTTGGTGTGAGTGTGAAAGTGCCACTCTAGAACCCGTGTGTCTGTAGATGAGCCTGTCGGCGGGATAGAGTTTGGCGGGAGGCACTTCCTGTAATGTCGGGTCACGCCAACCAAAGACGATCAAGTGCCTGTCTGGAGCGCGTCCAGCAGAGGGAGTCGTGCGGTGTGTGGCCAGCGATCTCATTCTTCTGATTGGCTGCGAGCGTCAGGAGGCGGAGTCTTCTGCTGCACCTCCAGCTTCTCCTCAACATTCTTCAATCGAATGTAAAATCTGCAAATTGCCATTAAAGTTCATTTAATATTGAATCTTTTTTTTCTTGAACGTAGATGAGACGAGATTCCTCTGGCTGATGAGATTCCTGATTCCTTTCTTTTTTTCCACTTTTGTCTCAATAATACCTGTTTTTCTTTCTTCCGTCATATAAGCGGGTCTGAACAGAATACAGACAATCTCTCAGGTGAAGTTAGGGTCTGTCTTATAAGCCAATTGGGTCATAAGCGACCAAATATGGTACAAAAATAATAGTAACGGTTAGATGTTATTTTTAAATGTAGTAGATTATATATCCAGTAGGGAGTGCTGTGATTCCACTTGCTTTGTCCATATTTAAGCTCTGGGATGTGACGAGACAGGGAGACAAACACAGTGACCCCATATTTTATTGTTTATAATTTGTTTTTTCCAGTTTTTAATAAACAAGTTTGTTTATTTCTGCTATCCTTTTATACATATGTTATGTTCATACCCAAAAACCTCTTATTTTCAACCCTTCCGCCACCGTGGCCTTCTACCAGAGTGTAGACGCTGTACTTTTTGACTTGAGAGTGCACTGGAGCGGTCTGTTAGCCTCGTGAAATTTCCCCGCTGTGGGACTAATAAAGGATTTTTCAATTCAATTCAATTCTACTAGAGGTTTCAGATTACATTCAAATGCAAGTCAAGGCCGGTGAGCGAATACTTCTCCTCTGCTGCTCCTGGTCTCAGATTATTCGGAGATTTTTAATTGATTGCCAAGCTTTTTGTTGTTGTTTTTTAGATGAAGGAACCTGCCCCGAAGAGACAACTCCGAGACTCCTCCAGTAATAGAATTAGAAAAGACAGAATTGATGTAAAACGTTATTTTATGTCATTTGTATTCTTTCGATTTAGGTTGTGCATTTTATATTGTTCTGCTAAGCACTTTGTTCAGCCTTCGCTCTTTTTAAAGCACTTTATAAATAACATTGACTGACTAATAACTTCTCATAAGAATTACAATCTTGTAAAAAAATACATATTTGTGATACTTTCTCACAGATATCAAACATCACCGATTCAACAAAAATGTATTGGTATTGGAGCAATATACAGAATTAAACATATTGTATGTCATTTTTACTCTCATTTTCATTACGTGAAAATTATACATGACATAAAATCCACCCAACTTATAAAGACACACACAACACACACACACACACACACACACACAACCACCAGCAGAGGCCGCTGTGGCATCGTTTCAAAGTAAACGACAACGTCACTTAAGTTGGTGCCGGGTGGTGTTACCCGTCATAACGATCCTCGGTCGCTAGGGGGCGATAGACTGGTTTTTCCGAACTTTGCTGGGAGTTCCATGATCCATCCATCAGTCCTGGAGTAAATATTCCAACGCACTCAATGCAGTTCTGTATTTCCCTCGGACTGAAGAAAGGGCGTGAGTAGAAGGACGGTGTTCGTTCGTTACGGGTGTTGGACCAGTTAGTTTGAACTGTGTGAAGGTTTACAGGCATTTACCGTACTTTGTCAAAAAAAACACTTCCTGCGTCACCTCAGGGTCACAGTGTGTCGCGCACTGTATTAGGGAAAAGTAAGTTACTGCCTCCAACAGCAAGTCAAGAAGGACAAGGCCAAGAACGGAGCGTCACACGTGCCTTTATCTCTCACGGCGTCTCAGAACAAAAGACAGGGCGACGCTTCGCCAGACTTCTCTTTTCAAAATGCCGTCGCTTCAGAAGATGCTGATTTCATAGATTTATTACACGATTGCTTGAATGCGTGGAGGCTTTTTTCTTCGCCTGATTGAAAACTATTCACTTCCCACAGCGCGTCTCGTTATGATGTACTGCACCAGTAACCTTGAGAATTATCATTGATTTAAATGACTTCCAGTAACTAAAAACGTTTTTTTAATTGACAAACTACATCTACTCCTTGGATCCTTCTATCTAGTCAAAGGATTCTTGTCAGTCCTTTTTGTTTTTCATTTCAGTTTTAAAAGTAAGGCTCGCTCTGAAGCTTTATTACTTAAAGAATTAAACATTACATAGAACGTCCAGGAACACTAGGTCCAGTGATCGGGGACTTGGACTCGTGTCCGAGAGGTTCTAATCCCCCAACAGCTGTTTCTGCAACTGCATGTCCTTGGGCAAGACACTGAACCCCACATGACCCCCGGCCCGGGCGCCACGGCTTAGACTTCCCACCCCAGATAGCATGTAGTAATCGGCCCGAGCTCGGCGAGTGTTATCCGGGCCGAGTCAGGTGTTCTGACAGGTGTTCTGACAATTGTTCATACATCTCAGAAGTTCCTACATTTCGCGCTGAGCATGCGCGTTAGAACAAACGTCACCGCTCAGCTGTTCTTAGCTAGCACGTGCGCATGCGCGTTAGAACATACGTCACTGCTCAGCTGTTTTCCGCTCAGATTTTTCTACTTTCCGCGCTACATGAGCGT
>MU204310.1:3848601-3867516 GCA_017309775.1 Paedocypris sp. Pulau Singkep
GTATGTGCTTGCTCGCTGGTCTTTGTCTTTGTCTTTGTCTTGTCATAACCGCAGCCACTTAGTTAACACCAACAATCCAGACGACAAATTGAATAAAAAGCAACATTTCCCTTACATATTTATATGTGCGCTTTGAGACGGTTAAACTGTGAAAAGCGCCTTACAAATACTCATTATTATTATTATTATTATTATTATTTTTCTGCATTGTTTACTGTTTACAGATGCGGTGAGAACAAATGTTCATACCAAGAGCGCCACTGAGAAAGAGGTGGAAAAATATATTACACGGTGGCTGCAACTTGCTCCTGACAGGGATGGAGGAAGGAAGGAAAGAGACCAAGGCAATTCATCGTAAATGCAATTACTTTTTTCTTTTTCCTATGTGTGTGGTTTTTCTTATAATATATATATATAATTATATATATGTGTATATATCATTTTTTATATATTTTTTTAACGTTTTTTTTTTACTTTTTTTTCCACTTTTTTTTACTTTGCACAGCTTGTTCAAGTGTTTTTGAAAGTGTTATAAGATGTCTTTATACTTTAAAGTTTGTACAATTTATTTATATATATTTTTTTAAGTTTTCTTCAGAATAGTTTTTTTTCTTATTTGTTTGTGCTTTATTGTGTTTTTTTTATATATGTTTTTACATATAGTAAAATATCCCTTTCTTGAGCAATTTGTTTCATTTATTTGCTATTTAATTCTTTTCTATATATATTTTTTCTCTTTTTTTTTACTTTGCACAGCTTGTTCAAGTGTTTTTGAAAGTGTTATAAGATGTCTTTATACTTTAGAATTTGTAGAATTTATTTATCTTTTTTTTATTAAGTTTTCTTCAGAATTGTTTTTGTTTGTCATCTTTTATATAAGAAAGGCAGTATAGGAAGAAAGTCAGAGATCTAAAGAACAAATAAATTAAACAACTAAACTGTTATTAACCCCCAACTAAATGCCCTAAAATCCAACCTGGAAAAGTTAGTATATTTATATAGTGCGTTTCTTAGTCTGAGACCAAAGTTGCTATAAAAACAAAGGATACAAAATGAACTTCCCTACCTCCCTGTCCAAAAACAATAATCAAAGAAAACACCGCTGGGTGGTATCACCTACAAACATATACCTACACTTTTAATAATGAAATGTCAGAGCAATAGCAAAATAAAGCATTAAGAGTGAAAGCCAAGGCTGTCTTCTCCAGGGGTGATGGGCCTTTAATATCGTCTTCCAGGTATCGACAGGAAGTACACCTAACCCTAATCCGCCTACAAAAAAAACAATGAAGTCCCCTTTTAGAGTAACAACCATATTAATCATGTATGAATTGAGAGAGTTTTTAATAAGAAATGCAAACCAATTCCTCACTCCAATTTCAAACATGAATTCATTGTTAATGAATGACATTGTTAAAAAAAGGACAAGCAAAGACAGACCCGGAAGTAAAGAGACGCTCACACAAGACACTGAGTTTGCCACTGGGAAAAACGCTTTATAAATAAAATGACATTCAATTTACTAAGTAATTATTGTGTGAAGAAAAGCCATAGATGAGTCGGCTCCTCCAAATCTGCTCAGTAGTTATGGCCAGAAGACGGCTGTAATGGTCGCAGGGTCTCTTTGGCTGGACTTTACAGCGCTCGGGTTTCTGTCAGATCTTTCCCACCTGAAACATTCTGTGCGTCTGCGCTGGTGTTTCACACTGGAGAGGAAGTGGAGTGGCCCATTAACGCAGCGGTGCGGCTGGTCTTTGTTTCTGTTTGAGTCAGACCTCCGCCTACATCAAACGGAAGGAGTTGATAAGGACGAGGGAGACGACGGAGAGTCAAGAGAGGATCGCAAAAGCCTCTTTTCTTTGAATCAAATGCAATATTCATAAATTTTTTCTTCACCCTCCATTCACCAGCCACTTTCTGACTTCAAAAGCCATCGCCGATTCTTCGTTCAGTTATCAGCTGTTGTTTCATTTCACCACCAATCAGGAAAATAATTCATTTTATTAGATTCGTTATTAGCGCAGCCATTTTCTGTTTGTTGGGCGTTTCATCCCTTTGACTTCAGTCACTTCCTGTGTTGTGTTTGTAGATTCAGCGATCACACATGATTTTGAGTAATTTCTTCATCAAACTCTCAAACTACATTGAGAGCTTGGCCTTTGACCACAATACTGCTGTCGATGCACCGATCCGTCGGTCAGTCGCATGTTCCAAGACCCCAAGATACTTGTCCTCCTCCACTTTAAAACAAAAAGCAAAGATTTATTTATTTATTTTTTTTTTTAAATATCAAGAAACCTAAAACAAATTTGTAATAACTTTTATTCATCTTTTGGTATAATTGTTTTTATTTTGAATGCATGTTTAAGTACAAATAAACACGATAATATGTTAAAAGTCGTATAATAAAATAATAAATACTAAAATCTGACATCAACAAAAAATCTGACACCTCCCCTCGGGCCGCGGTCAAATTACGCTGTAGGGAATGTAAATGTAATGAACAGGACCATTGACAAATAGCAGCCCTGTCGGTGTCCAACAAACCACATTTAAAAAATGCTTTTCAAATTATGCATTGAAAACAGGCTTCAAAACCCAATGTCATCGCAAACCTAATGCGTATCATCCTCTGCCCGTCTGATGGGCTTCCTTTCCATTAATGATCTTATGCATACAATTAGTTTTAGTACTTTTAGGAACGAGCTATGGTGAATGCTCGACTGTGTGGGCATCAACAGTTGGAAGATTGCGTGACAATTTATTTTATTTTATTTTACATTTGATAAAACCCGTTCGCTTTGTACAATCTGATGTTACTCCTCTTCTGGCAAATGCTGGAATTCTACGTCCTTTGGAATCTCCACCGAACCAGCAGCAGCATCATTGTGCTCGCAGCTATACTGGTGTTTCCTTGCTGTCACAGGAAATGAGGATGAGGGGCATCGGCATCATCTAGATGCACACTGAACCAATGAGCACGTCGTCTGACGTTTTTACACATTGAGCAAGTGTTCTAGATTAGCTTTCACCTAATTGTTGTAGCTTCATAAGCAGATTAGCACATAATCTAGCGCACATGCGACTTGAGGAATTCACTCACCACCTGTTGCTGGAGCGTGCGAGAGTTTGAGGCGCGTGAGCTGCGTGTGACCACGGTTTATTACAAGCGCGGGCTGCCAGGAGATCAGAGACCATTTTGGTGATATCGGTCTGACAGATGGACAAGTAGCGCAATTACGTAGCTGCATGTCTGCTTTCTGTTTATCTGGTCTTGTTGCTAAGCGATGGCATCGGCCAATCCCTCTGTTTCTCAGTGTAATCCTGCCCCCTCGCTCACACACACACACACACACACACACATGCTTTCATCCCCGTAACAGTGTTAGTGTTGGGAACGGCGGCATGACTGCAGTGTTCTGGAGGATGTAGTTCATTCCTACTGTTGCTCCCTGACACCCGCGACACTCACACACCGTTAGAAGAGCAAAGACTGCTTGGGTTGTTGCGTTTTCTCTTGTTCTTTTGGCTTCCAGCCCTGAGGAAAGCGCCGGGGCAGCGACACCTCCTCTGAAGGATCTGCGTGAATGACACAACACAAAGGCGAGAAGACGGCGATCAGCATCCAAGAGCACATGGCCATTGATGTTTGTCCAGGTCCCATTCAGCCCATCAAGCAGATCTCTGACTATTTCCCCCGTTACCCCCGGGGTCTTTCCCCAACAGTGCCCCCCGCTCTCCAGGTCTGCTCCACCAGCCACAAGTCTGGAGCTCCTCACGTGGAGCCCGCTCAAGATGAGGAGCACTTGGATCAGGCGTTTGGTGCCGCCGCACTGGTGACCAGCAGGAAAGAAGAAGATCCAGATGTGGAGGGCTATGATTCAGACGAGCCTAGTGAGTAACGCTCCCTCTCCTTTCTCTTGACACTTTGCCACAGTTTTTTTTTCTTCCGTAACAAACAAAAGTCTGGGCTCCGTCAGCCATTACAAAGCTTTCCTGCCATCAGAGCTAGACTTGGTTGCGTGCTGATAGATTGCGCTCGGGTGGCGTTAAGACGTCACTCAAGTCAGTTGTGTGATGGCCTTATTGAAGATGGAATGATCTACATATAAATCTGATCATCACTCTCCAACTGTCTCTTCATTTGGAAACCGGTTTTCAATCTTTGCGTCCTGACTAGATTATATTAAGTCGTGCGGTGGCATGCGAATGCTTCACCTTTTAGCCAGCGCCATCATGTGCGGGGTTAATCCACAATATGTGTGCAGTAGTTTGTGTGTGTGTGTGTGTGTGTGTGGAGCGAACGATGCGGACCTAATGCCGCACGACACAGCACAGCACACGCTAATCTGCTGGAGACAGATGTTACACACAGACCTCCTCTCTCTCTCTCTCTCTCTCTTTCTCTTTATCTTTCTCTCTCTCTCTCTCTCTCTCTCTCTCTTTCTCTTTATCTTTCTCTCTCTCTCTCTCTCTCTGTGTGTGACGATGGTTGATGAAAAAAGTTCTCGAGTCAGGCGAGTGGTCATTCAGGACATTCAGTGTATTGACATTCAGTGTATTAACGACGTTATCACATACAAAACACACACACACACACACGTCAAACACTTCTAGATCAGGAGCCGTGGCCTGTGTGTGTCAGCGTGGAGAGGGCGGTCTCTTTCTGAAGTAGCCCCGCCTACTAATACATCCTGAAACGCAACAGCCAATGGTGATTGGTTCTTTACCTGTACTTCTAGTAAACATCTATAACAGTTAAAACAGATTTATCGTTTGTAACCAGTCACATAATCCCACCACATACCGTATTCTTGTCATTATAGATTCATTCACTGTTAACTTTTTGAACTTCTTACTAACAAAACATGAGTCCTGAGTTTGACACATTTCATTTCATGTGTGACATTACAGTTTTGCAAAGTTTTACATGTACCAGTGTACGTATATGCGAAGTAGCTAGCGTGTGAGCTAAAACTACACTTGCTCTTTATTTAGTAGAAAAAAAGACTGAAAAACGTATTACTAAGTTGAGTTTAAAGGTTTAATGTTAAAGTGATTGCCGTTTGTTTGTGAGAAATAATTTTTCTTGAACTGGACTGTGATATGCAGGACGGATTTCAACGGAGCCGTACTGTAATATAGAGTGCGACCAAAAAATATAGAGCAAAGACTGAAAAGCATTAGTCAGGTGAAACCAATAGAACAATTGACCACAAACACGGAACTGGTGGAACACAGGTAATTTCTCAGTACGTGTTTGGTGTAATAATCATTAGAGTGCTGTGGTCAATTCACTCCCCAGTAGCAGCTGACCTCTGACCTTTCTCTAGCAGCCGCCGCACTTGACTTCTGATTGGCCCGGATTAGTATAATATGCGTTGGTGACAAGCATATGGACAAGCCTGGAAAATGTCGTCCCAAGATCCAAAATATTTTCGCTATACGAGAGGTGCGTGTCTTTCTCTCACCAGGGTGGAGGGAGACGAGAGTCCAGACGTGTGTAAAACAGTCGTTTAATCTTCATGCTTGGTCACCATTCTAGCGAGATTACGGTCATCTCAGGGATTTGCATGAGGTCAAGACTCCGGCTTTCCTGCTCCACGCCAAAACGCCAACAACTAGGTCAAACATTTGCGTTAGTGCATTTACAAAACCAACACTTACTAAAAGAGATTTCATGCCTGTTGTTGGATTTAGCAATGTGGTGATAGATCGGTTATGTTTTTAGGATGATAAAGTAACACATGTATGTCTTTAGAAGAGTGGATTCTAACCTTGGATAAATTGTGTCAAAATTTATTTTAAAACACATTTTGAGTCTACCTGGATCTAATTCGTAACTTAAACAGGACTCGCAAATTAAAATAGTTTGTGTGAATCCTGTTGTAGATGTTGTAACTCCACCGTGTTGCGTGTGCAGAACGGCTCCGGGTCATGTGCCGTATAACACGGTTACTGGTCATCACTACTGAGACCAGGAGCAGCGGGTGATTCTGTGATGCGGAGATCCCGTCTGTATGCCAGCAGAAGCACGCCATCATGGATTGAGACTAAACTCTAACGATGTTTTATGCCCTTTTGGATGCTAATTGATCCTGAAAAGTTCAACACCTGCCGAGTGTTTTACATTTATTTATATATATATATGCTTTCCCTCTATACATTTTATAAACTAATTAATTGCACTTCCCAAATCAAATTAATCGCTATTATTTCGCATGCAATCGCTTGTAATATTGGATATTGAAGTGTAAAATGTAAATTAATGTAAGCAACACTAAATAAACACTTAAAATAAAACTTGAAAAAAAAATTTAAACATGGTTTAAATACTGTAATATAATTTAGATCTTAAATCTAAGATTTATCAATGTCAATGACCATTTCCAAGCCATAAAATGACATTGTGTAGACTTTGAAAGAAGAAATCTAGGGAAGGTTAAATATGACTTCAGCCCTTCACACACAGAACAACGGAAGCTCCAGGAGCAACACCAACCCTCGTAACAATAGAAGTTTATATCAATGAAGGTCTCAAGAAGGGAGTGAAAATAGAAAAAAATCTATTAGAATAGATGAGATTCATGTGGAATTTAATTAGAAACGTTTACCTAAGGGCGGATTTTGGGCAAGCAATTAGGGCAGCGTGTCCATGCAATTATCATACATGTTCTAAAATGTTCTGAGAGCCAGAGAGAAGCTTTTTGTGAAGAGATGCGTCTTCAGTCTGGACTTAAACTGACTTGATATAAGGCTGAATATTCCAGAGAATATAACATGACCTTCTTCCTGTAGACATTTTAGAAATGTCGACATTGGTGAGCGCACACAATGCATTTGATGTGCTGAAGAAATAAGCTCGCTCTAAAATTCGCTTTTTATCTCAGAATTCTGACTTTACAACTCGCAATTCTGACTTAAAAACTGGAATGTGTTTGTCTGTGTGTCCCGCTCTGCAAATGGTTGGCCACCAATCCAGAGTGTGTAAAGGATGAAGCGGTAGAAGATGAATGAAAGTTAAAATTGTCTGAGCTTTTTGAGTTAAATTCAAGTTAAATTCGTCTGTTGTCACACAAGCCTGAATAAAGCACTAGTGCATTTCTTTCTAATCCTCTCAGCTTCAGAATAATGACTTTGGCTCTGGTCAGAAGGGAGTGAGATACGGTGAACTCCACCACAACGGGCATGTAAAGCCTCACAGTACCACATCTACACTCATCCCCCTTTCCTCAGCTTAGCGGGGATGGACATTCTCTCTTGTGCTTTAATGGACTGACTGATGAAATCGCATTTAGCAGGATAGAATGTGGCAGGAACATGTGTGAGTCAAACGGCAAAGTACTGTGTTCAAGACCTTCTTCTTCTGCAGGACACACAATCTACGCACTAGCACCTACGCTCAACTTTCCAATGCCTGATTATAGCTTTATAGTTTGTTTAGAGTTTTAATTATCAGTTTTATTCTGTTCACGTACTCCACTTGTTAATTTGTTCTTGTATTTAAAAGGCCGTGTTTTTTATCTTCAGTTGCTAAAGAAACAAACACACACACACACTCATGACGTTCTATTTTTCATCTTTTTTGTCACGTGGATGACTACACCTCCACTACTTCTTTCACTACTACAACTGTATTTCAATCATCAAAACAAAGGTGATTTCTCTTGGTGACAGATTTAACCACAAACGTCTCCGTATACACATAACGCATTCATGTTTTAATGTTTCCTGTAATGTAAATAATGAATGAATTGAATGAAAAGGCCTTTATTTGCTTAACAGTGGAGCAGCAGCAGACCGATCATATCTCACTCAGGGTTATTTTTATCTGTGGTCCACAACCTGCTTCACCTTTATGTTGCCTGGCATATGTCTCACTGGTTGACTACCTCTTGAATCCAGTCCTGACCTGAGCTTTGACCTCTGATGCCTTTGATATTTACTTGTGTATTATTGCATTTTAAAGCCCCTCAAGAGACTACAAACAGCAACTCGGCTACTACATTGGTTTTCTACACAGTTGCAGAAGACCTTTAGGCCTGTAGGCCAGGAGTGTTCTTCACTGCTAATGTCTCTGCCTGATGATGGGAATACCTGATGATGAAGATTGTCCTGTCCTTCAGCGTTCAGTTATAGAGTCATTATGTGGTGAACCTCGAAATTCAGTTCCACGAGAGGAGTTCAGGTTCGGTAACCATAGCGTAGAACCTGGGAACTCCGGAGTTCAGTTCTGTGTAGGTTCGCTTCTGATCCTGTGGGATGTAGAGTCGTGGTTATTACGACGTTTTATTCTCCGTGAGTGGGTTATAAAGTCACGTCGGGAAGAATTTAACTATCACATCAAAAAGCTAGTGAAGACATGAAATGAAGACGTGGTTTTAGTGAACTATCTCTTCAGTTAATTATTTTTATACCTTTTTATCGTGTTCTTGTTGTAGTAGTTTTTTTATCAGTGATTTTTGGCTTGGAATGGTTCGGTCTTTGTGAGGGTTTTTCTGTATAATTTCTTATAATAAAAGAATTGTTCATTTGTAACTTTAATCAACGTTAACTTTCAGCAGCGTTTCCCACAAAAAACTGTAAATCTGTAATGTATGTAGTACATTACATGTGTGCATTGTATGTGTGTGCTTTTTCTTCTCATATGTTCATGATGAAGTAAAACACAAGTGTTAAACACAATAAAAACGTTGTTTCTTGTTTGCTCTGCAAACGGCATTTGCAACAATGTTTTGTTTGCGCGTGTGTTGTTGCGTGCGTGTGTGTGTGTTCATAATTGATTGACTGATTGGTGACACTGTTGGTGTTCTGTTTCCTTGTAGCTACACTGGGGACTCTGGACTTCTGCCTTTTATATGATCAGGAGAACAACGCCCTGCACTGCACTATAAACAAAGCCAAGGTAGAGACTCTCTCTCTCTCTCTCTCTCTGTCTGTCTGACTGTCTCTCTCTCTCGATCTTGCTCTCTCACCCTCTCTCTTTCTCTCTGTCTGTCTCTCACTCACGCTCTCTTTCACTCTTTCTCTCTCTGTCTGTCTGTCTGCCTGTCTGTCTGTCTGTCTCTCGATCACGCTCTCTCTCTCTCTCTCTCTCTCTCTCTCTCTCTCTCTCTCTCTCTCACTCACTCACTCACTCACTAACTCACTCTCTCTCTGTCTCTCGTCCTCTTATCATGTCAGCCTCTATAAACTAAGAATAAACTAAATTGTTTTCTATCTAAAAACCACTGCCAAGCCTAATTATCCAACGTCCTGTCATTTTGTGAAAATAAACGATTGGAAAAGACACTGAAGAGTTTGGGAGACTAGTGAGCCCAGTTAAAACGATTCCACTTCAAAGTAATTTGCCAGTGTTACAACAGTCACTATCCGTGTTGTCAGAAGTCGTCACGTTCATTATTCCGGTGGAAGTGTAGATAGAGTTAAACAAGACAGCTGTGGAGTAAAAGTATCTGCTCAACCATTTCACTCAAGTAAAAGTACTGGTTTGATAACTATGTGAAGTATAAGAGTAAAAGCAATTACTAATGTAAAATGGCATTACGTAAAAATGACATTTTACGGTTATAGGAGGACTGCAGTGTATTGTTATGGTAAAATGTTGCCGTATATAGTTACATTGATAAGTAATATAATATATTTTATTACGATGCAAACACATTGAAGAAGCGTGAATGCTCACTACTAAGCATTAAATGTGATAACTAGTGTTGTTGTGGTGAACAAAGTCAGATTTCAGAAGCTTGTGATCAGAATCTAGAGAAGCGGCGTCGCCCTCCGTGCGGCGGTGGAGGATGACCATCTTAGCAAGGCTTTGTGGAAAGCCACTGTATTCGGGCGTGGCCGTGGGAAGCTGCTGTGATGAGGATAAAGAAAGTCTATAATCCACAATCAAGGAAGCATCGTGACTGTGGGATGCCACAGTAGTGACGCGGAAAGGCAATCCAATCGTTCAAGCCATGTCAATTGTGTTCTACTTATAACTCTGGTCTAGATTCCTTAAAATAAACTGTACATAAATAACCATTTACACTTTTTGGATGCTTTCTTGTCACACCAAACCCCTTCCTGGCTTTGTTAACATTGTTGTACAGTATACCAGTTTAGCCATGTTTGCGTGATTTGCATGACAGCAGCTCTTCGAGGTCTTTAATATTTAACATTGTTCAGAACAGCAAAACATGTCCTATTTTCTGTGTTAATAACTTGACGCAGAGAGCAAACAATCCAAGCAATGGATCTCATTTTTGTCTTTTCGTACCAAGATTAAAAATGTGTTATCTCCTTGGGCTCTTTTTCACTCAATTATTTCCCAATTCCCAATCAGAGAACTTAAGTAGATCAGTGATGTGATGGTTAAATGTGCCCAATTTTACATTAATTTAACTCAAAAATCCAAGTAAATATCTTATGCAGGGCAAATTCCGTTTACAATAAAACACGTTTTGTTTAAAAAAAAAACACCTGAAAAAGTTAATCTCAATAGCAAAACTAGCCAAAGACATTGTGTAGATTGCGGGTTTTTTATTGGACAGTGCACTGTGCCAGTCAAGCCCCGTCTCGCTCCACTTTGTACGATTATAGAGAATCCTTTATCTGCATTATGTAAATTAGGCAGGTTATTAAATTATGAAATGGCACTCATGCTAAATTCTTGAGTAAATAAGTGGGCGCACTAAGCTCAAGTTAATAATAAATGTTGGCGAAATGAGTTTTCGCCACACGATGTGTGATTTCAGTTTAGTGAACACAAGCCCAGTGGCAGGGACGACCTTTTATTCCAGCACAAAGCACAAAACGAGGGTCGAAACCAAAAGTTGAGCAACAGCTCACAAACAAGACCACCGGAATAAAAAACTTAAATAAACTTGTTCTCAACAAAGGAAAGCTGGATATTTACCCTGGAAAAGGAAAGGAATGTATTTAGTCTCGTGCAGAAGAAAGGCTCGTGCAGCCGCCCGGTGCTGGTTAAACTGTGTTTTTCTTTTGCTTGATGAAGCGGCAGTGGAAAGGATTCCAGACTCATGAGCTAGACGGTCGATAGCCTCCTGCTGGCGTGAGGATGGTGGAGCGCCGCCGCATTACAAAAAAAATCAAACATGGCGAGACTCGTCTTCTGCCCTGCACAAAAACAAATGATTACACTAAAACTGGTTTCACTGGTTCATCTCTCTAGTTCTCCGGCTCATTCCAGAGGCGTTTGCTGTTTAATTCTGGACTCATTCACACCAGACACATCAGTCTTCCGTTCCTGACCTTGCTTTGTGTGCGGGTGGAGAAGAAGACTAGACCAGTTCCCACAAGTGGGAGAGGTGCAACTTTTGTGGTTAGCGCAGTCGCCTCACAGCAAGATGGTGTGAGTTCAAGGCCGGCCGGGGCAGTTCTGTGTGGAGTTTGCATGTTCTCCCCGTGCTTGCGTGGGTTTCCTCCGGTTTCCCCCACAGTCCGAAAAACATGCGTTTCAGGCTAATTGGAATTGGAAAATTCCGGGTGCAGCCTTTCTATACGATTATATTAATTTTTTCTGTAAGTTATTATACCAGGTCATTATATGCATCGTTGAAGAGATGAGTCTTCAGTCTAGACTAAAATTGACTCACTGATTCTGAGTCTCGAATTTGACTAGGCAGAGCATTCCATAGTTTGGGTGCTAAGTATGAAAAGGATCTTCCTCCCTGGTAGATTTTAGACTGAGATTTGCGGTATTATATTATTATATTACAGTATGTAATATATTCAGTTTAATTTAAAAGTTTGTTTAAAATTGAATACCTTGCTACTTTGACTCAAGTCTTTTTGAAGTTGGTGACTTGTTACTTGTAATGGAGTAATTTCTACAGTTAGTATCTGTACTTTTACTCAAGTATGGCTGTCCGGTACTCTTCACACCTCTGAAATACAGTGGTGTATAAATATGATCCTCATTTCACTATAGCTTAATAGTGTGCCTTTCTGGGTAATGTAATTTACTACTCCAGACATGCTGTTTTGTGTCTTCTTTTCAGGCAACATAGTCTGTGATATTACGTTTTATACCTGGTTTGTTTCATCATTTGTGTTCTGTTTCTCTCCTCACCGTTTCTTCCCTGCTTGCTCACTCTTTGCATGGCTTGGCTGCATGTTTCCATTATTATGGCGGCATAAAGCTTCCTGTACCTAAATATAAAAAGGTAAGATACTCGTTTTCACTTTTTTTTTCCACGGTTTTTACTTATTGCCAACCATTGGTTTGCCTACATTATTGAATGAGGAAAAAATATATTAAATGTATTATTAGTATTACATTTTAATTATTCACTGACACTACCTGAGTCAGAATACTTTTCCATTTTGACCACTCAGCATGATGGTGTTTGTGTCTTTGAGCGCTGTCTTTTATGCGCTGTTGAGGAACGACAAGTCAATTTTTAAAACCAATGTCCATTCCCGTCATCTAAGAATATGATCTACAGGTAAGGACAGGGGTATCAGTGTTGCTGGAGCTTGTGTAAAGTAAGCTGCTTTCTTGGAGTCTCTGGAAAGTGAGAGTCTAGATGTCTTGTGTTCGTCTGGGGGATTTGCGCTTGGGAAGAATAGCCTTTCTGATCAGAACATGAGTGCTGTTAATGTTTGGACTTTTCTGCTAGTCACTAGGTTTATGCTATTTCTCTCACTAAACCTCCCACCATACTTCCTGGTCACCTGCTGCCAATCATATGTTTACCAGCCAATCAGAGAAAGAGCCGCCCCCACGTGAAACTCAAAAAGAATGAAACAAATGAAAAAATCTGAAGCGAAAAATTGTTTCAAACAAAGGCAAGAAGATTATTAGTGAAAAGTAAAAAAAAAAAAAAAAATTTTTTTAGGTAAATTCTTTCGTAAAATCTTTCGTAAATGTGAAGCAGTTTGGTCCGTTTGAAATTTTTGGCATCGATATGATTCCATACATGTCAAAAGGATGTAAAAAAAAAAACAAAAAAAAAAATAAAATAAAATCATCTGAAATGCATGAATCTTAACAATTCTCAAGTGAGCACAAATGAACAATAATGTGCTGAGAGTAACTGACAAAGCGACACCTAGAGGCTCGGAGACACACTGCTGACCCCTCCTCTCGGAACAGCTTCTGACATTTCACCCAGAAGATTATAACTGCGAGGAACTAATGTATTTCCAAGAGTGCATCCCTAATTCCAGTGGGCTCTTCATAGTCAACCAGACTTTGTGACCAGCTTGAAAACTAGTTCGAAGCCGCTGATTAGCTGGAGTCTGATATCTGAGAAAGTGCTGTGGGCATTTTCTGCCAAGACTGTGGATAATCAGACAATGGCAAGGGACGTCTGGGCTTCCCTGTTGGGGCTGTTGTCCCCTCACCCCAGATAAGCGTTAGACGGCGGTACGTCAGGAATGGGCGTATATGTGCCATCTCTGTTGTCAAGCCAATCCAATCTCAATATCCAGAGACTTTATGCTGCTCAGTGTTATATTGCAATGCAATTCTAATCTTTGGTCGTTTTGTTGCGTTTGTCTGTTCTCTCAGGGACTCAAACCAATGGATCACAATGGTTTATCAGACCCTTATGTTAAGCTGCACCTTCTACCTGGAGCAAGTAAGGTATGTACGAATATAAAATATATTCAAGACTAAAGGAAGCTGGCAAAATGTGGTTACCTATCGTATCTAATCAGGTTCCCGTGTCGTGTTGCCATTATAATCCAGGATGCTAAAATAAAGATTGACAGATCTCAGAAGCTGACAAAGTAAATGATGCATAGACGCCTAGTTAGCTAACTCTTCCACTAGGCCACAACAGCCCCACATGCAGATTAGAGGTTTGGCACACACAAGGTAGTTATTTGATTGCTGGACGCATCTCTGACGCTGTGTTCTCTCCGCAGCACAGTGACCCAAAGCACTTGCACTGACCGCTTGATGAAACATAGTTTTAGTAGAGTTGTTGGCTTTATTTTTTATACCCATATTTTAAATGACTGAGGCTTTCTGTGCAATTAGTGCAAATCAGGGAAAACAACCATTTATTTATGAACAAATGTGTTCCCAGGCTAATAAGCTTCGCACCAAGACCCTCCGCAACACCCTCAACCCTACCTGGAGTGAAACACTGACGTACTACGGAATAACAGATGAAGACATGGTTCGTAAAACTCTCAGGTTTGTGCAACATCTGCTTTCAAGAGTTTAACACTTGTTAAATTGTGACAGTGATAGCCTATAGATCACTTTTAGAATACGACAATAGTATGACCTAATATTACTGTAAATTAACATAATATTCACATACTTGCATTATTTTGAGGGGACATTACATTCACAACAATACATGTATTTATCAAATTATTTATCATTTTAAAATATAATATAATATAATTTAAAATATATAGCTACCATATATATATATATATATATATATATATATATATATATATATATATATATAATATATAGTGAGTTTGTGTGTGTGTGTGTGTGTGTGTCCGCGCGCGCATTTGTCTGCTCGGCCGAGTGTCCACACAAAACATCTGCAGAAGTGCATATCTGCAAAGACCCACCTGATGATTCGCCATTGGCTGTCTTTAGGGTCGTCTCGGCCAGTTTCCATAGAAACCAAAAGTCTCCTCCATAGGCTTGTTTTTCAGGTTCTCTTGTCCTTCACATAAATAAACTCTGAGCACTGACATGTTCACCAGATCGCTCTAATTTATAAAAACAAAATGTATATTCATTACTTCCTAATACAGTGTCTGTTGCTGTGACTTCAGCCTTAAATGTCTTCAGTAAAGGCTGAACATTGCAGTGTAAATATTTTTTACATGGCACACCAATAAAGGCACTGCTATAAATGTCAAATCCATACAAAACCAAGAAACCTGAAGGATTAACTGAGGAGAACATTAATTAAAGAGGTGGAAGTGTGCGGCCACTGAAGCATTCAAAGATAATTTAGGTAATAAGAGGTAAAGAAGAGTAAAGTAAAGTGAGTGCGTGCCAATATGACGTCACATCGAAATTGTCAGGGTCTTTCCCAGAACACTCAGTTGCTAAACTAGCCGGAGAGGGACTTGAACCTCTTGGACACAGGTCCATTTTCCTACCACTGGACCACAACTGTCACAGGTCATCGGGTCAGTATCCCTCGCAGATCCTTCTAAGTCAGCTTAGTTCAGTCAGTTTAATTCTGACTGGGTGAAGTAATAAGATGTGGAAAAAGCACCAAATGCAAATCCATGCAGCATCTGTGTGCCAATCAAATCACCTTTTACCGTCCCTGTTCAGGTGGATTACTGAGTGTTCCAGAGGAGTTCATTTTGGCACTCAGAAGGTTTAAAGATCAAAATTATCGAATTGAAAAATTTTGCCGACGTTGAGCGAGAGGTGATTTTCCTGACACCAGTGTGTCGTCTCTATAGGCCGTCTCATCGTCGTCTGTGATCAGACCTACCACCGTTGTGTCATCCGCGAATTTAACGATGCCGCTGGAGCTGTGTATCTGTACAGTTGTGCGTGTACTGGGAGTACAGGAAGTACAGGAGAGGGCTGAGAACACACCCCTGCGGAGCACCGGTGTTGAGGGTCAGTGAGTCTGACCACCTGGCGTCTCACTTACACCTCCAGTTACAAACGAGCCTTGCTGTGAGGTGACAGCGCTACCTACTGCTCCACCGCGCTGCCAACGGTTAGTCCTTGGTTAGTCCCCAGTTAGCCCAGTTAGAGTTAATGTTAGTTAATGAGTTGTGTGCCTAAAAACATAGGTAAAGGTAGAGTGGATTTGCACACTGGTCACCAGTTGCACACTGGTCAGAGCCAGACTCGTAGTAAAGACAAACAATGGACATATTTGCAACTGTCTTCTTTTTGATTGTGCACATCTGCTTCGAGTTGGTCTGAGACTGGGAATAAATAGAAATTGAAGTTGTTCACAGCTCGTTCGACAGAATGAAATCGAAGAAAGACGCGAGGAAACTATGGGAGAGGAGTTGTAGTCTTGCAGAGACTGATAGTTTCACTCTGTCCAGACTCCTGACCGGACGAGGAGAGAGAGAGAGAGAGAGAACCATCCAAATGCAGATCTGACACTGGCTGACTTGCACGTGAATCTTGCTGTTTTCCAGGATTTCGGTGTGTGATGAGGATAAATTCCGCCATAACGAATTCATTGGTGAAACGCGAATCCCACTGAAGAAACTTAAACCCAACCAGACCAAGATCTTCAGCAACTGCTTGGAGAAGCAACTTCCTGTGAGTTGTGTAGAAATCCATCCTAATCATTATTGTGACTGTCTGTAAGAGAAGGTTTGAAGCGGCTGTAGGGAATCAAATCGATTAGCGCTTCTGAAGTCAAGGTAAATGTCTCTCAGCAGAATAACCGTCCTCGGAATTGTCAGTGGTTAAGAAAAAATAACGAGAAAAAACGACAAGGTCGCTCACTCGCTTTCAAAATAGCTCTTTAGAGCTGCTGCAACAGTTTGTCATTGTTTCGACATGAATCCCTGATGTGTGGCGACGCGTGGTCCGGGATCTGTGATTCCTTTCATTATCGTTACCTTTTTTTTTTCATTTATATATTTATCATATATCTTCTATTAGTGTCTCTTGTCACGTCTTATAATAAAAGCAGACATTGAGAAAACAGTGTTAAAGGATCACCAAAAATTAGCAGAACTGATGTGGATTACTTGGAACACTAAAAGGTGTGTGCGTCCACACGCGATCCACACGAAAGCAAAGATCTACTTTGCAGAAAATACAAATATACATATACCGTATTTTTCGCCGTATAAGACACACTTTTTCTTCCCCAAAACTGAGGGTGAAAAGTTGGTGCGTCTTATATGGCAAATGCAGAGATCCGCGGAGCGCGGTCACCACCATCTTAGTATGCAATACCGCGGTATTACATACGTTGTCTCGCTGTCTTTCTCGCTCAGAATCGTGTGAAACAATGAAACCATGATATCCAAACGAAAACAAACTTTGATCAAAATAAAACAAGCAGTTTTTCTCGCGCGTGTCTTTAAAACTAAAACAGCCGCTCTTCTCTTAAAGGCACAGCGCAGACAACGGAGCATCACGCGTATGCGCGTCGCGTGTGTGATCTATTAATTCAGTCTGTTACACTGCTTTCTGTGTTTGATTAGCAATGTCCGTGCCGTCACTGGCTGTAACAAAACTAATGTGTAATACAGTATTAAGGTGTTTATATACTTGTATAAAAATCTAATTCATGAATTATCACAGTATTGTAAAATCCATATCGTGGCACATCTCAATACCGGTATTCACGTTAATACCGCTATACCGCCCAGCCCTACTCTCACTGTTTACTGACTATACTGACTGTTCATGTTACATGTTTGCCATACAATTGTTCTTAAACTGCTGTTAACCTTTATACAGTTGACATAAAATATTTTACTACAGTATTTGGTTCAGAATCTTTTTTTTCTAGATTTTCCTCCTTTAAAATTGGGTGCGTCTTATATGCCGGTGCGTCTCATATGTATATCAAGAAAAACGATGATTTTTAAGACACGTGAAGGAACAAAGCGAGACGGGATCTGCTCTCTGGCCCTGGCCAATGAAGTAATGCTACACTAAAGAACTTCCCGCATCCCTGCTCAACACGTCTCAGGAAGATGTTCCACCAGAATGGAGAGATAATAGCTCTACAGAAAACATGCTGCGCTTTCCCAAGACGAGAAACACTTGTGTGTTCATAGCAATAGTACATGGTGTTGCTCTTAAAGCAGCTTGATTTTCTTTCAGATGCAAAGCTTGATTGTTTCTGTCTGATCGCAGATTGACAAGGCGGATGACAAGTCACTGGAGGAGAGAGGCCGAATCATGATTTCCCTTAAATACAGCTCTCAGAAGTCCGGATTAGTGGTGGGCATTGTCCGCTGTGCCCATCTCGCTGCCATGGACGCCAACGGATTCTCGGATCCCTACGTTAAAACGTAAATGTTTAGTTAAACCTCAACAATATTCCTCAAGTAAAAGATGGAAAAGGAGAAAACGAGCTTTTAAATACTTGTCTATTACCAGTGAAATTATTTTGTTGTGGTTTTAGAGGTGCACAGTATGAGCAGGATAAAATCCCTGTAATAGAGTTTAGCCTTCAGTGTGCTGCCATCTGGTGGTCGGTGCCAGTAGTGTCTCGCTCTAACCTTAAAAACACGTGTTTTTTGGTTATAATAATGCTACTTTTTGAATTATTAATGCAAAATGTTGTCCATTTCTTACTCTTGAGTGCAGCTATCTCAAGCCAGATGAGAACAAGAAATCAAAGCACAAGACTGCGGTCAAGAAAAAGACCCTCAACCCAGAATTCAACGAAGTATGTTGTTGCCTCGCAGTCGTGCTGTTGTTGAGTTGGTCTGCGCTGAAGGTCGCGTGCTCACTCGGTTTGTTCCACCGATCCAGGAGTTTTTCTACGACATCAAGTACGCTGACCTCAGCAAGAAGACCCTGGAGGTGACGGTGTGGGACTACGACATCGGCAAATCCAACGACTTCATTGGTATGAGCAAGGTTGATTATCGTAAATCCTGTTACTGTTTCACGATAACCCTACAGACGCTGTCCAGATTGAATGCTGCTTTTTTTTGAGCTGGCATATTGAAATATTTCGGGGATCTGCTTAACTAGCTGCCTTAACTAACACGAGGTGACTTTCTTCAGGTGGCGTCTCTTTAGGTATAAACGCCAACGGTGAGAGGCTGAAACACTGGTTTGATTGTCTGAAGAACAAGGACAAGAAAATCGAGCGTTGGCACACGTTAACCAACGAACTCCCCGCCTGTAATAACGACTGAATGTGCGGTGTTCACAGCTTCCTGTTCTCAAGATGTCTGTGTGAGTCTAACCTGTGATTGGCTGATCAGGCCCTCAGTTATTGGTTTACAGATGAATGT
>MU204310.1:3867616-3879622 GCA_017309775.1 Paedocypris sp. Pulau Singkep
TGTGTGTGTGTGTGTGTGTGTGTGTGTGTGTGTCTCTCTCTCTCTCTCTCCCCCTCTCTCTGTCTCTCTGTTTTCCTCTCTGTCCCTCTCTGTCTGTCTTCCTCTCTCTCTCTACCTCTCTCTTTGTCTTCCTCTGTCTATATTTCTCTCTACTTCTTTTTCACTTTCCCGTTCATCCCTACATTATTCCAGCACCTCTGTGGTGCTTTATTAACGATTACTAGGAGATTGATTTTATATCCCTGACAAATACGTTTTTTGTAATTGCTTCGCATTTGACAGATGTTTGCCGTTACATTTTATTTTTGAAAGCAAAAAGTAGATTTGATAGCCATTTATCCTGAGAAAAAAACCCTGTTTACAGATTTTGGACAAATGTGGACAACCAACTGTTCACTGTTCCTGAGGAACGTTTAATTCCCAAGCAAACACACCGTCCTAAACCTTTACTAATGTTCTCGTAGTTTCTCTAAACACGGTGGCTGCTTTATCAGCGTACGGTTACTGATCTGATAAAACTGTTTCTTTCCGTCTTTTACTTTTGTTGTACTATTTACAGTGTATTATTTAAACAACTGTCCTATTAAAGTTTATCAAATGCATATTTAGCATGTCATTACTAGGTGCTGTGGGTGTAACTCTGTTTAGACTATATAGAGAATACAACTGTTACTTAAGATGTGTGAAGTGAAACTGAGCGTCAGACAACAATCATGTTAAAGGCACTGTGACATTTAATAATTCTTTAGCCTTTCTACATCTGTTTTTCATCTATTACATCCTGATTTCATGCTGCAATGTTCTTGGGCTCATTAAAATATCTTTGTTTTGATTTTTTGATCACAGAGACGGTCATGGTTCTTTTCCATCTGATCACAGGGGCGGTGAATAAGTTCAAGTTCATGTTTATTTCTATATTCATATAGAATAAACATAGTTTGTTTTTTTCTTTTATCTCTCAGGTAATGGTTTCTATAGTAAAGTCTGTATACTGATCATCCTGTTTTTTATCTGAATCTTGCTTCAGTCGGATGCGTCATTGTGCCTTTGGTAACACTGTGTTTCGCACCACTCACTTTACTCTGCAGTGATCACACAAATTGTTCAGTTGATGTTTGCATGTGTGATGTGTGATGGCCGAGGAAGCTTGTTCTACTTTAGGTTGTGAAATCAGGTACTCTTCAATATAAAACTCAACGAGCCGCCTCTGTTTGTCGTCTTCCTCATTGCAAATCCTTTCAGATCGGTCGCCTGCTCTCATACTTCTTGTATGTTCATAAATGAAAGCTTCAGGACCGTTAAAAAACGATACGTGTACATATTATTAGCTTAAAAAGTTTATACTGCTACGAGTTCAGCTACAGTGGGCAGTATGTGGGACTTCATGTTTCATGTTCTTCTACATTTGCTACTTCACAGGCATAACACAGTAACAGTTAAAATAAAAATAACAAGAAACTCAAAATCTTGGGCCAAATCAGACCAGAGGGCTGTTGCACAAAACCGAGATAAGGGATTAATCTGGGATTTTCCACTTATTCTTGCTTAATTTAGCCCCGACTCAGTTGCATGAAAGTAGGATAAAGCCAGGCAAGGCATGTTGCCATGGAGATTTATTCTGAGAGGCTATCCTGCCCCGGACCAGGCTAACAACCAGGCTAAGATTAATACTGGTCTGTTCCACAATGAGTTCTAACTGAATGTATGTGATTTAAAATTATTAAATGGTAATCTGTAAATATATAGTACATAATTTTAATCATGCAGTAAAATATTACTATAAAGTTATAATATAACTGTAACGTAACTTATAATATTATAAAGTACACACAGTGTATTGCTTACATGAAAAGTGTTCTTTCAGATGTCTGATGAATACATATCATTGCAGGTTTTGAGATTTCAGGAAGTTATACACGTACAACATGCAATGAAATGTATTTTTAAAATCGTCCAGTATTTGCCGAACAATAAGAAATGTGTGTTTAGCACTGCTGCACAATATTGTCAGCCTGAGAAAATAAAGGGCTCCCAGAGTTGCTGTGAACATTGACTGGGACAATGCTGCCATCTTCCCAGATGATATAACTGGTTGAATGGTCAAGAAACAATACAGACCAAATAATTCCAGTTAATTTTTTTGCTTTAATATTGTTTAATAAACAATGTATATGACTTTCATTTGTGCCTGCAATTATTGAAAATGCAGTCATTACTGAATCCTCCCAAAACGTAGCTATACTTATAATTATACTAGTACAATAACTATAGAGTGTTTTGGACCTTCATGAGAAGCACAGTGTTGGTGGACATTGTTTATTCATGGTTCATCACTAGTCTGTTTGCAGCTTTTGGAAAAAACAAACCGTGATTATGTTCAGTCATCATGAAAATAAACTTATACATGAGCTCAATTTTTGTTTTTACAAATACAAAACTATTGTAAGTATTGACTTGGGGGCTGAATACTTATTGCTATTTGTAATAACATCTATTATTTTCTTTGTGCTTCACGGTTGTATGCCACTTTGTCTTGGTTTTTAATTAAACATTCCGTTAAAATATATTCATGTTTGTGAGATATGTCAGAAAATGTGGAAAAGTTCAGGGGTGAATATTTTATGTTACTCCATCAAGTGACTTGCCAGCTCGAAAGATGTTCTTGTACTTAATCTTGACTTGCTGCCAGGTCCTTTTTTTGTCCAGACATGGTTGTTCTTTAATGAGGAGAGAAACAAAAGAGATTACGAAATTACACACGACACCAAATAATTACATGAAGTAGCACTGGTCATTTGGACTACTTACGCGATTAATCGGTCATGAGGTGGCGCTGTTATTCCGGTGAGAAGTGCTGCACGCATCCATTGTCGACTCTGTGATTCTGTGAGCGATTCCACGGTCTGTTTCACTTATCCCATTCTCAACTATCTACACCTAGCTTATCTTATCGGAAAGTTTTTATCCCAGCTTAGCGTTTGTGCAAGCGACTAACCCTGGATGAGCTGACGAAGTTATGTTAAATCAGGCTTCTTCTGAAATCCTGGATTTCGTTATTCTACTTTTGTGCAACAGCCCGAGTGCTGATGGTTTCTTAAAAGACAGCAGAACTTTCAGTGCTTTACTATAGAAATGGTTAATCATTAAAAAAACACGATTTATTGATTTGATTTTCAGTATAGCAATGTGAACAAAAATATGAAAATCTACACATCAGGGTACAATAAAACTTTGCATGCGGGAAAAACGAGACTGTATTTCATTTGTTTTTAAAGCTGTTTTAATATTCCCTGGTGCCTCGAAATGAGAGTAAAACGTCGTGTACGCGCGCACTAAATAACGAGCGTAGTAAAGCGACCCACACAAACACAGATCAGAGAACGACTTTATTTATCCCAAGGAAAATGTTCTGTATTTCAGCACCAACAGAAAACAGCAAAATCAGTGATGCCAGAGTAAATAGTAAAACATGTTGAAAAGATATTAAAGAATCTTTTCAACAAACGCTTATCAACTCTTGACGAGTTCACACAAAGTCTAGAATATCCACACACTGTTATAAAACTTAAAAAAGACACATTTGTAGTAGTTTAACAGGCACTGTTGACGGACAAATTCCTCGTCGTAAAACTGTCGTAAACTTTGAGCGCGCGGGGTATAAAGGCGCACGCGCCGCTTCCGCTCGCTCTGTTCCGGCTGGCACTCCGGGGTTTTGCTAGGCTGGTGAGTTTGGTTGTTTTTCAGCGTGTTAGCGGCCTATTAGCGCGTCATTTGTAGCTTGTCTGGTCAGTCGAAGTTTCAGCTTTGTTTTGTTGTAAAATGAGGAGTAAACCGCATCTCGATGAGCGACCGTGTATCTGTGGCGGGAAACACGTGTCTCACGCGGCGCCATGTCGGGAAACCGTGACTGGATGAATCTGCCCGTGAAGTCGTTCTCGCTCCCGCGTGGCCACAGAAGCGCCGTGTTTCCCACCGCGGCCGCGACACTGACCACACGCTCGCCCGCCTGACTGACTCTCTCTTCCCGCCACAGACATGCGCCCGCCGCTCGCGGAGCCTCGGAGGACATACGCGTCGACCCGAAGAGGGTGAGGTGGTAGGTTTTTTTTTTCTGCAAGGGTTGAGGGAACTGAGGGTTAAGTGTGAAAGGCACGGCGCTCGTCACGGTTCTGTCCCGGTGGACTTAGGAACGAGCGCAGTGCGTAAACTACAATTCTTCTCTTGCAACTCACCGGTGTGTGTGAACATCATCGGTGCTACTGACGAGAAGAGACACGCGCCGCTTGTGTTACCGTGGAGCTTGACGTGTGTGTTGTTGCAGGTCCCGGGCGCGGTGAGGAGCGGCTGAGGTAAGAAACTGGAGCGCGGCGGCGTGACCCTTGACCTGTCGTTGTGATGAGCGTAACTGTTCAACTGCTCTTATGACCGTGAAAGAGAACGTTGCTGTCTGAACCGTGTGTCTGGTGCCGTGGCGCTGCCCGCTGTGTCCCGCTGGTGCTGATGAGCTCTCTCTGTCTGTAGAACGTTCCAGCCTGAAGGCGCTGCTGGGCGTGAGCTGGATCTGCAGGTACGTTGGCTCGTCTGATTGGTGCTGGTGTCATGAGGTCTATCTCGACTGATCCCCCTCGGTAGGACTCAGTTGCTGGAAACGCCTCAAAAAACAATCTGTAGGGACGCTCTGTCCATCTCGCTGACCAGTTCACTTGATGGTGCGTTCTGCAGGACATTGGCTTGTCCGTCACTGTGAGACTGAACTGACCGGTGCCCGCCGTGACTCATTCTGTTCTGTTTGTTTCAGCAGAGGAGACCAGAGGGTGAGTGTCCAGCCTTCTGTGTGCACTGCGGTATCTGCGTTCAGTCTACATCTGATTGGACTGTTCATATGTCAGTGCTAGAGGAAGTCAACGCCTGCTCCTGTGACTCCAGATGTTTTGGAGTCCCTGCAGATGTTGAGACATCTACTCCAGTTGTTCCTCATAATGTCCTCCTTTGATCATTGTTCTCTTTCATAGGTGTCACTGGACTGTTCCACAGGTGATTAAGCTGTGTGTCTTGTCACGTTCTTCTGCTCTGGTGTGTAAATAAAGTGGTTTGAAGTCGAGGTGTGTGTGTTTGAGACTACTTTAGCTGGACCACTTTCAAAGGGGGTGGCCATTGCCATTCGCAGGCTGCCCTTAACGCCGTGGTCCGACAGTAAAGCCCGACAGGCGCTCTGTGGCGTGCCTTCTGCCGTAAGGAACGTTGGCGTCTGGGGTGACACGTGTGCTGCTGATCGCAGGATGTTTAATAAAATGTGTTAAAACTGACCAGTAGTGGTTCTGTCTGCTCGAGTGAGTGCTCAGGTTTAGCATTTTGTCATTAAGCACCTGATATTGTCTTTACAGACAAATTGTTCAGGTTAAATACAATTAATAAAGTTGTTACGCAATTGAAAAGTGTTTGGGAAGTGGGGTGTTGTGGAAGAACTACCTCGAACGTTAACAGTTGACTACGCTGATGTGCTCAAGCTGATGACGGACGTCGATCATAATCTCACTAATCCTCTCAACAGGACAAAGTCTAAATTGGTTCAGTTTATCATGTAGTGTTGGACTGCGCCTTTTCCCCGTGTAAAAGTTTAAGTTTGCACTAAAAGCAAAATAAAAATAAAATGGCGGATGCTGGTTCTGGGTGTCCTTGGGCTGCTCCGGGTTTGTGTGTTCACTTCACTTGTATGCGTTAAATGCAGAGCACAGTATTAGCCATGATCGTTTGTAAGCCATGAGAAGGGCATCGGATGTTCAAAACGTGTTTCAGTTGCGTTGATTGATTCAGTGATGATTGCAGTCACGTGGTCAGTACTTCACCTCTTTGTTCAAACTAACACACTTCTGTTTGTACGGGAGTGTGATCAGAACAATCCTGGTTTGGGTTTCTTCAGCCTTCTCTGATATTAATATCTGATATTAGATTTAATATCAAACTGAACATCAGAGTGGTTCCAATCATCGTTCAGGCAGCATGCAATAACGACGGAAAGCAGTCCGTCATTTCCCAACTGCATCTCCCAGAATGCACTAGGCGGCGCTTTGTCCCGCCCCCCGCCTGAGTGACAGGTTGTTTGTTTCGCCGTTAACAGCTGCTGGCCGTTCCGATCGAGTCGGAGTGGAACCCGGGGCCGCCGCCGCCGCCGCTCCTCTGCTCCTGCCCGGTCACCTCCGCCCCGCCGCCCCTCTTCTTCTCTTCTCTTCTTCTCCCGGCAGACAACTTTTACTCCTCTCTGCCTTGTTTTCCGGTCCGATAGTAGGTTTTAAAGCCCCGTCCTTAGGATCCGGCGACTCCATTTATTTATTTATTTATTTATTGTTTCTTTCCGTCTTTATCCGCGCAGCCTAAACCGTAGTGTTAGTTGTAGATGCGCGGCACGTGACGCTCGTGAAGGATGGAGCTGCACATTTTAGAGCACAGTTTAAAAGTAGCTAGCATCGCGAAAGACGGCATCCAGGTCTGCACACACGGGCTCATCAAACTCGCCTTTCTGCCGGCGAAGACCAAGTGAGTTTGCCCGATCTGTTTGTGCACGTCTAGGAGTCTTGTTTGTATGGCGCTGGGGAGCTATGACGTGAAGATCGCGGGGTTTGTTTAGCACTCCTTTTGACTTCTTGTTGTCGTCGTTGTTGTTGGGGCGTGTGTGTGCGCGCGCTTTAAATCTTCCAGTCACAGTGATGCTGAACCGCATGACCCGAACGGAAGGATTGTATGATAATATATAGACTGTGTTGTTGTTATTGTTGTTGATAACAACATCATTTTTACCGACTTGTACAGCCGAGCTTTGTGACGGTGCTAAACTAAAGTTGTGGATCTGTTCATAAAAGCCTCACCCAGCTTCTCTGAGCTCACACTGTTCTTCTGCTGGGAACCTTCACGTGTGTGTCTGTGAATGTTGCGGTCGTGTTGTGTGTTCAGTCTTCACGTTGTGTGTGTAAACGTCTGTGCGGAGAACATGGTGTGACGGTGGATGGTAACTTCTGGCTCTTTGCAGATGCAAGTTCTTCAGTTTGACCGAGACTCCAGAGGACTACACCATCATCGTGGATGAAGACGGCTTTAAAGGTGCGCTGCAGCTCCCCCCGGTGAAGCGGTGTCGTCACGGAGACAGAGGAGTGTTTGCCGTGTGTTTCAGAGCTCCCGCAGTCCGAGTTCCTCTGTGTGGCCGAGGCGACGTGGTTGGCTCTGAACGTGGTGTCCGGTGGCGGCAGTGCCAGCAGCTCGCAGCCCATCGGCGTCACCAAGATTGCCAAGTCGGTCATCGCACCGCTGGCTGACCACAACATCTCCGTGTTCATGCTGTCCACCTACCAGACGGACTTCATCCTGGTGAGCCACTCTGCTCTTCTGCTCTCTGGCCAGTGTTTGCTCTTGTGTCAGTATCCAGCAGGGGTCGAGCTCTGTCAGGTGGTCATGTGACTGGGCGACTCGGGCGTGTCAGATTCCACAGCTCCGCCTGAAGAATGCGAGCGTCTGTGTGCAGGTCCGCGAGAAGGATCTGCCCCTGGTGACGCACACGCTGTCAGCCGAGTTTACGCTCCTCAGGGTCGTCAACGGAGAAACCGTGGCTGCCAACACGTCCGGCGCCGCCAACGGCTTCGTCAAGCCCAAACTGGGTAAGACTGTCAGCGCGGTCCGGGGTCCAGAAGGGTCAGAATCTCTGTGGTTCTGTTTGTCCTGGACGCAATTATCCCTCCTATTATGTTCGGGTCAAATTGACCTGTTTTCAATGCTTTAAAAATATTTAGGTTTTCTTTCACTTAACTTCTCCTGCATGTCTTATTTGGTGTAATCGTCATATAAAAATATAATGATTCAGTTTCTCATAATTGTAACACCACGCTACGTGTTTATATTACAAAGATACACTGTGCGTGCGTGAGAGAGAGAGTGTGAGTGTAAGATAGGGGTGTATTATGTCTCATTGTTGCAAAGAAACACATTTTTGATCTTTCGGACTCGTTTTTTTTTTTTTAGCTTTTTGCAACTAGCACTTTGTCTGAAGGGTCAAATTAATCCTAACATTTTCTTTGTAACAAAAACATGTAGCAGGTGTTACAAATGTGAACTGAACAATTTTTTGTTTATATGTAGATTACAAGACAAGCAGGAGCAGTTTCAAAGTGAAAGAATACTTTAAAGTTTGACCCTAGAGATTCTGACCCCTCAGACTGCTAATAACCTGATTGATTTCCTCTGATCCGCCGCCAACATCAAACGTCAAGAATGTTGCACGTCATTATCAGTGAGACGTGTGTGTGTGTGTGTGTGTCGTGCTCAGTCCCGCGGCCCGTCATCCACCCGCTCTCCAGCCCCAGCAACCTGTTCTGCGTCACCAGCCTGGACCCGGACACTCTGCCCTCGGTGGCCACGCTGCTGATGGACGTCATGTTCTACTCGGGCGGGTGGGTGTCTCCTCTCGTCTGCCGGTGCGGTTCTTCGCTCTTCTCATGTGGCGTTGCGTGGCTGATTCCAGAGCCAAAGATGCAGCAGGAGCCGGCGAGGACTCGGCACACATCCGCTTCTTCTCCTTCTCCCTGATCGAGGGCTACGTGTCGCTGGTGATGGACCAGCAGACCACTCTACGGTGAGACCACCCGCCCTGACGCCCTGAAGGTGGAGACGCTCACCGTGGCTCTTCTCCTCAGGTTTCCCAACAACGTCCTGTTCACCAGCGCGTCCGGAGAGCTGTGGAAGATGGTCCGCATCGGGGGGCAGCCGCTGGGATTCGGTGGGTGGGCTGCTGGCATCAGTGGAGCTCGCCAAACCTGCCACTAAACCACGCTTTCTCTTCGCAGACGAGTGCGGCATCGTGGCCCAGATCTCAGAGCCGCTGGCCACCGCCGACATTCCAGCCTATTACATCAGCACCTTCAAGTTCGACCACGCCCTGGTAGGTCTGAGCCAACGACGCGGCCACTTGGCACGCGTGACGCCCGTGATGTTGTGCGCAGGTTCCTGAGGAGAACATCCAGAGTGTGATCGGAGCCTTGAGGACCAACGAGAGCGCCGGACGCTGAGATTGTCGCTGACATCACTTCCTGCCCCGGTTTTATGTTCCGGTCTTTTCACTGTCGGCGGTTCAGATGAATTGACGTCATGGGCCGTTTTTAACTGAATGTGGCTCCAGGCCGCCGCCGCTCTGCACTTTAAGGTCGACTGGGGTCGGGGTCTCGCTCTCCTCCCGTACCACAGCGCCGCCGAGACTCTGTGCCAACTGAAGATTTCACCTCCAGTTTAACCTTTCGTTTTGTTTTTGCCAAAGTTACTAATAATTACCTATGAATAAGAACTAGAGTTGCATTTATTAAAGCATCGGATGTTTTATATGCTTCTGCAGTGATGAAAACAATAAAGCCAGAACTTTACTGTGAAGATGGTTAATCTCTCTGACACACACAGATTCACCTGAAACATCTGTCTGGACTGTGGGAGACCCAGAGGAAACCCATGCGAGCTCGACGAGAACATGACACACACACACTTCAGTTTATCGGTCTTCCTCCGATCCAGTGAACCGTGACATCAGTGTTTCCTCTCATCACTGTTCTGTGATGATTCTGTTTTTTGTCTCAGCAGCTGTGTTGTCCAATCAGCTCGCAATAATTATCACTGAGTTCTTCAGCTCAGAAAAGACAGACAGAAGGCACAGAGTCAGTCTCTGAGGGCAAAGAGTTTTAAGTGAGACACACACACACACACACACAGAGGTCATCCTGTCGGAGACTAGCGTGCAGACTTCACCAGCGCCACCATGTGGTCCACTCCGCAGGCGGCGTCCGTCACGTGCCCCGGCACAGTCACCTGATGCCACAGAGAGCTGAGACCCGCCGGGCCGGTTCTAGTGTTCAGTGTGTCTCGTCTCACCCGCCAGGGGAAGTACTGGTCCTCCTGCCTCCCGATGCCGAGAGCTCCTCTCACGTTCTTGCCCCACACGAACAGCTCGCCAGCATCTGCACACAGCACCAGCGTTCAGAACCGCGCGGCTGATGATCCGTCACGTGTGTGTGTGTGTGTGTGTGTGTGTGTGAGATCACCGGTGATGGCGGCGAAGTGGCTTAGTCCACAGCGAACCGCCGAAACCTTCACAGGCCGGCTGACCTCTGACCTCCCAAAGAACGAGGATGGGACTCGCTGCGGCTCCGCTGACTCGGACAGAGCGGGACCCTTTCCCAGAATTCCATAGCCCCAGACAAACACCTCGCCATCGTCTGGGGGGAGATCAGAGAGACTATATAATGAATATAAATGCGTTCAAATTAGAGATGAACTAAGCTGTGGTGGCAGAAGGAGGTAAAGCGGGCGCAGACGTACCGTTGAGGACGATCACCTGAGTTCCGCCGCACGCGGCCTGCCGGACTCGACCCACGCCTCTGAGGGGCAGCCGCCTCGGGGAGCTAATCTACAGCAGAAACAGCAAAACGCACGTTCACAACGTGTAAGCCGCATCTGCACACCGGGGTGACAGTCACTTCCTGTTTACCTCTGAGGAAACCGCTCTAAAGGTGTAGCTCCGCCCATCATAAGAGAGCGTATATCTGCTGATGTCCAGCAGAGGAGTGTCATCATTATTATTATTGTTCAGGCTGGTCAGTAAACTGAGTGGGATTCCTCGTGAATTAGCAGTGAGCCTTACAGACGCAGCAGGTAGACACTCCCACAGTTACGGTCACTAACCTCTAGCTATTCTTAAGTTAGGCCACATTTCTTAAACTCCATCAGCCGGTCAAATGTCAGGAGAAGAAAACAGAAGGCGAGAAAGAGAAAAATCACCAGAGGGATTGAGGGGAAGAGAAAAGAAAAGGCAGAGAAAGTTTCAAGCCCAGCAGAATGTGTGTGAAAACAGCTCCGTCATTACAGAGAAAATAACGTTTCCATGACGACGGTCTACATCATTAACGTAAGGCACTTGCACTGGAGTGATAAACCTCCCATAAACATTAAACGTTATTCATGTTGTTCAAGCAAACTTGTTCTGTTTGGCATTAATTGGGATCAAGACCCTGCTCCAGCGGTGTTGATGCGTGTGGCTTCACATGTCATGGCGTCACACCTGCGTGCGGTCGGTGGCGGCGGCGAGCTGCAGGTACTCTGAGTTCCCCCAGCCGAACAGCTCCCCCTCAGCGGACACGGCCAGGCTGCAGTCTCCGTACGTGTTCACCTGCCGCACCTCCACCCCCGCCAGGTCTCCGCCCACAGGAAGCGGCACGGCGGCTTTGCTCTGATGACCTAGGCCTGAAAGCAGCAAATCAGCGGACACACCTGCGCGGGGGGCGGCGGTCAAGCGCACCTGTCTGTCCATCTGCGCCCCACCCACAGGCGAAGACTGAGCCTGCCTCCGTGAGAAACAGACTGTGGTCCTGCCCACACGCCACCTGCAGCACACACACACACACACACACACACAAGGAAGCGCACGTCACCGAAGCCGCCGGACCAATCAGACAAGCCGTACCTGAGTCACGCGGCCTTCGATGCCCTCCACCCTGTGCACCAGCTGACTCCCGCTACAGGACCAGAACCAGAATCTGAGCCGCTGCCCGCCACCGCGACACCAGCGGAACCCACCTGTAGACCTCGTCCTGCACGATCCTCCGGCCGCACTGTCCGTGAGCGTTATTGCCCATGCTGAAGACTGCAGGCCACACGTCAGCGCCGCGTCTGGTGTGTGTGTGTGTGTGTGTGTGTGTGTACAGACCTCCCTCTGTGTCGGTGAGCACCAGCGAGTGAGCGCGACCGCACGACACCTGCAGCACGCGTGTCTGCTCAAGGTCCAGCAGCGGCAGCGCCACAGGAGACGGCTCCAGCACGTACTGGTAGCTCTTCTCTACACACACACACACACACAGTCCTCATGTCACGTCCTCACGTCTGTCTGTCTGCCGCGGTGCTCACGTCTGTCGTGCTGCGTTCGCTGGAAGCCGAGCTGAGAGTCCTTGTTCAGGCCCATCCCCCACAGCTTAGTGACCGCCCCAG
>MU204310.1:3879722-3897674 GCA_017309775.1 Paedocypris sp. Pulau Singkep
TCTCTCTCTCTCTCTCTCTCTCACACACACACAGACAGACAAACCTTCTGTGCGGTGTGTAGGCGGTAGGGTGTGAGCTGGAACCT
Source organism: Paedocypris sp. Pulau Singkep (assembly GCA_017309775.1). Classification (NCBI taxonomy): domain Eukaryota; kingdom Metazoa; phylum Chordata; class Actinopteri; order Cypriniformes; genus Paedocypris; species Paedocypris sp. Pulau Singkep. Next base: position 3,879,809 of record MU204310.1, read on the forward strand.
CCGGGGTCTCTTCCGGCCGCTGTCGGGCAGCACTAGACTCGGGACCCCCAGCGCTCCGGTGTAGCTGAAGCCCCACACAAACACGTGCGGCCCCTCGCGCTCCCTCACACTCACACGCGCCCCGCGGGAACCCGCGCCAAGGTGAAGCCTCGCCAGCGCCTGATACAAACGCATCTCCAGACACTCAGAAGCTCATGGTTTAAACGCGCGAAACGCCTCTGAAGCGAAGAAGAGGCCGTCAGTATCTGTGCTTCGCCAGGAGGCAGCCATGACAGATGTAACACGTCACGTGTGACGTCATTCACGAGGCACGGCCCATTGCTCGAACGCTAGGGGGCGACGCTCGCAACTTTCCCTTACCTTTTCTTCTACCTTCTTTTATTGTTATATATGACAAAACTTTTTCAACGTTATAAAAACCACAATAGCCTACAGCATGATAAGCTACGAGTTATAGAAAGAACAGCCCTAACAAAAAAAAATAAATAAAATGCAATTGCTGAGGACAACAAGTCAAGGATAAGAGCACCAGAAAAGTAGACTGTCCGAGATGGTCCATATAAAATATGACAAGGGAAAATTTCAAACAAGTGAATGGGGGAACGTCGTCCAGCTACAAGGACGTTCAGCTGTAAATATCTGGCCTAAAGTGCTTTACACGTTGACACTCAACAGCCACGGTTCATCGGAGAACGTGAGGTAGAGAGGGTGAGCAGCTTTAAGTACCTCGGGGTCCATATCAGTGGGGACCTCACCTGGACATTAAACACCACACAGCTGGTCAAGAAAGCTCAACAGCGGCTGTACTTTCTGAGGAGGCTGAGGAAGTTTGGCATGTCTGCAAAGATCGAGCTGCACCATCGAGAGCATCCTGCAAAAGGACCACAAGTGTCTGCAGAGAGTGGTGAGGACAGCTGAGAGGATCACCGGGACTTCTCTGCCCTCCCTGCAGACCATTCATCAGCGCAGAGTCCACAGAAGTGCTGCCTCCATCCTCAAAGACCCCTGCCACTCCCAACACAGACTGTTCACACTCCTTCCCTCAGGAAGGAGATACAGGAGTCTGGAGTGCAGAACCTCCAGACTGAGGAACTCATTCTTCCCTTCTGCCATCAGAGCACTGAACTGTTCGTCCAGCGACTCACAATCAGACGCACAACATCACTTTAACATCACTTTAAGGAACACGTGCCACTTTATCTGACCTTGTTGCACCTCTTGCACATGTACATTATCACATTCTGTTTTTGTTGCACTGTACTTATTTGATTTATTTATTGCATGTATATACGTTTGTTTTTATTTTCTTTTTCTTTTCTTTTCTCTCTTACCACTGGCATTCAATGTAAGAATGACAAAGTAAGAATTTCATTGTGCAGAACAACCTGCACACATGACAATAAAACGCTTTGACTTGACTTGTAGTGAATTTCTTTGACTTTAGGTGCAATAACTGGTCAAACATTTCCTTCTCAGTAAGACATTTAAACGTGCTTTTCAGTAGAATGTTTGATCATTGAGTTTATAACTTTGTTATAGCACTTATAGGTCTGTGGAAAATCTTCTTCTTCATGGCTTTATGCCATTTGGCATTCAGCTTTTTGGAGCATTACAACCCCGAGTGCGGGTTGGAAAATAAGTTTTGGAAAACAAAAAAAAAACATCTGCTATTAAAATAATATTATTTATCTTTATTTATGCACTGGAGGGCAGAATTATAGAACAATGTATAAACAACTACACAATTGTGAAATAATGTCATCTTCACTGCTCAACAGTTGGAGTATTTGTCCTGTCTATATCATGTTACCAGAACACTTTTTCCAGAAAATAACTAAGGCATTTCAACAAAAACCTTTATTTTGCAAAAAACACACTGAGCAAAAATAGAGAACACTTTCAGATACACCCCAGTTATTGGTGTTAATCTGAGTGTTAAATTGGTGTTAAAGACTGGTTAAATATTCACAACACACAAATACAAGTAAAGAAAAAATAAACTTGAGATGTAAGTGTCTCGAGAGTTTCACTATGATCCAGTTTCAAATGATCTCGTCCTCAGCTGGTAGAGCGTAACCCGCAGAAATGAGTGGGCGAGAGGTTTCCGGCCTGATGGAGGCTGATCCTCCTGCTGGTCTTCTCCGTGCAGCGCTCCAGTATCAGCTCCGCACTCGGCCTTGGGGGAACCACTGGAGCCCCTGCGCCTGAAAGCAGCACCACACACACATGCACTTTTTACTCACAGTGTGTGTGTGTGTGTGTGTGTGTGTGTGTGTGTGTGTGTGTGTGTATTCTCTGCTGTGTACTCTGAATCGTATGGTATTCATAATGATGTCAAATATTTTTTTACTTATTAGTACTTGCTATCAATAAAGTACATGTACTAATACAAGCACAAATACTTTTCCCAGTGTTTCTAAATGTCTAAACAATTTTTTTCAATTTCTTTCAGTTTCAGTATTTTTAGAATTTTTAGATTATATATTTATATGTACAGTTCAAAATTCCTAAAGTTTACTCAAGTACTTTACTCTGACGCCTCAGACTTGAACCGCTAATTGCGTGGTTCATTTCCTCGGATCCCATGAAAGCGTCCACCACCTCAATCTAAATCAAACGCTGTCACCAGACATTTGTTGGATCAGATCATGAGTTGAGAGTATTGTGTTGGGACACACACACCACCGTTCGTCTGCAGCGAAGACTGAGTTGGAGTCCTGCTAGTCTGACTGGCACCCAATCGTCCTCTCTGCTGCAGGAAGCGTCTGCTGCATCTCCGGTAGGATTCCTGACTGATCCGCGGCCCGTCAGAACAAACACGCTGAGCGTTACGGATGGTCGACCTATAAAAAATAAAAAAAAAATTTTTGGGCTATGCTCCGCCCACAGATCAGAATCCTTTCAATCGATATGGAAGTTTCACAGCGCCCTATAAATCCTGCTAAATGATATCAGGCACCACACACTTGGCCTTCTCTTGATAAGAATGACATCTTGATCTCCATTCAGGTGTTGCTCAATCATGAGCATTTCAGATGACAACCTCCTGGTCATCAAGAGAAAGTCAAAGTCAGTGAGCGGAGCAGAAAGTGGCCACTCAAGACACGTTCAGTCATGTCACGTTTCATTTGTGTACATATATAATTCCACATGAGTTCATTCATGATTTGGATGCCTTTAGTGTGAATCAGAGTCATGAAGAAAGCTCATTGAATTAGAAGTTGTGTCCAAACGTTTGTTGACTACTATACATTCTCTTCTTTAAAAGTCTTCTTTATAAGACTTTAAATTAGTCTTATCTCTTAGTCTATCTCGAGTTATTGTCACATCTCTGTAATTCCGCTTTAGTGATTTTCTTTCCATTTTAATTGACTCTTTTTTTTCCTAATTCAGAACAAAGATGAACACTTTTCCTAATTCCACATAGCGGCTTTGCGTTGGTCTGGGACTGAGAGAAGCACTATATTAATAAACTTGAACTTCAACTTGATGAACCCCTAACAATTAAATTCAACCAAACCAGATTAAATTCAGATTAAACCAAATTTCATTTCAGATTAAACAAATGCCAAGTTCTGGTGCCAGGTAGCAACGATCAAGCAAAAATCGATTTCTAGATGACAGCAGAACAAAGCACCGAACAGGAACCAACTCCCCTCAACTACCTTCTGGGGGGCGGAGTCGTCCTTCGGAGCTCCTCCTTCTCATCGCCCGGCTCCCTGGTTTCTCCAGTCCTGCACAGGAACATGGCCGGGTAGAAGCCCGTGTCTTCTCCTTTCCTGTCGGCACAGACGCCTCAGCTCAGACTGGCCAGCGCACAGAATGGAACCTGCTTCAGCCTCACCTGACAACCCACCAGCCATCCAGAAGTTTGTGGATCACCTCCACAGTCTCTCCGGCGTCCAGGGTCATTTCATCTTCCTCCACGGCTTTATATCCTCTACTGCTTTTGTGAAGTTCTCCTGTTGCACACACACACACACACACACACACAACATGCTGCCTTGTGGTGTGCTGCTGTGGTGTGATGAAGGAAAGCACAGACCTTCAAAATTCGGAGCCGGTTCTTCTGGCTTGTCAGCAGCGTCCAGGGCTTCCAAGTATGAGACCGGCACCCAGCCCCTCCTCACGTCACACTGAGCAAACCACCAGCCTGGAGACACTCGCGGAGAGCAGCAGGTTAGGAAGCGACCGCGTCCGCACGACCTACTCTCACCATTTGGGCTTTTTTCCACGATGTCCAGCACGTCTCCTGCCTGCAGCGACAGCTCGTGCTTAGAGCTCTTGGTGTAGTCGGCGATCACTCGGTAGCTCTCCAGCACCACCGGCCCCGTGATCTCTGCTCAAACACCTGTGGTCACACACACCCGGGCCTGAAGCCGCCGGCCTAACCTGACCCTGCCTGACCTGCCGCTGTGCCGCTTCTGCCTCGGCCGCTGGAGGACAGGATGAAGGTCTCGCTTGGCTTGTGTCTGCTGGCGCGTAATGAGCGAGTCTCACACACGTGTGCTTGTCCTTCCAGATGATGAACATGAGTGGACTCACGGGTGAGGGGCTGGTGGAGACTCGTCCTCCGGCCGCACGCAGAAGAAGTCTCGCAGGAGAGCGCAGCGGGAGATCTTGGCCGGCAGAACCAGCAGCAGGCGCCAGTACTCGGACAGGCTCGCCTGCCTTGCCTCCATCGTCTTCTGACTCTCACGCCATTTTGGAGCTGAAAGTACAAGCGTAGAACCTTCTGACAAGACGACACTGCCACCAGCACGCACCTGAAAAACGAAGCACTTGGCTTACAGCCCGAGTGACACTTGTCTCTGACAGACGTGCGGACAAACGCAAATGTGAATTCACTTTTTCACATAATTCAGCTGATTGGGCATTGGTGTCCGACAGACAAGTTAGACTGTATAATGTAGCGGACAGAATTCGTAATGAACTGATTTGGTGTCAAACTGTCTGAAACATATGCTGCAATTCAACAACTCTTTTCTTCACTATCACTCAAGAGACTGGGACCGTCGAGGGCTGTAGTCTTGGTCACTGCTGAAATATCAATGAAGTGAAGTCAAGTCAACACTCGGCCACTGAAGATTCAACCGTGTGCCACGCAAATACATCTGACAGGGATCGAACTGGCAGTTGGTGTGGTTGACGTGAAGCAGGTGCTTCCTCCAGAAAGAGGAAGAGAAGACCACCATTTCTGCTCAATCTGAAAAGTGAATCTCTCCTTTGCCCTGAGACGCACTGACATGTCGCTTTTTACCTGCTAACGTGGGGAGAATTCGCTCCTTTTCATCAATGTCTCCTGCCTCGATTGGGAACATCTCTTTCAAAGATTTCTAGAAAGAAAAAGATCTTCACTGAGATCCAAACCGTAGCTGTTTTGTTCCGTTTGCACAGGTTTGGTGTGTAGTCAGATCAGACGCACATGCAGCGTGTGGACCTCTGGGTAGCGTCTGTACACCAGCTTCTCAGACTGATCGCTCCACTTCACCAGCAGCACGTACACCTGAGGACAGGTCACCTCTGGATCACTGGTCGACGCCCACCCGTCATCCAAACGCCTCTACTTACGTAGTGCTGGCTCGGGAAGAATCTCTTTTCAAATCCTAATAGTTCCACGTGTCGCACGTAAGACTGGCTCATCTTGCCCAGCTGGAGCTTCTCAGAGCGCAGGGACCACAGGAAGACTCGGCCATAGTCCGGTGGGCGGGGCTTCTTCAGAGTGAGCCTCAGTGTCACAATGTGGCGGGTGGAGCTTCTGCTTGTGCGCAACAGTATTGAGGAAACAGAGAGTTTCCAGAGTTGCAGGTCAGATGCGGTTCACGTGTCGCAATCACGCGTCACAACACCGAGCGTAGCAGTGGTAATTATACACAGAGCACAACACCTACTTCATTTCTTTAGCTGAGCGACAAAAAAATCACAATCTTTAACAATTACAACATTGACAGTATTGCACACCTAAATAAAACAGAATTAATTTTCTAAATTTCAAATGACACTAGGTAGCTTAAAATATTACAACAGCGCATAAAAACTAAAATCTGACCCAGCATAAAATGCATTTATATGAAATTATTGGAAAAATATTTAAAAGCCCATTTTAACATGTATTTAACATATAAATGTGTGTATTATCCTAACCCCCTTTTAATATATTTACATACATATGGAAATATAGTTATAGTCCTTTATTGATGGCATGGATAAAGAGAATGATGTTGCATACCTTTATCTTTTACTTGTTATCCCTTTTTTATTCCTTTTTATAAATTGTGCACCTAATAGCTTCACAAATTTATATCAACAGTAAACAATCTCTGATTATATTTATTAAAATATCTCTAATAAATAGCAGGAGACGGATAAAGGAAGACGCAGAATTAGGGCTCACCTCACACGATAACAGAATAATTTGTGTCACGTGATCGACACCACCATGTTTAAGACGACCTTTTACTCAAACAGCCTGAGAATATGAATCATCTGCAGCGTTATCACAGAGTGTGCTTTTGTACAATCATTAGGTAATCTATATTGTCAACGATTTAGGGGAAATACACGTCTGATGGCCAGAGGAAAACACTGATGCTGTGTCAATAAAGTTCCTCTTTCAAGCTGTTACTTTGACCACAATGCTGCGTTTTTGAACATCGAGAGAGAGAGACATACCCATCCTCTTGAAGACTAGAGACTACTGTACCAGTCAACTTCCAATTCACACACACACACACACACACACACACACACACACACACACACACAAAGTTTTCCTTTTCCACCACTAGACAGATGACAAAAATCCCTCTGACAAAAAAACACAGAACAGTCACATAAAAATACTCCAGATGTGATGTGAATCTCAGAATTCAGTTTCATAAGAGAAGTTTCGTTTAGGCGAACGTCCTCGTGCAGTGTTTGAGTGTAAGTTTGCTTCTACGCACGGCGTGTTTCTGACAAAGATCCCATGGAGGAAACGCAGAGTATATGACGTTTCTCATCTGTGAGAGGGTTATAAAGCCACAGGTAGCAATGTTTCATTAGTTCATCAGCCTTATTAAAGATTCAAAATTAAGACAAAGTTTTAGTTAACTATCTCTTCAGGTAATTATTTATATACATTTGTCATGTTCTTGTTGTAGTAGTATTTTTATGAATGGTTTTTGGTTTGGTTTGTTTAGATTTGTATGGTTTGATTCAAACAAATAAAATAAAAACTTAAGTTACTTAATCTAGAGACCACAAATGCGAATAAAGCCCCAAACAGCACACCCAAAAGAACTCAATGGGAAAACCAATTTCTCAACCTTTAGAGTTGTGCTATTTTAAACATACGGTATATGCAAAATACACAACATACTCACCTAAAAAACAACTTACTAGGGAGTATTCAAATACTGACCTATTATACCACACACCAATTTACTTACACAAAAGAAACATTTAAATATTACCACTACTGTATTTTCATATTTTAAAATATAACCTAATATTCTCAAAATATAGATTAAAAAAAACAATATTAAAAAAAATTATCTAAAAGAAACACACAAACAGACCTCAAGATGAAGTCCCCAGAAGGACCAATCAGAAGAGCCCTCCTAAATTAAAACCACAACAGCCCACCCTCAAAATAAAAACACAGATGGTTTTGATTCTCGTTTTTGTCACATTTGCCACTCCAAGATAAATTAGAAATCAAACACCAACATTTGAAATTCAAATACTTCAAAATGCCAGAAAAACTAGCACGCTTCTATGGTTGTACAGCAGCAATATATTAGGTTTACCGAATGTCTCTATTTTTTAATGAAAATAAAAGTATTTCTAATCCTAAAAGAAAACCAACCAACAAAGGTTCCACCGCAGACTGTGTCTCTTTAAAGCCCGAAAACCTAAATCAACCCAGAAAAAGATGAGCATATCAAGTCCTCAGTTCTTCATTTAATTAGGAAAATCTTAACCGTAAAACATACAAATACATTCTGCAAATCTGGTTGTCACTAGTTTGATGCCAGTCTTAATCATTCACTGTGTGTGAAGCACGTGGAACTGTCAGTGTGCCTGACATTAAATGTTATATAAATGATTTCAGAAACAATTCACTTCAACAATAAACGCAGGACAGGGTTTCAAGACATACACTCCCTTTATTTTGTCATATTAAAAAGCAATTATTAAAAACATTAGTGCATTACTAAAGGAATCAGCCACAAAATGAAACCCTTAATGTGACGAGGTCTTTGTGATGCCAAACCTATGGCCCGCAGGCCAGTACTGGCCCATGTGGAAGCGGCTGTTCTTTTATTGTAAAAAAATTAACAACCTTATTTCGTGATTTAAGTCCCTGCGTTTTAATTTAGCAATTTTCACTTTTTTTCCTCATGTTTTGGCAAATAGGCAAATTTGAAACAGCCATACTTCATTTTTATAAACGTTATAAAACTGACAACCTAGTCAAGGTTAGGCACCAGGGTTCCCTAGCTTCCCTTAATCATTTTAGAAGCAATCTAAAGCAGTTTAACATAGGTGATCCTGAACTGAAGGTCTTCTCCAGGACCAGCAGAAGACATCAAGCAACATCCGTGACCAGACACTTTGGAAGTCGCCATCATTTATGCGGAGCCCACGAGACCAGCAGAGAAGAAAACTGCAGAAAGAGTCATAGTGATCATACATGACTGGATGTGAAAACAATAAGATTGAGATTTAACATGTTTTTCTAATATTTAACTTAAATCTTATTCTCATATAAAAAGCTTATTTCAGGCCGCACAAACCAAGCACAGTCAGACGCCCGTCTGTCTGTCTCATTGAAGGCTGTTGAATTGTGGTACAGATGCGTGACCATATCTTTAAGTTGATTTGACTTCTTCTTCTCTTGCTTATGTGCGTTGAAGATTTCCATCCAGGACAATTTGATCCTTACATAAATTTATAATTACGGCAAACGCCACGTCTGCCTCCCGTCTCCGCAGTCTTATCTGACAAGGACACTAAAGCCTCTCCAAGCTAAATTTGGATGAAAGGTGAACCAACTTTTAACTACGAAATCCTGACAGTTGTTTGATTATGTATATTATATTTATTAATACTTTCTTGTTATAATCATAGCTATTTACTTAACACCAACTACCAGACGACCAAATGAATAAAAAGTGACAATTCTTTTACAGATACAGACAGTTAAAAGCTCCTTAAAAACAACTCAGAACTTTATTAATTTATGATTGACCAAAGATAATATTTATGCTATAAGAACTTATAATTAGTGTTATTCTGATTCTCCTCATGTTGAGACTTCGTGAAGGCCGGACCTGTTACGTGTCATCATTGTATCACCAGGCCAACGCATATCTATGTTTTGATTATGATTACGGCCTAGTGTTGCTGTCCCATCCTGTGACAAATCTCGCAGCCTGCCGATAGTGATGCAATATATGACGTAATATAAGGGCATAAAAAATCCGCATTTCCTTACTGTTATTCAGTAATGTATTGAACGGCAAAATAAACATGTGTTAACCTAGAACTTTGTGTCTGCCTCTTGCATTGCTCATGGATCCATGCTCTGAACATGATGAAGCCTCCAAGAAAGATAACATTCTTTCACATGTAGTGTGTGTGTGTGTGTGTGTGTGTGTGTGTGTGTGTGTGTGTGAGATGAAAGATTCTTACCTCTATGTTTAGCTTCTCGTCATTTTTTCAATGACATTCACTATAATCTTCAGTTTTGAATCATCAACAAATCCATCTCCATTCTTAAAAAACACCATATGAAATAGTGAAGCAATTATTAATAGTATTTATAAACAACAGCTCTAAAAGATATTTCAGTTGCATCATACTATCCGGTAATAGACAATGTTTTTGTCAACCAACGTAAGTTATTGTGATTTTCCTCAATCACAAATCGTACTTTAGGAACTGTGAGTAACTACGAGTTTATTACCCTCTACAAGCAGCAAACTGCTAGTGTGAACTAGTGTAATGAGCAGTTCAGACCTTCTTGGAGTGCACTAGCTTGCCGTCGACTTCCACCTCGAACCAGCCTGTGGTGGTCGGCGTGCTCTCACCAGTCTGCGGCAGGAGCACCAACACGTCACCGCACACGTGACACACACACACACACACACACACACACACACACACACACACACACACACACCAATCATTTAAAACCTTTCACAATTGAAAATCATACGTACAATCTCAAGTCGGCCCGGGAATTCATCCTCAAGCTGAGTCTTGAGTTTGGTGAACTAATAAGACAAAAGCCACATTCACTAACGACACGTTTTTCTGAGTGACGTCACGTCTCAGAAAGCAAAAAACACGGAGATGATGAAGGTGACGTACGTACCTGCGGCCCGTAGCCTCATCCGCCACTAAAGAGAACACAACACATACAACGTCACTGTGTGAAACAGTATCATCACACACACACGCAGACGGAGTCACGGGCGTTTACACATCACTGATTATTCTGAAACGTTTTTACAGCCGTTTGTCGCACAACTGAAACATGTAGGACTAGCTGGTGATCGAATAAGCGTTGTTAAAAACCAGTCGTATTCACACTGGTCGCGGTAAAAGTGCGATTGACGTACCAGTAAATAATGTGAACTTTGACCGTCATCGCGATTCTTTTCTCGCTGTTATTTGCCGTGATTGTCCTTGATGTTGTTGTGAACGGGGTGGTGTTCTAAAATTCTGTCCTACACACGAAGATTTCCTACATCGCGCTTTGCGCACGCGCGATATACAATTGCGTCATGTTCTGGCCACATCGGGAAGTAAAAACGGAAAGTTTTATCTTATATCCTATAAATGAAATGAAAAATATAAAGAATAAAGTTTGGTGAAGTTTAAACATTTTTAACGAACGTTGAAAAATGTAACAAAATATACCATTTGCATGACTGTAAAGATAATTCCTGCTCAGAAACCCCGAGAATGTAGTTTCCATATTCAACATTTTATCTAGAAAAACACGTGTATAAAAGCTGACGAACGCAAGTAGTTAGACGTTCTCGCTTAATGTGAAGTCAGGAAACCTAGCGTTCTATCTTAATTGTTATAAAATAAATACATTAACATATATACATATTCATAAATGCATAAATGTAATCGCTTAAAGGATATTAACAGAATAATTACCGTCATTGCACAAGTGCATGTATTTGTAGCGCGCATGCGCATAGAGATGTAGGAAATCCTCATGTGTAGGATAGAATTTTAGAACAGCCGAGCAAAAGCGCGTCGGTGCTGACGTCACAGAGCAGCTATAAATCACGCAACTTTGGCCGCCAGGTGGCACGGTGACCGCCCCGCCCCCATTCGTAAATTCTGACTTTATATCGATTTTAAAGTCTATGAAGCAAATAAAGCACGGTTTCAGAAACGTGTTTGTAATTTTAAAGGCAATGGCAGTTTCGTGTACCGCTTTGTGTGCAAGCACGAATTAGATAAGAAATTAGTTCTGTCTGTTAAAAGTGTTTTTAAAAACCAGCGGTTATCAGTCCAATTATAATTCCTATAGTATTCTAAGAAAAATATCTGGTTTTATTTTTCAGAGCTAATTGACACTTTTTGTGTGTGAAAGAAAGAAAGGAAGAAATCAATCACAAGTCAAAAGAAGCAAAGTCATTATTATGAGATACTGTACAAAACTAAATGAATATTCATGGTTAACTCAAGGACACACGATTACCTGATACCGTAATTCATTAAAGTTTAGAAAGTTGTTAATAGTTAAGTTTTTCTGTGACCACTTAAGTATTAATTAATGTTGGAGACCCAGAAAGAGCCATTGGTGCTACTAAGTATCGGTCATGCTTATTTTTAGATTATTTGATGAATTTATCTTCATTATTGGATATATTCATGGATAGTTAATGTTTCTGTTAAATTTGAACATGAAGAACGTAAGAATGTCTGAACATACTGCACGTAAATGTAAGCACCCATTTTGCCACATTTCAAGTCAAGAAACATCTGTTATTAAGTCATAAGTTATGCTTGTTAAGAGTATAATTGTTAAGGGACGTATTTAGCCAGAATTTTAGGTTTCTGGAAAGTCAGAACTGCAAAAAAGTGTAGTAGAATTTTATTTTGTGCCAGGGTGTGTCTTATATTCGCAGGGTGCTTACATTCACGTAATGCAGAATTTTACAGGCTGCGATGGAGCTGCTGGTAAAGGAGGAAAATTACTGGCTGACTGACGACTACTACACTGGTAAAGGTTTTTCACTTTGTCCAAGAAGTTCTCTTGGCAATAAAGATTCCGTTCAGTCAAAATGGCAACTGCTGTAGGAGTTGATCTTGATTCCTCTGGTCCAGGTCAAGACCACTGGAACAAAAAAAGAGAAGAAGCTGTTTGGAACATGGCAAGAACTTCCCAACAATTCACAACATGATATTGAGGTTTTACTCCTTGGCGTAGGTTGAGATGAACAGATGTTTAGCTGATGCTTGTTTTCTAGCTGCAGACCAAGTCGATGGCTCACCGAGAGTATGAGAAAACGCCTCCAAACTCACACCTCATTAAGCTCACAATCTCCATTCTAAATTCACTCACAAAGGTTTAATATTTAATTTTTTTTTAATTTCACATAGCTCTAAAAGTACACGTTTTTTCCTAGACTCAAGGCAAATGGCAAAATGCTTAAAGCGTCAGATGCTCCGTCTCTTTAATTAATTTTGCTTTCAATTGATTTATGTGGTGAATATTCTACAAATGATGAGAAAACGAGCAGATAACAATACTGATAATGCAGCAAAGGTTGAATAATGTTAAAAGTGTGACTTATGTAGTCGTGTTCACGACAAAACAGAACTACAGCGGTTGAAAAACAATCTTTGATGAAGGCTCCTGCACTTGTTCATGCAGAAGTTCTTCTGCAAAATTGTTCAACAAAATAAATAAGGTTTGAAACAAGTGACTAGTAGTTTTTTCACGCTATCGCCAGAGAAACATCTGGAAGGCTGAAGTGCAGCTCGCAAGAGAAGATGCTCACAAACAAACATGTGCGAGAGACGCGTGCTCCAACCTCACCGTGCGGTGGCCCCTCCCACTGAGCCTGAATGGCTGGTGTTGGGACCTCGAAGGACACAGTCCAGTCTGGTTTGTGTCTGCACGTCGAAGCAAACTCAACAAATTTACAGCTCCTCACACAAACCGCTACCGAGGCGAGTTCACGACTCGTCCTCCGACACACACGCTTTACCGTCGTAGGACACCAGCGTCCGGTACAGACTGTCTCTGCTCTGGCGTCCGGCGCTGGTGCGCGGGTCGGTGTCGGTTCCACCTCTCAGCAGATCCACCACGTCAGTGTTGTGATGCAGAAACAGAATGTGGTGGAGGTGTTTGGCCCCCAGCGCGGCTCTCCTCTGCGCCACCGGAGACTCTCTGCCAGCGAAGGCCTGGTCGGCGGAGACGGACGTGGCGGGGATGGACAGGAACTTTCTGGCCAGTCGGGCCACGGAGGGAAAGCGGTGCTGCTTGCTGCACCACCAGCGCAGCGGCGAGAGGCTGCGTCTGCACAGCGGCTCCGCGATGTAGTTCTCCAGCTGCTGGTGGATCTCGGGCATCTGTTCGGTCGGGTCCTCGCCCAGCAGAATGTCGTACATGCTCTGCGGCGGAGGAGTGGTGCGACGGTCTGCAGAGCCACACGACGCGGGAGACTCCATGGTGGCAATCGGCAAGTCGTCGTCCAGCTCAAAACCCGCCGGGTCGGGCCTTTCCACCACCGACTCCTCCATGTCCACCACCAGCTCCGCTCTGCTCGGGACGCCGGAGGCTTGAAGAGACAGAAGCTCTTTCACCCTGTCGTGCAGCTTGCTCCGCGTCTGAGGGCTGAGGAAGCGCAGCTCTTTAAAGCGAGGGTCCAGGAAGGAGGAGAGGACGGCGGGCGAGTGGAGCAGCGCCTCCTCGTCACTCAAGCTCCAGCGCCTGTCCATCCCGGCCCGAATCCTCTCCATGACGCCCCGGACCACCGGGCAGCTAACCTCGGCCATCTTCTGCCCCAGGAGCCGCGAGACTCCCTGCAGACAGGGCATGAGCGCCGAGACGGGCGCGTTGATCTCTTCGCTCAGGAAGGAGGCGGCCATGCGGACGGTCTGCAGCACCGGGACCAGCTCGTGCAGGAGACGCCATTGACTGTCTGCCAGGTTGGCTGCCACCTTCTGCTCCTCCAGCACGGAGCTGATCACCCACTTCAGCTCCAGGAGACTCTGGCACATATCGATGGCGGTCGTCCAGCGGCCCGGGTCGTTCAGGACCAGGTCGGCAGAGTGCTTGTTGACGGCGTCGGCTTTCCGGTTGAGAGCCGCCGCCGCGTTCCCGTCGTGCTGGAAGTGCAGAACGATGGCCCGGGCGTCTGCGAGGGCTTGTCTGACCGACTCCACGCACAGTCCCTCCTGCACACAGAGACTCAAGGCGCGCGACGCACACAGCAGCGGCATCCAACCTTCTGGAAGGTTCATGGGCTCCGGATCTGGGTCCGTGCCGCTGCGGTCGTGCACCACGCAGAACACCAAGTCCTCCGGCAGCTGGAAGTCGGACATCACCGCTCGCAGGGCGTCCGTGAAGCAGCCGTGACCTTTCACTTCCAGAACCGGCTGCGTCTGGAGCAGACACCGGGCCTGGCGCCACTGAGCGTCCACAAAGTGCCCGCTGACGCTGAGGTAGAGCTGACCGTCTCCACAGCCGCCCAGCGACCGCCAGTACTCTGCGCACAGGGTGAGACAGCGTGGTGCCAGGCCGCTCTGCAGGTGCTCCTGGAGGAACTGTTTGAGGAGGTGGTAGCGAGGCCAGAGGAGGCTGCCCAGGGAGGACGGGGACGGCACGGGGTAGTCGGGCTCCAAGCAGCTCAGCAGAAGCTTGAATCCTCTCTCGTCCACCACCGACAGCGGCTGCAGGTCCCTGACCACCATCTCCAGGATCAGGCTGGTGAGGAGTTCGGCGCGCTTGCTGCCGCAGACTCGGCTGGAAAAGCTGTGGGTCAGACAGTCGGCAGTGGCTCCGTCGGCGCTCCGCGAGGGCTCGCTCTCCTCGCACTCCTGCCGCTCTTCTTTGACTGTGACCGGCCGCACGGGCTGGAAGGAAACCAGGCCAAATCTTGAGGCGTGAGCGGTGCTCTGAACGTGGGCGTGCGGTCCCGCTGTGGCGGATGGGTGTGCGGCCTCCTCCCGGATGCTGTGTCTGCGCCCCAGGTGTTCCCTCAGAGATGTGGTGCTGTTGTGGAAGGACAGCTGGCGCTTGCAGTGGTTGCACTCCACGCGGTGCAGACTCAGCTGCGTGTAATGGTTCCACACTTTGGACGTGCGGCGGTCGGAAATCTGGTAGAAGCGCTCCATCGTTCTCCTGTAGACGGGGTGCGTCTCTGGAAGCCTTTGAGAAGAGATGTTTGTTTCTAGACGAGAAAGAAAGAGGAAAAACAAGAATCAGGATTTCAATACTCAGAATCAAATGTGTGTGTATGTATACCATATAATGAAACGAAATATTAGAATAGCGAACAAAACTAGCATCTTAAGAATGAGATATGTTAATACTACCAGCAGTTAGTGCAAATATACTGTATTTCAATTCACAATTGGAACACAAACTATAATTCTGGGAAAACAAAAAAAAAATCTACAAATTTTAGGGATTTTAAGGGATCATTTCTTTTTCTTACTTCAAGCCTGTCATGAATTTACTGCTTGAAAATATTATTTGAATTTCCATCGTTTTACTCATTTACAATACAAAGGTCCCATTGTGTCAGGCAAAATTGTCTCCCTGAGACAACTACAGTAAAATATAGTGACACACACCTGCTGTAAAATACAGTAACACTTCAGCAACACATACCTACAATAAAATACAGCAACACTTCAGCAACACACATCTACAGTAAAATACAGTAACACTTCAGTAACACACGTCTATAGTAAGATAAAGTAACACTTCAGCAACACACACCTGCAGTGAAATACAGTAACACTACAGCAACACACGTCTACAGTAAAATACAATAACACTTCAGCCACACACCTCTACAGTAAAATACAGTAATGCTCGTGCTGAACAATTTACGAATATGATGCATTAATTGTGAATAATGCGGAGGGACGAACCTGCAAAACAATGGATGTGGCGCGCCGAGGTTATCATCATTAGGGAGCAACTGTAAAATCTATACAATCTAAAAAAAAAATACAAATTAAACGAATTAACGTTTAGTGTCGTTCTTTCTAGCTGATGTTGCTAATTTAAAGTGAAATGAAATGAACACGACTCGATAATAAAAACGACTTGAGTTCCATACAACGATCAACTGAAGAAAATAAAAAAACACTGGAGTTTTACGACAATCCCCGAGGCTTCTCGTCTCATTTGCTTCCTAGTTCCGCATGATGCGCCAATAAAACAAAGACTAAGTTGTTTACTATCGACTCGCGAGCTGGATTTCCACTGCACTACACTACACTGGGCTTTGCAGAATTGCAGAATGGATCACTCAGGAAAGGAGAAGGAAGCGCTGGCCTTGATGGCCGAGGCGGACAAGAAGATGAAAACGACTCGTTCGATGCTCGGAACGCTTTTTGGGTACAAAAAGCAAGGTTTTTGGAACGTCTTCGTTGCTCGGTTTGCGCGTCACGATGTTTAACAGCTCGGCACATTTCTTGGAATCGGGGTTTGTTTTTGTTTGACGTCTGAATTGAATAACCCGCCCATCGAATAACTGAATAACCATAATTCGATGTGCTTTGTGCATTGCGCGTGTTTGTTTTTGGATTGTAATGCGCGTGAGATCGCACACGCACGCACGCACGCACGCACACAGACACACGCACGCACGGACATAGCGCGCGTAGGCTTTACTCACCCGTGGCGTTGTCCGCGCAGAGTCTCTCTCCTCCTCCTCCTCCTCCTCCGGCGGCGGAAGGGATGCTCATGCGGTGCCGGACTCGAAGGTGCTTTATCATGTTGGCCGTGTTGGAGGAGAACTTGAAGTTCTGCTGACAGAGCCTGCAGTGCACGGTGCCATTGCTCTCGTCTTTGCTGTAGTACTTCCAGGCGACCGAGCAGTAACGCGCCGCGGCCTTGACGCTGATCTCCCGCGGCTCCTGCTTCATCTCGTCCGCGGCGGAGTGAATCATCGCGCGCGCGCGTGTGTGTGTGTGTGCTGCTTATAGCGCCGCCTGCAGGTGTGGGAAGACCCCTCCTCCTCATCCTCATCCTCTTCCTCTCTTCCACAGCTCTTCCAGACTGGAAGAGGCCTGCGAGCTGTACGTGCGAGCCGCCAACATGTTCAAGATGGCCAAGAACTGGAACGGTACAGGACTCGCCTCTGGTTCTCCCCGAGGCAGCGGTGTGACACCTGTCTGTCTGTCTGTCTGTCTTCCAGCTGCAGGAGAGGCTTTCTGCAGGGCAGCACAGCTGTATTGCCGTGGCGACAGTAAGCACAATGCTGCCACGTGTTTCCTCGATGCTGGGAACGCTTTCAGGAAGGCGGACGCTCAAGGTGACCTTCTCACGCCTGACTCGTTGCTCGACCTCACACACTTCACTAAAAGACAAACACACTTTTAGTGTTAATATGTTAATATACTTAACATGCCATTTACTGACCTTTATTGTTCCAAACACACACACACATATGGCAAACATTTATTTTCATGACCTTAATATGATTCCATGATTTATTTGTATGTGCCACTTGTGTAGCAGACAAACTCTTGTTTAGCAAATCGTAACTTTGACTATTAAGCCCTGAGGAGCACCACACACACACACACACACACACACACACACACACACACACACACACACACACACACACACACACACACACACAGAGAGCTGAACAATAGA
>MU204310.1:3897774-3925530 GCA_017309775.1 Paedocypris sp. Pulau Singkep
GTGTGTGTGTGTGTGTGTGTGTGTGTGTGTGTGTGTGTTTTATCGCCTCTCTGAAGCTTGCCCGGCTGTTAAAGATGGCGGTGACTCTCACTCTCAGCTCTGCTCTTCTCCAGGCGGCTTCTCACTATGAACAAGCTGCAGATTATTACCGAGGTGAAGAGTCCAGCAGGTAGAGTCACTGAACCAGCCTCTAGCCACCACACTCACTCTCTCTCTCTGTCTCTCTCACTCACTCACTCACTCTCTACTACTGCTACACACAGCACCTCTGTATGTATACACACTTTAAGTTTACTCTGTCTCTCTCTCTGTTTCTTGATGTCTCTCTCTCTCTGTCTGTCTCTCTTTCTGTCTCTGTCTCTCTGTCTGTCTGTCTGTCTGTCTCTCTTTCTGTCTCTGTCTCTCTGTCTGTCTGTCTGTCTGTCTCTCTTTCTGTCTCTGTCTCTCTCTCTCTAGTGCAGCGAACAAGTGTCTTCTGAAGGTTGGGATCTTCGCCGCTCAGCTGGAACAGTACCAGAAAGCCATTGAGATCTTTGAACAGGTTTGTGTGTCGGTGTGTTTCTGTGCGGTCGGTGTGTTCTTCATGCTGACTAAGACAGGGATTATGACTGAATGTTCAGATTGGAACTTACTCCATGGACACAACATTGCTGAAGTACGCCGCCAAGGACCATTTCTTCAGAGCCGCACTGTGTCACTTTTGTGTGGATATGCTGAACTGCAAGGTAAGAAGTTCCCTCATCGTGTGTGTCTGTCTGGTGTGTGTGTGTGTGTGTGCATTAAAATTTAGCATTTTCTTGTGTGATGTCATCAGCTAGCAGTCCAGCGCTATGAAGAAATGTTTCCCGCTTTCTCAGACGCTCGAGAGTGTCGCCTTCTCAAGGTTTGGGGCTTTGCTTCCTTCCTTCTTTAAAGAGTAAAGTATTCAAAAAGTTTCCCTTTAAATCCTTGTCGAAGTGCCTCCGGCGGCTTTTCCAATCTTGTGATGAACCAGAGCAGAACTTCAGCCAATCAGTATCAGTCCGGTGAGAAGCCCAAGATATAATCAGATCCTTCACAACCTGAAATGAAGGACATTAGTGACATTTTTAAACCTACATACAAGCCTCCCTATATTGAAAATATACGTATATTAGAGCTGCACAATTCTGGATAAAATGAGAATCACGATTTTTTTGCTTAAAATAAAGATCACGATTCTTTTCACGATTCTTTCTGAATATTTTATTATTTTAAATATTCAACCCTGAAAATCAGGTTGTCAAACAGCAAAATAGTAACACATATTACTCTTTGCTTTACATTTAAATAAATGGAATGAAAACTATAATGTAATGTAAAAGTAATGTAAAAGAAAAAAAATATCACCATTAAACGTAATAAAAATAAACATTCCAAAAAACAGCATTATGTACAATGCGTACAAAATCATTACCACTTTTGAAATACCTATCAAACAATGATTATTTTAGGGGGGCTAAAAATTTTGTCCTCAACTGTATATGTTTGCTGTATGTGGTTTGCTAAGTGTGAACACACACACACACATTTCAGAATAAAATCCTTGATACTCTACCGTTGTATTTAATCATTCATTCTCCCCGTTTATTTTTAGTTTTTTTTTTCTTTTAAACTCTACTGCTGAGTCTGCTGCACAACTCACATACATACACTAGGTTACGGTTATTAGCACCGCGTGATCGCAGCTGCGCAAAAACGCATGTGGCCGCCACGTGCGTCCCGCGTCATCACGCCAATGAGAGGTGCCGCAAAATACGACAGAAGTAATGCAAGATCATCTTTTCTTTAAAATATTTAAACGATCGATTGGCTGAGTAACGCTCTATGTGCGCGCGAGCGGACGAGACGAACAGTTTCTGTCAGAACGCTCGTCCACTCGCGCGCGCATCAAGCTAAACTTAGCTGATCGATCAGAGAGTTATAATAGGCAGAATCGTATAAATGCTGGATTCAGATCGTGAAGAGGCAGGATCGAGATTGTGATCTTTTAACGATGAATTGTGCAGCTCTAAGGTATATAATCAATAAATGAACCTGAATGAAAAAGAAACGTCATTTACGCAGTGACACTTAGCCAGCACTGATAAAAATAACATGGTGAATTCTCCACTCTTGAGGGAACTGGTCCACGTAGCATGTGAACAGGAATTCAGCCATATATGGACGTAGCAAGTGGAATTACAACACCATCTACTGGAGAACCACTCTACTACACTTAGAAGAAATATTTACCATTATTTATCTATAATTCATGTAAAAGAGTCACAAGTTACTTTTGCTAAAGAAGTGAATGAAGTAATAGTAGTATTGTTAAGGAGAATTGTTTAGCCAGAAGTTTAGGTTTCTGGAAAGTCAGAACACCAAGAAAGCAAGATGATGCTCAAGTTAACCTATTAAAGGAAGTTTATTTGTGCCTGAAAAATTGTTTTCAAGAAAAGTCTGTGGGTCTTTTTCAAATTAGCTCTTGATCTATGTTCTCTTCAAAGAAACTTCTTACTGCACATGAAGAGCAAAACGCTGAAGGATTCGCCGCTGCCGTGAGTCACGTGTATGATGTCACATGTTGTGCACATACCTCCGCTGATGTGATGCTGGTTTCTTCTAGATCCAAGAATTTGAGTCTATAACCAGACTGGAGCAGTGGCACAGCGCCTTGTTACTGCGGATCCAGAGCAGCATTCCAGACGAGAGCAACCTCCGCTGACCCACTGACCGTCCCTGTCCGTTGCCTTGGGTGCGTTTGTCCTTAAAGAAATCCACTCATCCCAAAAGTCCAGTCAGCTCCAGAAAATATGTTCTGTTAAATCATCACCGTCTCCGGCCGCTGCTCACTCATATTCACACCGTGATATTTTCACAACTTTATTTGCCAAAAAAACTTGGATAACGTTTGAAGGATAATTTAAAAGCATGACGTGAACTTGTATTTAATTCAAGTATTTATTTTCGAATCGTTTGAAATATTGAATAAACGGTTTAAAATTCCAAAGTTGTCATTTCTTTGGAAAGACGAGTTTGTCGAGCGTTAATCGTCCTCCTCCTCCTCTTCATCCTCCTGGTTTTCTGCCTCGTCGGAAGCCGTCTCCTCCTGCTGGGTGGCTCTGAAGGCCTCCTCCTCCTCCACGCTGGGGTCCAGCGCCTCCGTGATCTCGGGCCCGCTGGGATACTCGCTCTGCGGCGGCGGCGGCATGGCTGGCGTGAAGGCCTCGCCAATGTACCTCAGACCCCAGCCGATGTAGATGTTGCCGAACTTCCTGAAAGGCAAAGAACTTACTGGTGGAAGTACCAAGTGAAACAGCTGTGAGCAGCAATGGCAGGGTTTGTGTGTCATCAGAACACTCGTATCCTTCACGTTTGTTTGTGCAAATACTCAGCACACGCAAGCAAATAAACGCTGTCGGAGAAAGACACAACGCTAATGTCTAATCTGTTCCAAAGTTGCTGGACCAGTTCCTGGACCCAAGGGTCTGAGCAAAACATGAATCTGCCCACTGCTCCGGGCCCAAGTGTGTGTGGGTGGGAAACATTTTCCACTAGTGTTAAATAAAATATATCAAATAATTTAAAAAGGCACATAGAGAACGAGACTCCATTGATTCACGAGTATCTAGTTTGTGGACAAACGTGTGGAAATGAGCACAAAACGATCATGAGATCAATGAACGTGATTGGTTGGAATTTGCCTGCGACTGTAAGTGTGACCAGTGAGACGAGTGTCTGACATCACTTCCTCTGGTAGGCGTGTTTACTTCTCTCTGGCGAAGGCGTAGGCCCCGGGCCAGAGGTTGGAGCGCAGCACGGCGACTGCCAGCTGAGGAATGAGTTTGGAGGACAGCATGGAGGTCCAGGGCGGAGTCTCGCTGATCACTGTAGAAGAAGAGGATTAGAACATCTGGCAGTGGCGAGAAACAGGTGGCTGAAACTGACTGGCGTCTTCCGTCAAAGACGTCAGCAGCGGAGGTCCACACTCGGGCTTCAGCACATCTGGATCCTCCTCGTCTTCCTCCTCACTCGCATCCTCATTTTCTTCATCCTTCTGGTTCAAGTTCACCCACTCGCAGCGACCCTGCCACATTCAAGTTTAAGTTTATTACATGACAGAAGAAACTTGCACGACGTAAACATAAACTTACATAATAATATTACATTCATACATGTCAAGACACTTATTGTTATGTTTTTTTATATCCATTTTTAAGAATGTGTTCTGAGCTCAAATTCAGCTCCATGTTTGTATATTCCCGGCAATTTAAAGCGAGTCGTTTCAGATCTTTCCACTTGGCACGTGCAGAAATCAAAACCAAATAACGGTTCAACAAATTTTCAAATAGAATTTTTTTTTTCTTTTTCATTTTTGGGAGTTTTTACCCACCAATCAGTATTTTGAGTGATCACCACATTAAGTTCAAGTTTATTTATATAGCACTTTTCTCAATCCCAGACCAACGCAAAGCCGCTTTGAAATTAGGAAGAACAGAGTCATCAATGTCCATCGTTCAGGGGTGTTCAGACTAGATCACGACAGTGGCTAGGAAAACAAAACCTCTCTGGCGGGGTGAGAGGAAATAAACCCGACTCTTCTGGTGCCAGTCTCCTCCGGTGAAGATGGTTCGGGACGGTGTCTTCCTCCTGAGGCGGCTCCATCATCCCATGATGACGCTGTGGCACAAGATCGAAAACTGTCTATCCTGGTGGTGCCGACACTCCTCAGAAGACCATAAGCACTTGCATACTTTCTTGGTGATCTGATTTTCCAGAAACCTAAAATGTTTGGCTAAATCCTTAACTTGACCTGATCATCAGCAGAAGGATTTAACAATTCAAGTAAAACAAGTCTATGCCAAAATCCCAAGCATTTTATGGAAAAACAGAATTCATTCGTAGGTCATAGCCCGTAGTCTGAACACAGATCAACAATGGACATTTTTCTTTTATAAAGACTCTTTTTTTTTTCCTAATTCCACATAGCGACTTTGCGTTGGTCTGGGACTAAGAGTTTAATTGCTCCTAACTTGACATTTGGAAGAGGGATGATTATATTTGTCACCTAGTGAGGGCAAATCGAGACCTAGATGCATCTAGGAACGGTGAAATTTTATTAAAAATAGAGTAGGACACAGCAGGAGACAGCAAACCAGACAACAGCTGTGTGTGGACACCAGTTTGACAAACAATGATACTCAGACACACGTCGCCGCACTGAAGACGTGTGTTTGCTCCGGAGTGTCACACGTTTGTAATATGTGCGTGTTAGCACACCCCTAGTTTTGAGATTCTACAATGGTGAAACGGGTGAGCGCGGTAAGACGGAAGAGTTTGGCGTAACTGTGGTCTCTTACCTGCGTTAGAATGTGCTGCACGTGATGGACCCAGTCGCTCAGAGACGTTGCCATTTCGTTGACAGAGATGGGCTCAAAGTCAGGATTCTCCTCGATCTGATGCTGCTCGTCCATCTCGTCGTCCTCCTCCTCTAAGAACCGGTAGAAGCTGGAGGGGCTGACATGCGTTCCCGCCGAGATCCGAGCGATCTGCGCCCGCAGGTAGTTGGCCTCGTTGCCGGGGAACGGCGGGTAGCTCCTGATGGGGGCGTCGGGCACGCCGGTGAAGTACTTGCGGATCTGGCGGGACACGGCGATCTGGGCGGGCGTGACCAGCGGCAGTCGGGTCCAGGGCATCCCGGGCTCGCTGCAGACGAAGTATGTGAACTTGTTGGTTCCGGTGCTGTGCTTCTCCACTGGCACCGTGGGAGGCGGCTTGTACGCGGACTTGGGCGGTGGATCGTCCTGCCCGGAGGAAAACCGAGAGGCTTTATGACGTGGTGTCTCACTGTGGTCAAGCGTGTGTGATTTACAGGGGTGTAAGGTACTTGAGTAAATGTACTTGGTTACTTTACTTGAGTATGTTTTGGCTACTTCGTACTTGCACTGAGTATCAAAAATATAAGGTACTTTTACTCTCTACACTGCATTTGTGATTGAGTAGCAGTACTTTTCACTCCACTACATTTGAACAAACACTTATCGTTACTCGTTACATTGTAACTGTGCGCAACAAGCCGGAATCGATTTATACCGCGATTAATTTTTTGGCCGAACGAGGTGAATATCGCCATCTTTAGGCTGCTGCAGGTACTGGACGTTATATGTGAATTAGAAACCACATGAGCGTGAATTAAGGGCGTAAAAATGTGTTTTACAAATGTTATTATGTAATATATCACTTTATATAATACATATAATATATAATTTATATGTATTATAATATAATCAGATTAATTGTTTTATTTTATATCTACTTGAAAATTTAAGTGATTGAGTCTGACTTTTTGTTCTTTTTATCTACTTTGTTCTACCAGTTTTCAAACATTGAGGTTTCTGTCTTGGAAAACAAGTTTGTTTTCACATTTTTTGTTGGGCCTATATTGAGCATGAATAAAAATACTTCTTAATACTTAAGTTCTTTTAAAATGGGATACTTTGCTACTTTGACTCAAGTCTTTTTGAAATTGGTGACTTGTTATTTGTATTGGAATAATTTTTACAGTAAGTAACTGTACTTTTACTCAAGTATGGCTGTCCGGTACTCTTTACACCCCTGGTGATTTACCGGCTCCAAACCCTCTGACTCAGTTTGTTCCTCCTGTTCCTCTTCCTCTCGCTCCTCCTCCTCCGGCGTCTCCTCCTCTTCCTCCCCTTCGCCCTCCTTGAATTCCCCCTCAACCACAAAGTAGTTTCCCTGCGTGCCGAGGATCTTTCCCCAGAAGCGACACCTCTGCAACGGATACAGGTCCAGCAGCTGCTTCATGGCCAGGAACACCTTGGACATCTCCTCTCGTCCCAGGCCCACGCCCGCTTGCTCAAAGAAAAAGGCCAGCTCTGCCACGTCCTGCAGGGGAAACTCCACCTGACCCAACACACACACACACACACAATCTTTGACATGAAGGCCTTCATCCAATATGTTGGACTGCGATTAGTGAGCAGTAGCGTCTACAGTGACCACGAAAACGGACTGGAAAGAAAATGAAACTGGGGAGAAGCGACGCGCTGGAGCCAGTCTAACGCGGTCTTGCTCCTGTAGGGTCAGGGTTATGGAAAATATGATACAAAACTCTAACAAGTCGGAGCACTGGCACAGGATATCGTAAAAACCTTGATGGGCCGAGAAACTAAGTAATAATACTTAGCTACTTTACACTTACTACTTTAGAATTGTCGCTTATTTATACTTTACTTGAGCAACTGTTTTCCCCGCTTACTTATTACTTCTACTTTCTACATTTTTATGCTATTATCTGTACTTCCTACTCCTTATATTTCAAAACTAGCCGCGTTACTCCGGTTTAGTTTCAGTTAGTTTTATATCCGTGTTGTCATCTATCTAAAAAACTATCCTGTGATTCCGGTGAACTTCATTATAGTTGGATGAGACGTATAAACACGTATCATTCTGAAACCCTATTGGCTTGTGCGTGGTCCATCGCACCTGTGCATCGTAAATACCGAGAGGTCTCCGCCACATCACGCACACACCAACAGATCAGTACTGCACGGAAAGGCCTGGTGAACTGCACACTTAAAGCTGCTGGAGATCTCAAAGCTCACGTCAACCCTGACAGATACATATCAGTTAGTATCTTTGTGATACTTCTTATTTATCCGACTATCATTTATTAAGTTTCACAGATTTTATTTTACTTTATTACAGAAGTTAATTTTACACCACTGAAGCATGTTCAGAATAGGGAAATCAACTCTAGAAAACCAAAAAATGGTCACGTACCCTAGTAAGATGTTTTACTTTTTTACTTCAAGTGGTTTTACCAGTAACAGCAATTTTACTTGAGGGACAATGTTGATCTGATACTTTTACCTCCATAGAAGTATTTTTAACTCTAATATTTATACTTCTACTTAAGTAACGAACGTGACTATCGGCCACAAAGAGGCTGTGTCTCGCCTCAAGCCTCAGCAGTTCCAGCTCCACCTGACCCAGAATAGTTACAGCTAGGCTTTTATGTCTATATAATATTAAAATACTTGCCACAAATCCACTAAACAGTCATTCTAAAAAATACTTTTACTATTAACATATAACATACTATTACTGCTTGCAACTATTTAAATGTATTTAATGGATATATTTTACTAGGGGCTGGAGTAATAAAAGGACTCTGTGTGTGTGTGTGTGTGTGTGTGTGTGTGTGTGTGTGTGTGTGTGTGTGTGTGTGTGTGTGTGTGCGCGTGTGCCTGCGTGTGTGTGTGCGTGTGTGGGTGTGGGTGTGTGTGTCTGACCAGTTCCTCCTGCTCGTCCTCGCTGGTTCCGCAGGAGAAGAGGTTCTTGAGCTGATCCGCTCGCAGCTGGTCGGGTGAGGGGGGCTGGAGGTCGCGGAGCGTGTCCTGCTTCACCCGGAGGAACCCTTCCTTCACCTCGCGGCTCAGGTCCTCCACCACATCCACCGCGTTGCCCGGCCGCTCGTCCAGGATTTTGGTCAACAGTCGGACCAAGTGATCATAACTACACAAACACAGCCGCGTTTACTCCGCAGTAGTTCATCTCTAGACGTCTGCCTCTGTGATTGTTTAGTCGGGTGTGACGTCATTGACTCACAGATTCAGGTTGGTTTTCGTGCTGTTGGTCAACATGAACATCTTGAAGCGATCGGCCGCCTGCACCAGCCGCTCGAGAGACGCGCCCTCCTGCTTCTCCATCGCCACAAACGAGCGGGTTTTGTTGGATGAACTGCTACAGTTTTATACTTTACCCTGTTTGTTTACCACACAAGTCTGGCTAAACTTGTCCGAGGCTTCGGTTCCTTCCTCGGCATGTCTTGTTGCTAGGGACGCCGTTGCTAATAACAAAGCGGTTGTCTTGCGCTGTGTTGGCCTCCACCCTGCACTAAATAAATGATTTAAACTGACTTTATTTTTTGGAACAAATGCTCTAAAAACATTAACGAGCGCGCTCACTCGGTCAAGCCTGGGCTGGGACAATTTATAACAGTTTATAAAATAATAAAAAAAAAAATTATCATTTTCCAATAAAATGTATACGTACACCGGCACAGTAAATGTTTCGAGTAAAAAACAAACAAAAAAAAAACAATTGTTGGATAAGAATATGCCATTTTGATGAAGAATTTTGGGCATGACTGTGTGTGCCCTACAAATGTACTGAACTTGAACTATTTCTGAGTGTCTGTATCTTTACTCCACTATATTTGAATGGACACTTACCGTTACTCATTGTGATTGTCTTGCTGTTAATTTCACGGGCGGACGAGGTGACATCACCATCTGCAGGATGCTGAAGGTACCGGATGCCGTTCAACTCAATCACTTCAATGCCAATTGCACTGTTTGACACATTTGAGTTTGATTGAGACTGACTTTTGTTCTTTATGTCTCTTGTTCTGCTATTTTGAAACATTGTCATGTTAAATTATATTCTATATTATGAAAAAAAAAACCTCATTGTTTTTTCGCATAAATTATTTTTCGAGCCTAAATTCAGTCAAGTGAAATACAGAGATTTGTGCGGAACATCTGACATTTAACCACAAGTCCTAATTTGTTTGATTATTAATTAAAGTGTATTGGACTGCAGTTGTTTATTATTACAGTTATTACTGTCTTTAACACTGTAATGTTTGCAAAGAACAAGGCTTGAGCTGGAGACAGATGCAGCTCTACTACTACCGTTTACTACTTTCAAGTTTATCATCATTAACATTACTGCAATATTATTGTGCTACGTCCAACATCAGACCTTTAGCCAGTCAACACTTATAACTTTTGCGTGTGTGACAATAAGTGTGTTACATGATTCTTTAAAATCTCTCTCTTCTGAAAGTGTTTTATTAAATTCAAACATGCCAATTTACGTTTTTTTCAGGCAAATAGAAAAGCAAGCGGTACATTCACAACATGGATGAGGCCTAAACGTTCTGTTACTGTAGGTGTTCATCACACACACACACACACACACACACGCCCCGTGACGTTCTCCGCATCAGTCCTCAACACTTTCTCCAGCTTCCACTTGATCATCCTGCTGGGCCTCGTCGGTGGGCGTGGCCTGATCAAGGACAGCATCGGGCTCGGCTGCCGACTCCTCCATGGGTTCCTCTGTGCTTCCCGCCACAGGCCTGGAGTCGTCCGAGATCTCCATCTGCATAGGTTGAAAGCATCAGGTGAGCAGACAGACGTGGCTTCCTGGCCTGCGAGACCTGAAGCGTCTCCTTCACCTGTAGCGCTCCTTCGCCGGTGGCCTCCGCATCAGATTCGGCCGTTTCTCCAGGCTCCGTGAGCTCCTCCACCAGATGGATCCTGCTGGAGACGTGCTGCTGCACTGCTTCCGCAAACACCACTGGGGCGGATGGTTCCTTCACCGGATCAGACGCAGACACGGGCTTCGGTCCACAGAGCTGAAGGGAGGAAGGGAGGATGGTGGTGAAGGACACGTCTCCTCAGACACTGGCCGGCCGTCAAACCTCTGGTTCTTCTGAAGCTTCTGGAGGTGGAGGTTCGAGCGGAGGCTCTGGCTCCTGCTTCTTGCTGTTGGCCTCCAGGACATTCATGATGGAGGTGGGAATGTGGGCCTGCTGCAGATCACACAACAACAGGACGTGCCGTCAAATACAGCCGCAGCACGTCACGAGACACAAGCGCCAGTGTTTTCACTGTCGAAATGGATTACTAGTCGGATTTTGTGAGTATATTTTGATTTTTTTTCCTCATCAGGAGGGCTGGCTCTGTACTTGGTGTGAAGCTGGACCCTGTTCATGTGGCGGCAGAGAGGAGGATGCTGTCCAAACTCCACTCCATCCTGGAGAACCCTTCTCATCCGCTACACAGTGTGCTGCTCAACCTGAGGAGCACCTTCAGCCAGAGACTGATCGCTGCTAAGTGTTCCACAGAACGCTTCAGGAGATCCTTCATACCTGTGGCCATCAGACCGTACAACTCCTCTCCACAAGTACAGGGACTTTTAGTTTTACTTTGACTTTTTCTTTCACTTTCTATGAGCATTATTGGTTCAACCCGTATATTTTTCTGGTTATGTGCAATATCTTCACGCTACTATTTATTGTTAGTCACTTTTTAACTTTTTTGTATTATACAGAGATTTTTATGCAGATGTACATTTCTATTTTTTTTTTTTACTTTTATTATTATTACATTTCTCTTTTGTGTAATTTTTTGTCCGGTTGAGCAACTGTAAACGAAAAAGCAATTTCCCCCGGGGATGAATAAAGTTTTTTGAATCTTGAATCTTGAACTTGTGGAGGATCTGAATGTGATTGGAGAATGGCACCTGGTGCGGCGTGAAGGAGAGGACGTGCTGCAGCAGCGGCTCCCTCATCTCGGGGCAGCGCTGGAAGACGGCGCTCAGCTGGGACGGGGGCAGCTGCAGCAGGACGCCGTAAGACTGCGGGCGCGTGCGCTGGCAGCACTTCACGAAGCCCTCCCACACTTTCGGATACTTCCAGACCTTCGGAAGACGCACACGTCAGCTGGTGCGAGGCGGCGGTGGCGGGGGTAAGAGGGCGCGGTCACCTGCTTGAGGATGAGGCGCGCCAGAATGTTCATGACGAAGCCCGCCAGGCGCGGGTACATGGAGAGGAACTGGATCACGGTGCGCATCAGGAGGATGGGGAGCGGCGTCTGCTCCATCAGCTGCTGGATCACCACCACCAGCACTTCCGACGTGTACACCTTCTTCTCGCCAAAGCACAGGTTAGTCGCTGGGGAAATACAAGTACAACGTTAAAAATATGAAACGTTCGCTTGTATTTCAATCCCTACAGAGACAGAGCAGAGTCTGTATGGAATCAGATTACCAAGAATATGAAATGTAAATTAATTAAAAAAAAAAAAAACGAACGAAAAACAAACTAAAATCTCCAAGCATTTTGGTTTTGCTTTTTACTTTCAATCTCCACATTCTCACTTAAAACTTTTTTCTGTTGCGTTTCAGATTTTTGCTTTTGGACTTTTGCCAGTAGTGCAGCAGAGTGGGCGGTGCCTGCGTGGGGTGTGTGCAACAATAGCGCATTAGCTCTCCTGCTGTTCACTTCCTGACCTGTGTGGTGCTGTTGCTCTCCAGCCGTTGTGAGATCAGCGATCAATCTATGGAATCAATTTAGTGCCAAAAAGATTCGCCCGCGAGAAACCTCGAATTGAACGAGCGCAGCTTGAATTGAGCGCGTGCGTCTAGAAGCTCGCGCAATTTACATGCGCCCGCGCTCAATTCTTCACACGCTCACACTCAGTTCTCGTCTGCACGCCTACAAATCGTTATGGCACGAATTTGACACGGTTATGGCTCTGATTGGTTAAGGCGAACCAATCGTGGAGCAGACCACCGTCATTGCTAAGTAAACATTGACTTCTGTTTAACACGTTTAAACTCTCTGTCTCTTTGCTTGGACTTATAATCACATTTCAGTTTTATTAATGAAGTAGAAAGAACAAAGAGAGTTGAAATACCCTTGATGATGGACTTCATGTCGCACTTGGAGGAGTCGATGTTGTGCAGAGCGATGAGGAGCTCCCCAGGGGTGAGCGGAGACATGGAGGAATTGCCATCGCCTGTAGGACACACACACACACACACACACACACACACACACAGAGCCGTGACGCTCAACGAGCTGCAATGAGAAGAGAAGACTTACCCAGCAGACGGTTGAACACCTCCTTCACCACGACGGGATTGAGCTTGATGAGTTTGGGTAGAGCCTGGACCACTTCCACCTGTTTGACAACACATCTTCAAGTTTGATTTCATTTGATTACATTTTCATTGGAATTTCAACACAGATTAAAACACATTGGCATTCCACGTCATGGCCCGTCTACTCACTCTCGCGGTTTTCAAGTCAACTTTTCTTATCAACAATACAATTAAAACGAACAACAAAGCCAAAAAAAAGAGATATTTTCAACAGTAGAGCGCCTGTTCGTCTGGCTAATGAGCCACACAAGCCTTCTACATGAATACAGGCTGAGAGTCTTTCTTCTGGAAAACATGAGATCACCCCTTTACTGCCGATTCTGCCAAACTACCAGACGGCCAAGGTTTGACCAACCTTTTCCAAGCCGTTTATGACGGGAATGAGGAAGCGGACGTCCGGCACTCGCTTGTGGTAAAGATCCCTGACGCGCTCCACCAGCTCCGGCGAGGGAGACACTGCGGGGCCAGACGCACGTCAGATCAAGACACACACACACACACACACACACACACACACACACAGGTGTTCCACAGACCTTTATCCGTGAGGATGTGCAGACAGCGGGTCACCAGGGTCTCTGCTCCTTTAGGACAGTTCTCCACCAGAAGCAGCAGGTCCGGTGAGCTCATGCCCATTCCCCTGATCTGCAGCAAAGCAGGATTAACGGCGAATCCTGGGACAGGCGGCACAGACGAGGCCTTACGGGCTGCTCGATGACCCTCAGCACGCTGCGCTTGATGTCGGCGATGGCCTCGGTGTAGACGGCCGCCAGCTCGTGCACAAGCCGATGGTTGAGAGGCAGGAGGGACAGGTAAAGGTAGAGACACTGGCGCACCGTCTCCTCGGTCCAGGGAGCCGCTACCTCTGCGGGCGCAAGTCAGACGCTCGTGAGGTCGTGGGAGTCGCCCCTCCGTCGTCAGCCGCTGACAGAAGAAGAGGTTCTGACCCGTGTCCTCCGCTGCTCCGAACAACAGGGAAGGAGGGTTGGGATGAACCAGGAACTGCATGTAGGTGAGGGCAAACTTCTCCACGCAGTCCTTCAGGTGCTCCTTCTCATACATGCGCTTGATGAAGCCCAGAGCCGTTGAGCGCACCTAAGCGTCCGACAGCGTGTGAGCGCGGGAGACCACCGCATCGCACCGACAACGCAAGGCTCACCTTCTCCTTTTCGTGAGAACTGAGGTTCAGCAGAACATTGAGGTACTGGTACTGTCTCGATGGCCGTTTGAGAATCAGCTCCTTCAGAGTGGAGATGCCCAAGTACACGCGTGACTGAAAGACACCAAAACATTAGCCACGTCTATCAGAACCCGTGCGGTCACAAATTTCGATATGGTTCGCCATATTGACAATCTCACTCACTTTACATAACATTCATTGCTCTGGTGGACGAATAGATACTTAGTTAAAGTACTTTATTAACCAAGTACTTTAACTGAGTTAAACAAGACTGCTGTGCAAGTTAAAGTATCAAGTAAATGTACTGGTTTGATAACTACATGGTGTAAAAGTAATGCAAGAAAAACAAATGTCACTATGGTATACGACTACATTGTTATATTGAATTGTTGCCATAATTATTACATTAATAATTAATGCAATTTATCACAATGCAAACACATTAAAGAAGCACATCCGTGCGCTACTAATCATTGCCATGTGTTTCAGAGTGTGAATTGTGATGACCAATCAAAAAAGTTCTCTTGGCTGTCGTTTCACTGGCTGATGCACAGCATTGTCAATGTAACGCACCACATACCAACCAAGTGTGTCAGAATGATACGTGTCGATACATCTCATCCAACCAAAATCAAGTTCGTCATAATGGCGCTCGGGTTTAAAAAAAAAAGACAATGACAAGACCGAAACAAACCAAAACAAAATAAGAGTAACACTGCCATTTTTTTAAATGTAAAGAGCATATAAAAATCAGGCAGAAAAAAACGATTACCCATGAAAAGTATAAGGCAGGCTAAGATCTACTTAAGTATTGTTACTTGGTGACTTGACACCTCTGCTCCAACAAACCTCGTCTTCACAGTAGCGCTGAATCACCTCCAGAGCAGAGTCGGTGATGACGGGAGCCTCCAGCACGAGCTTGGTGAAGAGCCTGAGACAGGAAACACAAGAGCGTCTCATCATGCAAACGGACTAATGCATGTTTAGGCTGATTCTAGCGTGGAAAAACAACAGGAAGTCTAAAATTGACCATCAATCAAGAGGCAGCAACGTCCCACCAGTGGAATCATAACTGACAGATAACATTCATTTCAACAAGTCGTTGACGGGGAACAGGTGTAAAGAACAGCACTACTGAGGCGTTTCTGCATGTTTTAAACCCTAAAAACGCTTTTGTGGTTTTTGGGTTTGTAGAATGACGTAAAAGTCACGTGCTCGACACTCACCCGTCCCTCTGCTCGGGCTTCTCCTGCAGGCCAGAGAGCAGCGTGAACAGGCAGCGCTCGTAGCTCTCCAGCGAGCCGCAGGACGCCTGACTCAGGAAGGTGTTGTACTCGTGGTACAGCAACGAGAAGGCCAGCTCGCTCCGGCTCCGCATGTCGTCTAGGATGAACTGCAGCAGGTCGCTCTTCTTCCCACCCTCGAACTGAGTCACCAAGCGAGCCAGAAGCTTCACGCGAACCTGTGTGGGACGGGACCAGACGGCTCAGCCACTAGACGGCCTCGGATTCCACTCCACCGCTTCACCCACATGAGACATTCCGCTGCGAGCGATGACTTTCTCAGACTGGACGATGCGCTGGATGGCTTTGTTGCTTAGTTTCTCCATTTGCGCCTCGGAAAAAGGCTGCACCACATCGGCCAGTTTGAACACCTTCTTCCTGCCGCTGGTGCCGGGCGTTCTTGACGCAGAGAGAAGAGGGTGTGAGCGGTGGACTGACCTCAGAGAGCTGACTGACACGGGCACTACTTTGGCTGTGTGGTGGGCAGTATGGGTCCCGGAAGCTTCTTGATCTGAGGAGTCTCTTCAGACACGAGGGTCTTGTAAGCCCCCACCACCGAGATGGCCTGACCCAGCGGCACAGCAGACAGCTTGCGGATGATCAAAGGGTCTCGCGAGCTGGACTCTCCGGCCTCGTCCTCCTTCAGCTTTTCCTCCCGCGCCTTGCACAGCTTCAAGCCTTTAGAGACGAACGGGTACGAATCACGGGGTGAGGGTACAACACTAGACGTGAGCTCACCAGGTCCAATGCCAGCAGACGTCATCTGCGTAGCCATCAGTCTGGCCAGATGTTTGATCTGAGCTTCAGTGCCGGCCGACTCTACTGGCGTGTACGTGGCTTGGAACGAGGCTGGCATCACATCAGGCAGGTAAACCATACTAATGAGGACCTGGCAGAGGGAGATTCAGTAGCATTAGGAAACAGACACACACACACACACACACACACACACAGCTGGCAGAGCGTCTTCGTAACAGCCTCTCTAGATAGAGAAGACATCAGACAGATGATAAGGCGACAGACAAACATAGAAACAGACATGATAACAGATACATGAAAATCGTAGTTAGACTTACAAATACCCAACTCGTTGGCCTGTGCTATAAATACGCACGATTGTCCATTTCACGTATTAAAAAAAGTTCAAATAAAATTATAATATATTATAATTTTAAGTCTATAATATTACATGACTGAAAAAGTACAAAATATTAAACATTTATGAATATTAAAATATTTAGAAAATGTATGTGTTATTGTTACTCCACAATTAACTAATAAAAATAAAATATAAACAAACATGTAATAAAAATGAATAAAAAAATAATATAGTTAATTGTTAAAAATTGTTAAAATTGATTATAACAGGTCAGCATCAAACCACCTTGGCGCAGTGTACACACACACGCACACACACACACACACACACCAGGTTGGCGACGTTGTCTGGCGACAGCAGAGGTAAGAGGAACTCTGCCGTGAGGTCGATGGCGGACTGAGCACCGGCAGAGGACGAGGGTTTAGGTGGCACCACCGCAGCCTGCTCTTCCTTGTCCTCGTCATCCTCAACCATAGTAGCCTCTGTGAACGAGAGTTTCAGGAGTTCACCGACTACTGGGGGACGAGTTCGGAAAGCGTCCGTACCCATCTTGATCCTCTTGTCCTCCGTGTAGGGCTCGTGGTAGTGTCTCTTGCGGGCAGGGGCGGCTGCGGGGGTGCAGCGGCTGATGTCGGCCTGAGACATGCCCAGGTCCAGCAGCAGGGTGGAGATCTGGCTCTGGAAGTCCACGTTGCTGGGGTGCTTGAGCAGGGACACCAGGTGAAGCTTCAGGTTCTTGCGCACGCTGCTCACCTGAGACTTGGCCAGAGTCGGCGGCAGGTTCGCTGGAAGCAAAACGATTAGGTCGAGATCTAATTATAAGAACCCAACAGCCGGGTTAAAGCACATGTGAACGTGTTGAAAGAAAATCCGAAAGCGTGTTTGGAGTGTGTGTGTGAGACGTATGGCCCGGACAACATGGTCCAAACCAGCTGACCAGCTCACCATGCAGCATTTCGTAGGCCTGGACCACCTCCGACATGAACATGGGCCGCTGTCGGGCCAGTGTGGCCAGCGAACCCAGCGCCGTGGTGAGATTAATGCTGGAAATGGCTGGATGCACCATGAACTTCAACAGCTGGTCCAGAGCCGACTTCCCTTCTTGACTTAGTGCGTCTTGTAGAGAACAGAAAAAATGAACGACAGAAAGAGGCAAAGCGACAGATGAAGAAGCAGAGGCTGCGTGTTCTCGTCGTACCGTAGCGAATGTACTTGTGGTCTTTGGGAATTCTGTCCAGGCTGATGTCGCCCTCCTGCTTCCTGGGCGTGTCAGAGTCTGCCGTGCGAGGAGAGAGGGTGACGATGAGGGACTCTGTGAACTTGATGGCGTGAGTGCGCACTCCATCGTTCTCGGAATCCAGCAGAGCCAGAACCTTCTCCTTCATCTGGGTCACCATGTTCCAACAGGCCTGGCCCATATCCTGGTCGCCCCGGGTGCGCACCAGCCACTGAAACGCCGAGTGAAGAGCGGTCACCTGGTGGATTTACTACGTCAAGCGTCGTGAGTGCCACACCTGCAGAGACACTTTGTAGAGCTGCGTGAAGGTCAGGATGGCCTTCTTCACCACGTTCACACTGTCGTCGCTCATCAGCATGTTCAAGTTGCCGATCAGTTTCACCAGAAGCTCATTGTCACGTTTACTGTAGAACAAGACACCGGTCACACACACACGCGCGGAACCGGTGAAGCGGTCACGCCGTCAGGACTCACCAAGCCTCCTCGATGAAACCAATGACAAACTTGCGCACTTCGATCGACTTGTCGGACTGAAACGCGATCATTTCCTAGTGAAGACACACGCAGAAGACACTATTGTACAGTCCCTTTCTATTATATCTGTGTTGTTCTGCTTCCGCTAAAACATTGTTTATAATTAGCAACGTAGCAAAAAAAAAGATGGCAGATCTCAAGCCTTTTAATAATCAGATCAGGAATAAAGTGTTATAATCTGTATTGTGTTCTTTCCTCCTATATATGTTTTCTTTGTAAATATGCATGTATGTGTAGGTAATGTGTGTAAATTTCTCATTGTTGGGACAAATAAAAGGTTTTCCTCTTCTTCTCTTCAGTTTCTTGAGTCTGTGTTTTATAGAGTAATGACGAATTGATTTTAATCAAGCAAATGACGAGTAAGGTTTTACATTTCTATCTTTCCCGTGTGTGAATCATTAACACACACAAGTATTAATCTTCGACGTCATGCACAGTCGCAATCACAATTATGTAAAGGACTAGTTTGATTTTGGGTCAAATGTGATTTAAGTAAATTGGTGCAAAATGACGTGCGATGCTGGACAGTGAGATCAGTGAGCGGTTAGTTTTTCTTTATTCTCTGGATCAGGCATGGAAACGTAAACGCTATTAATGGTCGTGGGCATGTGACCAGAGGAAAAATTGTCTGGACCCGTCAAGAATTCCAAACCCCCCAGTATCAGACTTACATCCAGAAAACTGTCAAAAAGTGAAGGGTCCTTGTTGATGATCAACTCCTGAACCTGAAACACACAGCAGGTTCCTCAGGTCAACATGGTGCTGCAGGTTCAGCGCACGTGTCTGAAGGTTCTGACCTGTCTGAGGAGGAGGAGCTTCTCTTCAGTAGAAATCAGTGCAGCCTGGTTGAGCATCTCCACTACCTGCGCCACACACACACACACAGTCAGAAAAACGTCAAGTGGTCAGCAACTGCGTGATTCCAGTGACTTACCTTCTCGCTGGTGGTCATGTCAAAAGCCGCATTCTCCTCTGTGGCGAGGACAGTTCCTGCGTTCTCCTCCATGTCTGACGCCATAGCAAACCCTGGAAAAGTCCAACTGAATCAGTCCAAGACCAGGAAAATTCTGAAGCAAACGCAGTGCTGATAACGGACAGGTCATTAGTGGTGGCCAACCAATCACAGCCCCTGATTCTATTGCTATTGGATTGGTCCTGATAGACGGGGTCAGGGCTCAGCGTTTGATGAAAAAGGGATGAACAGATGAGAAAAGGAATCCAAACAATGGAAGTAAAGTTTTTTTTGTAAATTACCAACGTAGAAATATAGCTGCAAGTAGAAATTAATCCACAGTGCTTGCCTTTATCTGTCCCACAGCGGGGAAACTGCATTTTAACTCATTTACATATTTATAAGTAGAGAATGCTGTCTGTCATCATGCTATGAAAAGTTGTAGAGTCTGCGTGAGTGACAAAAATCATTAGTCCAGGACATGATTACACTAAAATAAATATAAAAACCCGGTGTGCGGGACTACAACAAACAAACACACACACATATACACACATGCGACAATGTCGACAAACACGCCGTCCTAGTTTAACCACATGATTACGCTTCAAATAAAACCAACGTTACAAATCAAATATCAACATAGTACGAATAATGTCCCTGATATTAAGTAGTCGCTGCGCGTTGTTAAATATTAGCGCAATGCTAATTTAAGTGCTAAACAAGACGTCGATTAGCTTAACCGAACCGCATTGAAAAGGCGCTGGACCTCACCTTGTCACGACTTTCTTTTTAAACTTCAAATAAACCAAAGATTTTCATTTTATAACAACTTTTCGTATCTAATATGACAGATGAATCGTCTGTGCCGCCATGCAGAGGACAACAATCGCTTCCGGGGTTGAAAAATGGGATGATGGGAATTATAGTTCTTGTTCATTTCCTGCTGATGACGTTTGTCTTTAAAGATGCGCTTTAACTATTTACTGTTAAAAATGACTCGCAACTCATCATTCATCATAAAAATCCCACCAGTAAACAGTATGCTGATATAAAAACCATTCTTATTAATTAATTCATACGGAAGTATATGATGACAAAAGACAATTTTAAATATTGCATTAATATAATTCTAAAATAAATAATAATTAAAAAATGAACACAAAAGAAAGAGTCCTAAATTCTTCGTCACAATAAACAGCTTTGCTTTTTTCGGGAATCACGTGATCTAATTTTAATTTAATTTGTCGAATCAAAATACAGTACATTTATTTTAAGCTGTCACATACAAGCAATTTGAATTTTGCCAATTTTATTTTATAACAGCATATTAAAATAACACAACTTTTATTTAGCACATACTTACTGTGATAAATGTGAGGATTAAGTAAAGACTTTTGGGTCTTTGATTTTCGGGATATAAAAATATTTTAAATTTTAAAACTTTTTAAAAAAATAATACCTAGTTAATTGGACATTCCGTTGTCCTGTCCCAACACTTTTCAATCCTTTCATTTGTAGAGGTTGATCTTCCATAAAAAAGAATGCACTCTGGAGCGAGTGTGATCTTCATAATACAGGTGAACAAAGAACATATTTGCAACCATCTTGTTTTTCATTTGGCACAGTGACTTTGAGACTGTCAACTGGGAAAAGCGCTCTAGAAATAAAATAAACTTGATTTTAACATCTACACAAAACCACACTTTTGTTCATACTTTTAAAGATGTCCATGTAAATTGACGGACATAATATTTTAAAATATTTTATTAATTTAATTAATAAGTTATTATGATATTATAGAGCTTGTTTTACAATACCTAGAGTCAATGAGAAGATAGTTTTATGATTTTCATTCTGGACAGCAGAACGAGGAAGGTTGTAACAAAAAAAAAATCTACTTAAAACAGCTGTAACTAAGTAGCAAACATTGCGAATGAAAAGAAGAAAAAAACAAGGGCACACCGTTTGATTTGTTCCTGATTATATTTTAAAATACAAAATAACTTGTTTTGATTTGACACAAAACCATAAGCAGTTTCTGCTTTACAGACAAGACACGAGGTAAAAACATTTACACACCAGGGTCTATTTAATGGTAGTAACTAGTACTTTTATTTAAAAGTCATGGCATTTAGCTAGTACTGTCATTACTAACCTGCAACCAGAGAAAGTATTTGCATCATTTAAAAAAATTATTATATTTAGAAAAACACCTTCCACAGGCTTGAGATATCAGCAGTTATTCAAAAGTGAAGTCCTTAAAATGTTCAACACGATCTTAGAGAAAGGTCTTACGTGTACTGCACTGAAAGGTTAATCTTTGCTCTTACACACAGGGCTGCTCTCAACAAACACACCAACTGCAAAAGGTGGTTCGTTCGTCTTAGAAGAAAGAAACGAAAAACAGTGGTGAAATAATGGTGACAACACTCCCTCTAAAAAGCTAGCGTGAAAGGCGTCTTTACAGATGAATTGCGCTCCACTTAGCAAAACCCATCATACGGACCACGAGATGCAGAACCTACGCTATGTTACTAAATCCAAACAATCGCCTTTACGAATAGATCGGTGGTCGAAAAGAACAAGAAGGCTGCGTGTAAACAAATGATCGGCACAAAATGAAAAGGCTCCACCAAAACTGTGGAGCCTTTTGAAGATTTGAACGGAAAAGAAAAACGCCAAACGAAGATGGGGAAGGGAGGACGAGCAGAGAGAAAAGCCTGATGGAGGAATGATGCGGAGAGGCGAGGCGTGCTACTGGGTTCCCTGCGCTCCCTGGTTGCCCTGGCTGCCCTGCTGGTTGTAGCTGTTGTAGTTGCCGTACTGGTTGTAGTACTGGCTCCACTGGCTCTGGTTCTGGTAGTACTGCTGCCACTGCTGGGCGTACTGGGGAACAGGACAGGAAGTGAGTCAGCGGCACACAGGAGGTGTGGAGGGCGGAGTCACTCACCTGCTGGTACTGCTGGTTGTAGCTCTGCTGCTGCTGCTGCTGTTGCTGTTGTTGTTGCTGTTGTTGCTGCTGCTGCTGCTGCTGCTGCTGGCCGTACGTCTGTCCGCTGGGAGCTGGAGTCTGACTGTAGCTCTGGTTGTACGCCGGGTACTGATTGTAGCTGCCGTAGTTGTAGCCTTGGTTGTAGTTGCTCTGACTGTAGGCCTGGTTGTAACCTTGATTGTAGGACTGCGGCTACACACACACAAACACACAGGTGAGGAAGAGGAGGAGGAGGAGCCTGGAAGACAGAGGGCGTGTGGGCGTGTCTGCGCTACCTGAGACTGACTGTAGCCCCCTGAGGAGGAGGAGGAGCCGCTCTTGCTGTAGGAGCTCTGGCGGCTGTGGTTGTAGTTTCCTCCGGACGGCTGGTGGCGACTGTATCCGCCGCCGCGGCTTCCCGAGCCTCCGTCTCTGTAGTTGTTGCCCCAGCGGTTCTGGCTGTAGTTGCCACGGTTATAACCTACCCAGGAGAGCGGCACGTTTAGCGCCACACTGAATACATCAAGCTCAACACATATTACAGGCGCCAAATACAAATCACCTCAAGATCAAGATAAGCATCTCCTTACTTAAATTCTGACTAAATGGTCATTTATTCAAATAAAAATGACTTGATAAAAAAAAATTTGTAACAATCAGACATTCTTTCGAAATGTAATGGAGTACATTATATGGGCTTATTCCGGTTTACGCTGCGTTCACTCGTAGACAGTTAGACAGAGTTAGTCAGGTTATTATATAAATTACAAAATTTTTTATTTCTATTAGTGATATTAAGCCACTGGTATGATCCCTGCGTAAATATGGTTTATTTTTCCTGTCATTCAGGTAAATTTGTTATTTATGCTTTAAATTTGGTCGCCGTGACAACACACACGCGCACTGCTACATAAAGACGACGTATTTCCATTTATTTATGGCCGATACTGACTTGAAACATGGAAAACCGGGTGCTCATTTTTACGTGCATATTTGCAAATGATGTGAATATAAGCACCAAGTTATTGAGCTTCTAAAATTGGGAAAAATAGTGCTTACATTCGCTTGCGCAAGTAACGTATTTAAGTGTATAATTGGCATTTTACATCAGTGAATAATTAAACATCGACAGCGAATCTAGACAGTATAATATTGGCATGCTTTTATTTGAAGCTGGTTTTTCTTAAAAGGCGCGGTACCTCCTCTGAAGCCTCCGCCTCCCGAGGTGCCACGGTTCTGGTAGCCTCCTCTGCTGCCCTGAGGCCCAGAGCGATTGTCATAGCGCTGGAAGCTGCCGCGGGCCCTGAAGCCGCCGGGACGGCTGTCGAAGCGCTTCTCGGGCGGCGGCCCGGCTTTCCGACCCTCTTCGTTGTACTGCTTGATGACGGTGTCGGCCTCGTCACGCTGCAGCTCTATGAAGCGCACGCCGTCCAGGAACTCGCCGGCTTCGGGCAGCACAAAGTTTGCTGCAGGATCGGAGGCAAGCGATGAGAGAGGGAACGGCAGAGCCAAAGCAATCATA
Organism: Paedocypris sp. Pulau Singkep; assembly: GCA_017309775.1. Classification (NCBI taxonomy): domain Eukaryota; kingdom Metazoa; phylum Chordata; class Actinopteri; order Cypriniformes; genus Paedocypris; species Paedocypris sp. Pulau Singkep. The sequence goes on from MU204310.1 coordinate 3,921,315, forward strand.
CACACCAAACAACTGTGATGTCAAAAACAGAAAAGAGGGGACAGGAGAGAGAGAGAGAGAGAGAGAGTTTGACCATGTGGTGAGAGTTAAAAAGCTCTTGGACAAACACTTCCTTAGCTGTGTAAGGCAACACTTGTCCCAGAGTCAGATGTAGACGATGTAGGGGAATCATAGGTAACAAATGTAAGAAAACAGTTGCCAGAAAAAGAGTATAATTATAATAATAATAATAATAACAATAACAATAATAATAAAAAAAAATGTGCCTTCAGAAACTCTCCCATGAACGATGTTAAATATTATTGTGCCAAATACGAGCAGCTCGGCTTGCTGGAGAAAATGGGAGACCTCAAGCCAATTGCAGCGGTTTGTCGTCTTCAATCCTGACTATTTGAAAAGAGACGGTATGTGAAAAAAAATACAGAAAATGTGACTTTCAACGTGAAGGATGAGAAGATGCTCTTTTATCTGGCAAAAACTAAAAAAATGAACAGAAGGGGTGCTTTCTTCCGAGTCTTTAACATGATGTAGTTCTACATTTACAAAAAAAAAAAAAGAAAAAAAAAAAAAAGGCAAAAGCAGATCTGGTGTGTGGTTTGAACGTTTGTTTTCCATGGCGGTCCTACCTTTCATTTCTAACACAGCATGATCGGGAACATCCTTCCCTTCCTCATCAGTTCGCTTTAACGTTCGCTCTTTTAAATCCTCATCCGTGGGACAAATTACAATAGCCTTGCGTTGAAAACCTTCAAAAGGACGCATTTTTCGTCTCTGGGCTGATCCATATACATTTGTCTAGCAATGGTGACAAGAAAGAAGTAGAAGCCGTTTATTATTTGCTTTGTTACGCTCCGCAGGAGGGGTTTGGGATTCCTGCAACAATCAAAGTGAGAGAGTGTTTTCTTTATGTCTCTAGTTACTGGTCTGGCTAATGGTTGTCTCTCACAACCCCGGGCGACTTACCGTTACGTACGTACGTCCGTCCCGGAGCCGTGCAGGTCTCGAGACTGAACACTAGGGGACCCCACAGCTTCTCTCTACAGCTATTTCCTACTTTCTTCACGATGGAATTAAGCGTTCTGATTTACTCAATGAATGTTTAATTTACTCAACGGCAAAAGTAAATTATTGGCGTTCCAATTGACTTGAAGCGGTCTTGTGTGATCTGACGCGCTAGATGACAAATGTAGTGGTGTGGCGGACAATCTGAACTGGTTCCCTGGGTCCCCTGACTTACCGTTACTTACCGCCCGTTTAACGGAGCATCTGTTCTGACACGGACAAACATTCAGTACCAACCTGCGGGTACTTACACGTTCCTCTACAAAGCCTTAGAACGTCCTTTGACTTACCTACCTACACTCTTCTAACGCTCGACCTAAAAACTTCAAGCGGTTTAGTTTAGGCACTTACCTGACGGTCATTATTAAACACAACATTCAAGTAAAGTTCCAAGTTTATCCGTAAAAAAAATAATAATAGGTTTTTCTTTACAGTTACCATAGCAACGGAAGGTGTTTTCTTACTCACCAGGCAGTGATTACTTGTTTTTCAACATCTTACTAATGACATGGACTACTTGTACAATGCGACAACGATCTCTTATACAACAAGGCATACATGAAATTCATCGATGTTCACTGAGACAACACACTAAACTGCAGTCAATTCAGGCTCTTTTTGTACTTGCATTATAGAGAAACAAAAAATACAAATCAGAACTTGTTCAGGACAAAAAAAAAAGACAACGGTTCATGATTACAGAGGCTAAAGCTACAGAAAGCAGAAGTGCATTAATGAACATGTGAATCACTCGGCACATGTAAACAAAGCGCCAATGACAATACCTGATCCAAAATGTAGTTGCGCTTCTTGCGGGCAGCGATCTGGATCAGCCTGTTGAGACACTGCGTGGCCTGTTGGATGAGCAAGTCCCAGCGGCCGGAATAGTTCCGCTGGCGGCGGAGTCCCATCACCTGGAAACAGAAAAGACATTTTGAGGATCACAGCTTCCTGGACCACAAGCCGATAGAAGCTTTCCCTCCGGACATTTACAGTACGACACAAAGATTCAACGAGAAGCAGTTGTGTTGCAGGTCACACTTCATCAAGGGCTTTCGTATTGTCACTACACTAATTCCCGTCTTTGCACTTGAACTATACAGACCAGGTATCGTAATGTGTAACGTGGCGATCCGTAGTCGGTATCCTCATCGGCGCGCTTGTGACAAACGTCAGCACATTGCATTTCTTGGTTATAGCGAATAATTTTTTTTTTTTATTCCATCCTCAGAGAAGCAGGCGATCTCTGAAACTCTTGGGTGTTGACGAAGCCTCTGGCTGGCACAAACGCTCAGGCTTGATTTGTGGAACGTTGCGTCGGGTACGTCGCACAACAAATGCCGACTACATGACAAAAACCATCAGATAGCTGTCATTTATCCCAAGTGGCCTTTATTGGTCATTTTCAACAAACAAAAAAAAAAAAAAAAAAAAAAAAAAGTATCACCTGTGACGCACTGTACAATCGAGGAACTGGTGGCCCGCAGCAAGTTTACTTTTTACAACCCAATGCCACTCACTTTTCTTTGTGGTAGTCCAAGAAACAGTTTCTGCCTTTCATTAAACATAAATGCACATTGCATTTTGCGCATTTGATAAAAGTGAAGCCTCCTGGGCACTTCTTGCATCTTTGTCTGATTTCCCAGACTGGAAAATGGCCGACGCCATCAGTCCGGACGTCGCTGGGTGGCATCACGCGCCTCTTCTTGCGCAGGGGAACTGACGGGAGGACGTCGCGCTTCACAGCCTTTCCCGCAGCGGTGAGAGACATGGCGATTTGCGCCTGGAAGCGTCTCAGCGGCAGGGGCTTCAGGTCGACCGGTGCCCTCGCCAGGTCTCTCTTGTACAGCAGCCACGCATTGATCACGGCTACCGAGACGCTGTGCCACCAGATGTACATGTACCACCGCCTTGACCTGAAGTGGTACTTGTACAGGGCGGTCAGCGTGTCCAACAGCTCCACTCCTCCCATAAAGCGGTTGTACAAGTTGACAATGGCAGGACTGGCCACCGTCACGTAGCGTCTGGTCTGCCGATTCCAACGCTTCACGTTCCTAGTGGGTTCGACACCGACAAAGGACGAGAGGAGGCTCACCGCCTTGTTGTCGAACCACCTGACGATGACGACGTCCTCCTGGTTGACTTTGGAATCCAGAGACCCTCTGCCTTTTCTCTTGAGGTCCTTCTCGTTCATCAGCGAGCAGTTCTTCACTCGGTTCATTCGCACCGTGCCGACAAAATAGATCCCTCTCTCCTTCAGACGACGCACCAACGGAACGGACGTGAAGTCGCTGTCTGTAAAGACTTTGTGATTTCGGCCGTCCGGAAGAGTAGAGGTTAGTCTCAACACCACATCTGTGGCCTTCTCCCGCCGCTCTGACCCTTGACAAACGTCAAAGTCATACAGAAAGCCGCTGTGACCAACACGTGCCCACATCTTGAAGCCCCATTGAGGTTTCCCTGGTGTTTGGCAGCGTAGGCTGGACTTTCCTTTGAAAGGCACCGTGACCTCATCTACCGCGTGACACTCTTCAGGGCAAACGGCGAGAAAGCGCTGGCGTAGCTTCTCCAACCACGGCCTCAGTTTCCACAGCTTGTCTCTTTTATCCTCCTCCGGTACGCTGAGGTTGTCCCGAAAGTGGATGAGTGTCACAAGCTTCTGGAACCTGGCGTCTGGCATCACTTCGCTCACCGCAGGGATCCTCGTCTCCGTTTCCCAATATGCTTGGACACAGGGCATCTGATTCAGCCCCATGTGCAGGTACATGCCAAGCATTTGCTCCAGTTCTTTGGCGCTTGTGTTTGTCGAGGATCCGTCTTTCTGCACGCTGTAACGGTTCGTCTCCGCCGCCATTTCTTCCACCATTTCATCTGTGACAAAATGCTTGAAGTACTGAAACGGACTCCAGGTAAGTCGGCCTTCCATCCCTTCGTCCAAACTGCCACGGAAGTCGACGTGTGGAGCGTAGAACGGTTTTCTTTCTCATCTGATCCTCTCATTCGCCACGCCGCCTGCCTGATTCGGATACTCCTCGTCGAGTTCCGGATCTTCCTCTTTGGGTTCCAGATCTTCCTCATCACAGTCGAATGGACCGATTCTCAGACGCGGAGTGAACTGCCCTTCATCGCCACAATCTTCCTCCAGCCCCTCAAT
>MU204310.1:3925630-3939669 GCA_017309775.1 Paedocypris sp. Pulau Singkep
AAAAAAAAAAAAAAAAAAAAAAAAAAAAAAAAAAAAAAAAATCGGATTTAACCTTGACCAAGTAAACCATCCTTTTGAAGTTTCAGTAAAAATGTTAATGTTTTCTTACCTGAACTTTTCAGAAACACTGATCTTGATCCAACCTGTGGTGACGTCACTGGACAGACCACTACACAGTGTACTGCTGCCCTCTGCTGTTACATCTGTTTATCTACCGCTATACATTTGGTTAAAGAATAATAATTAGGGCTGTCAAAGGTAACGCGTTAACTCGTGCGATTAATAAAATTTGTTTGTCGCGTCAAATTTTATTATCGCCGCTATTCACTTCCCCCCTCACTTCCGTTTATTTTACGCGCAATAAATGGACATTTAGACGGATGGTTTCACTTTAAAAAGTTGCCAAAATGTTGATAACTTTGCATATATGTGTACTAGTGTTGTCAAAAGTATCGATATTTCGATAAGTATCGATACTGAAAAATCTGAAACGATACAATACTGTGATCCAAAAATATCGATACTATTCGCGCTTCCGGGTCTTCAAGTTTGCGCTTGCGCACGAAGTCGATGGCGGCAGCAGATCATTGTACAAGCGCTGATACTAAATCGCGCAAACACCTCGCGAACCGAGACACAGACGTGTAGAAAGAATTTCGGGACGTTAGTAACTGTTTTCATTATTAACACGTATGTTATGAAGTCCCGTTTTGCCCCGTTAACGCAGTGAAATACAACTTATACGCGCGGTCTACCGTTATAGAAAATATTATGCGCGGATATTTCACCCTTTCTCTCAAAAATAAACAGCAGAGACACAAGCGCGGCACAAACTAATCTGGTGCTGCTGTCCTGCTCACACACGCAGGCGCAAGAGCGGCTCTCCCTCTCTCTCTCACACACACACACACACACACACACAGGCCCGAGAGCGCGAGAGGGCTTCACAAAGGAACGATACACACGGTGGATTTCGAACGTAGAATATTTTCTCAAAGCACCAGTCAGCATTAGCGTTATCTTCTTGGGAGAACTGTGACATGTTTCCCTTTTTTTCTTTTTTTTTTCTCAGTAATCATGCGAAGCACATTTTAATTTATTTAGAGAACTGTAGGTGTCTATGCGCTGATCAATAATGATGTTTAATTAAATCCCGAATCTAAATCAGTTTATATAAATACTGCTGTTCAACTCTGGTTGATTTAAGCAGATCCCTACCACAAAATACCAACTGGTATATTAATACAAGTTTGATTAATTAATCTAAATTATTAATTTTAAATAATTCATCTAACAATAAAAACATACAAAAATGTTTCTAAATTTGTAATATTTCTTTGAAAGCACCATGAATCAGCAGTGAAAACTCACTCAGATCCTTCTACCACAAGACCAGCTTTAAAAAAAAAAAAAAAAAAAAAAAAACACAAATAAAATATTGTACTATTTTACTTTTAGAGCTTCTACCAAATTCATTTGTTTTAATTTAATCTTTTAAAAAAGCTTTGTTGAGAATATTTTTTTCTCCTGGAAAATTTAAATGTATAGCAGTTTTATTTATTTATGCACTTTTTTTTTTCTTGGGAGACACATGTTCATGTTCCAGTCTTGTTATGTATTTTTTTCATAACGAAAAAAGAAAAAAAGGCTCTAAAATTGTTATGTTATTTCCCCGTGGTATCGAAAATGGTATCGAGTATCGATACTTTTTTCAAGTATCGTATCGAAGTTGTATTTCCAGTATCGTGACAACACTAATGTGTACAACATTTTGCAAAGCTGAAATCACGGCGCACTTCGCTAATAAGGAAGGGAACAACATTGAAACATTTAGCTTCACTTGCAGAAAAACACAACAGTAAAATAAAAACAGCAGTAAAATAGCAGTAAAACTGCTTGTTGTGCATTATTATTAATATTAATTATTAATAATAATAAATTGTATTTTTATTTGCTTAATCGTGATTAGTTTGATTGGGGAAGTGCGATTAACTAAATTTTAAAAATTAATCGTTTGACAGCCCTAATAATAATAATAAAATGATTTGGTATATCGATCATGATGAAGGAATTGAGTGTTGCATCACGGCCACGGTCAGCCAATTCATCACACTAGATGCGGGAACCACGGTAACTCAGCCACATCTACTTCCTCATCACTCTACGCACACCAGCCATTTGAGCTTGAAAGACGACGTTTTAGACGCATCACTAACTACAAACAAAAACGTTTTTTTTTAGTCATGTGCACATAATAAAGCAAGACTGAGAAGAAACGCAGGCGAGACTCTGGGAAACGGAATTAAAGTCTAGTGATGAGACTGACCTTCATCTTATCCATAATGGCGTTTGTCCCCAGAATGTTGTACTTCTTGTCGGGGTTCTCCGCCGCGTGACTATTGGCCCAGGTGGTTTTTCCACTGCCGGGAAGGCCGACCATCATCAGGATCTAGGCAGAAAATATTGAAGATGATTAAATTACCGAAATAAACATGGTAAAGAAAGTTTGAATTTTATGTTTGTGTTGCAATTTATATACGACACATATCGTAAATGGACATGTATATAAATGGTGTATAAAGACTGTATCAGTCTATAATGATGTGCCTGTTTAATCAAACTGTCTGTGGCTGCAACACTCATATAAAGCCAAAAAGGTAGAAAATGCATCTGGCCAAACCTCGCATTCCGCTTTCGTGGCGGGTCCCACGGTTCCTCGGACACGATCTTCAAGCTGAACGTTCTGGATGAAGGTGAAGCCATCTGGCTGTGGATAGTACGGTTCCTTCTGTCCAAAGTTAAACTCCACGGCACAGTTCTTCACCAGCACGTGAGGGAAGAGCGCACGGCCGGCCAGCTCCTCACGAGACACCCGGTAACAGGAACCCAGCCACTTGCCGTTCTTGGAGAAGGCCATGTCTACTTCCTCCTCACCCTCAAAGTCCTAGGAGATTCACATGATTCAGATGTCACATAGCTGCATTTCTAGACATGTGAAAAGGAAGAAAACACACTCACGATATAGCAGCCCAGGATGTCGCTTTCACCAAACTTCTCCCCATAGTCTTCAAACTTGCAGTTGGATGATTTTTTACCAGTGCCTCCATAGCCAAAGGAGAAGGGTTCTTCGCCTGCAACGGAACAGCAAACGCCACACTCTCAGGGGTGTTTGACCACAAAAACACAACCGTTGTCAACTAGAACGTTGTCAGACGCATGAGAACATCGGACGACAGATTCAGCACAAAGACTGACAATAACCAGAGGTAATAACTGATAAAACACAAAAAACTGGAAAGTTCAGCATGTGTGTCACAACGTTGAGTCGTTGCATTAATCATGCACTTTACAATTTGGTGCCTTGTGTGTGAAACAAGACTAGAAAATAGACATTTCTCGATGGTGTTTTTTTTATAGTGACAATCCGCAGAATAACAGCAATGTTGGACATTTACCAAGTTGAGATGTACAAGAATCCAAGGACCATCCAACCCTAACAACATGAGGGTCTGGCTCCGTGCTAGGAAGGTGCTTTACTGAGATTTCCTCATTGATCTAAAAATCCAAAGGGGACAAACGCGTGTCAAGAAATGCCACCGAAGCCGTAAGAGTTAAACAACGAGTTACCTTCATTTCAAAGCACACGCGTCCTTTGTTAACACCATAGGAGGCTCGAGCTCCGGCCCACAGGTAAGCAAAGCCCTCGATGGTCAGAGGATAACCACTGTATCGGTCACGAGCCACTTTAAAGTGCAGGTCACTGTTATCTGCACACAAACCATTCAAAGGGTCAATTTAAAGAAAAAAAAAAACACAGTCACAAAAGGACAAACTTCACTTTCACTCACAGGTGTCAATGACCACGAGATTACTGTCGATGTCCTCTTCCTCTTCTTCAGCAGGAGGCTGTGGTGACCTTCCCCTACACACAGGAAGAACACAACAAATTGTGAAAAATTTGCAGAAACATTATTAAACACACAATAGAGCGTCAACGTCATAACTTTGAAACTAAAAAAACATGCGGTGCTTGTTCTTTTCATTCTTTCAAACATGGTGGCACGGGAAGACAAGCGGAGCAGACGATGGCCAAAAGAAAGCGATTAAAGTGGTCATGTGTGGGAAACAAAAAAGGAAAACCACGGTCTCCATCGTTCAGGAATAATTTTGGCTTCAGGAAGGTAAAAACACAGAACTAAATGAAGTCCAGTGCAGATGCTGCAGGAAAACAGTTGAGACGAGACAATGGCGTCACTTCTCATCGGAGCCGTGTGTCTTTTATGTTGTCACGTGCGGTGCTGCTGAAACCTGGAAGGGTTAAACACGCTCGCGATTCTTAGTAAGAGCTAGAGTAAACTCATGCTCATATAGTGACGTGACAAGATCAGTAAGATAAGATCACCTCATGAAACAGTGTTTATCGGAGTTCAATCTGTCGTTTACATTGTTGCAATGCACTTTAAAATATTTATTTACAGATGACGCACAGTAGTATGCATATCTTACAAATAATATGTGTAGTAAATAAATAAAAAAACAACAAGCTTCACCCCTGACAGTCTAACTAGCATGTACGCTCTAACTTTTTTGCAAGTGTGTGCGATTCAATTTTTTTTAGGACGGACACTTTATTTTGCACATTAATATCGACAGTCAATCTTAATGAATTGCTTGAGCTCTGATTTTCTGTTAAGGACATTTAAAAAGCCTTCTAATGTATTTTGTGTCATTTATGACTCTAAATTTCTTTCTCTACGTGATATTGAAACATACTGAGTGGTTATGTACAAGATAAGCTTTAGTTAAATCACTTTGTTGTAGGCTGAATTTAAATGCACTTTACAGGGGGGAAATTATCTTCAAGTTTCGGTTAGAAACCGATATGGCTTTTTCTAAAGCCGATGTCCAAGGTCAGTGTCAGCCGATGGCCGATATGTGCCACTGATTTTTGGCGGGGAAACATTAAGCTTCATTTGCACGCTAAAATGTCACTAGCAATAATAAAAAGATTGACAACATTTCAAAACTTAACATTATTTATTAAACGATGACTCTCGTAGCATAAATGTAAAAAAAAAAAAAAAGAAAAGAACACTATATGTTTGAAACGACTAAAATGTATCAGTAGTTCCAGTTCAAAAGAGGCAGGTTGTCATGTAAGAAACAAAGCTTTTCTGCGTGTTCTCCCGTGAGGAGAATCCTCTTGTTGTCGTAAATATTGCCCGTGTCACGGAACACCCTCTGGCTGGGAACAGAGGCGGCGGGTGGCGAGAGGAATTTCTTTGCGAGTGGGGCAAGAAGGCGTAGGCGGGACGTATTCTGCTTCCACCACTCCAGTGGCTGACCAGTCTGCCTGTCAATCAACGGCTCCCGCAGATACTGATCCAGCTGTTCAGAGACCCGATGCTCGTCCTCGCTCTCCGGAGTGGGAGTTACACGAGGAGCCAAGATGTTTGCATACATTTGCTCAAGAACGCTGGAGGGGCTGTGTAATGGTTTCTCGTCCAGCCTTTTCGGTTTCGGGCCTGACGCTTGGTCTTCAGAGGCCGTCTTCAGCTGCTCAGACACAATGGCGTGCTCTTCTTTTATCCATTGTTTGGCCTTGCTCAGCGTGTCCACTCCAAAAAAGACGCGAGCCTTGTAACGGGGATCCAGCAGAGTCGCTAGCACCAAACACTTCGTCTCCTCCGACCTCACAAACCTCTTGATCAAGCTTTGCAGCATCGCTTCTCCTAGTGTTGGAATCCCCCTGGAGTCCGGACGCTCTACCCGAAGCATCATCTTCAGCACAGCAACGCTTGGTATGACGCCGGACATGGAAGCCTCTGATGTGCTGATCTCACGAGTGACTTCTACGACGGGCTCCAATGTGGCAATCAGATGTGAAACCGTGTCCCATTGCTCTTCAGTTGGAGGAGTAATGTCTCCATACTCTGCAGCATAAACGGCGAGCGCTGCTTTCTGCTCGAGCATCCTCTGCATCATGTGGAGCGTGGTGTTCCAGCAAGTGGGTTCGGATGGAATGATGCTGTGCTCAAGGAGGCCCAGATCTCTCTGGATTTTTTTCAGATTTTTTTTTGCGAGCCCAGAGCGGCTGAAGTGTCGAGCTATGTTCTTTAACTTGGAGATGATGTCTAGTACTGCCCGCTGACTGTCGATGCCATCGCTCACTACGAGCTGTATGGCACGTGAGCTGCAGCTGAGACCGGGTACTTCTGCCAATTTGAGGCCTTCAACCGTGTTGCCGCCACTGTCACGCAGCACAAGCACTACCCTGTCATGGCTGATGTCCCAGTACTTTAGCAGGCTGATGAACATCTCGCTGACGTACTCCGCAGTTTGGGAGCCAGGCGTAGCCTTGACGTTTAAAACGACTTGCTTCCTTTCCCAGTTGCTGTCAATGTAATGACACGTTAGACGCATCAGTGCTTCGCTGTCCCCCGAGCAACAGTCTGTGGTGAAAGACAAGAAAGGCCCGGCGTCCTCTGCAATCACTGCTTTGATTTTCTTCTCAACTTTGGCAAATACATCATCTAGGACGTCAGTGCAATAGTGCTTCTCGCTTTTCAGCTTGTACCGGGGATCCATCGCAGCCACAAGCCTCCGGAAACCAACACCGGAGACTAAGGAAAATGGATGATTGTCTGTGGCAATCATTTCTGTCACTAAAGTGTCGATGTTTTTGGACCTGGGCTCCGAATTCTGCAATTTATGTTTGGCCTCCAACATTTCCGTTACTGTTTGCCGAGTCACGGTGGCAGCTTGTTTCTCTCTTTGGGCATCTTTGAAAGCCTGTAGGTGGTGGCATTTCAGGTGACTCCACACGTTGGTTGTGTTTCTGTTTTTACCATTTTCAGCTCCCAGGCTCACCAGTCCATTGCAAATTTTGCACATGGCTTTCCCTGGAGTCAACTGAGTGAAATGGTGCCACACTGGACTCACTTTTCTCCCAGCCACCACACAGCAATTACTAAACAGAAGAAACATTAATTATTAGAAATACAATATTATTAGATCAGGATTAGAATAATGCCATTTAATTGCACATACATGTAATTAGTCACTTCGTGAAAATAGCATAACTGAGAGAAAAACAGCTCTAATGTGTAATGACGCAACAGCAACATAGGAAAATTTATCTTCAATAAGACACGCAAATAAACACGTACTTCATGCCTTGTTTGACCAACATATTGTTTGTCTCAAATGGAAAGACACTATTCGTTCTATGCATGACATTTTCCATTCTCTGTCATATCTATGTTCTCAAAGTAAAATCATCCTCACAGTCGTTGTGTAATTGACGTCTAAATAGAGAGACCTTGCCTTGCAGAGTTTATGAAAAAAATGCTCCTCGATTCCCTCTCTGCATCAACAAATGTATTAAAATCAGAGGCTTGCTTGCCTAACGGCCCCAATGTAAGCGAACCTTTCCTAAGATTCTGCTAATTAAGTGAAGCAACTATTTTTATATAGTAAACCCTAATAAATAGCACATATGTCAATAGGACCATAAAATACCAGAATATTAGGCCTTACCTTTATTTCACAGGACAGTTGCAGAGTCTTGGGGTCATTCACGTGTGGCAGTGGCGCATTCCACCACAACAATAACACGGGGGTGAAGTAGACGTGCCCGACTTTAAACTTATACTGATATACTAAAAAAATGACAAATATCGGCCGGTCAATGTATAGGTTGATCTCAACTTTGGGTGTGTGTGTTTATGCTCAACGTTTCATGATGCCTTTTGTTTAAAATATAAGACTGTGTTTATAAGAAAAAAAAACTAATTGTATGTTGATTTTTTTTTATAAATAAATAATCGTTTGGGCAAAAAAAAAAAAAGTAATAATAATAATAATAATAGATAGATTACTCAAACAATTAGATTAATCGAATAGAAAATAATCGTTAGCTGCAGCCCTAATACACAACCTACCGTCTTTCTTCACGATGCTCGTAGTAGCCGTATCCTCTGGCATCATCGTAGGACCTCTTGCGACTGTGTGAATATCGGTCATCGTCGGTTTTGTGTGAATCCCACTCACTGCCTGGTTCAGCTGCTGGTGCGAGCTCTTCCTCTGTCTTCGTCTCCTTCACCTCGTAACGCTCTGGAAACACCACAACCAAACACACTGACCATCAAGATCTACACATGAGGTAGTAGTGGTCAGCCCATCACGAAAATGGGCAGAATCACAGAATCTTTCAAAAACAATTTACAGTTTTGGAAAGAATGAACCATCTCTCAGAACACTGTGAGCATCCGAGTGTGCGTTTTTGACGTGTACTAAATGTGTTGATCGAGTCGCGGTGTGTGCGTGTGAAAATAGAATCAGGAATCCGTATTGGATCGAGCTCTATACTAAACAACACAGACGCTCACCCGACTGCTCCTGCTGATCAGGGTCTTCCTCGGGCGTGTGATGCGAAGCCTCTGGCACTGCCTCCTCCATTTTGGGTGGTAGCATCGGTTCTGAATCTTGCTCCAGCTTTATGGGAGTTTCCTCAAACTCCTGCTTGACTTCAGTTGTGTCTTCTTCCGGTTCATACTGCTGCGGATCTTCCTCTTTAAAAAGCTGTGCATCTCGCGGCGGCTGGAACTCTTCCTGGTCCATTTGATATTGATCCTGGGCGGCTTGTGAGGCGTAATCGCTTTCACCAAAGGCGGGTATGGGTGTTTCAGAGCTGCCCTCGTCGCCTTCACCAGTCTCATTTGTCTGATCATCATATCCACCCTGGTACAGCTCGGTGCTGCTTCCGTCGTCAAACGGAGCCTTCGCTTCATCTGTGAAATCTGGCGGACTGCTTTCAAAATCTAAGCACAACACAGGCAGAACATAGTGTTTACCACTGAACTTAATTAAGATTGGTATCCGATAAAAATCTTAAAAAAATATAACAGCTAAAAGATGCTTTTCAAAGTGCACACATTAAAATATTTAGAAAGCTAAATCAATAGTGTTTCCATGTTTCATATGATTGGACCACAAAGATCATCTTCTGCATCTTTGGCACTAAACTAGTACTCTGCACTCAACGTGTGTTCATTGAACAAAAGATAATGATTTCAGCTTTTGTGTTTTAAATGGCTGAATCTTTAATTAGATTAACATCGTATTTACGTGAATATAATCATTCCCCGGGGTTTGCATTGATCAAAATAAAATTCCTCCATTAATAGGCGAACACAAACGAATTTTTTTTTTGAAAACTAACTATTTGGGCTAAACACGTCTCTTAAAAATACTTAACAAACCCTAACAATGCTTAACAAACCCAACTCGTCCCGATATGTCACTTTGATGCCGTTTTACTTGGAAAGAAAGATAGAAGTTTGTAACAGTTAGATGTTATTTCTAAAAGGTAGTATAACGTATATCTCCAGTAGAGTGCTATGATTCCATTTGCTATGTCCACACCTAGCTTATACACAGTGCGTATCTTAAATATCCGAATATCATCATTCAGGTTTTTGAGCTGTTCACTTGTGAAAAAAGGGTGCTTATATTCACGCAAATACAGTATGATTCATTTATTATGCACAGTTGTATTTGCTTTGAACATCTGTCCACGAGACACTCGGTATCCACGGCAACTCAAACAACAACAGCCGGGTTCAGCAGTGGCCGCCACTGATTTGCCCAAGGCCAGCAGATTTCAACCTTCCCCTGCTCTTTCTTAGCGGTTTGTGTTGTGTGCTACGACTTGAACCCTCAAAAAAAACCTTTTGCACACTATACCTGTATCAGACAGCCATTTGAAACACAACTTAACGTGTGTGTGTGTACATGTGTGTGTGTGTGTTGCATTACCTGAGCGTTGGTACTCACTGGCCGCCTCTGCCTCCCCTCCGGACTCGGTCTCTCCTCCGGCCGCCTCGACCTCCAGCGCCGCCTGCAGACGGTCCGCCAGATCCGCTTTCCGGCCGTGCGTGTCCAGGCCGCGGCGGCTCAGCTCTTCCTTCAGCTCGTTGACTTTCAGCTTTTTGACATTAAGCCCGCTCATGGTTCGTGCAGCCCGGCAGCAGAATGATCTCGAGATCTCCTGTGGAGCCGCGGCAAATGCGCGCGCGCGCACGCGCACACACACACACACACACACACACACACACACACAGATCAGCGGAATCTGCGGCCCACGAACGACCCTCGATGCGTTCGCACAAATATTTCACCATTTAATTTGCCCAACACACGCATTTAACACCGGGTTGCAATCCGTGCGTCGTCAGGCACGAGCCACGTCAACGTGCTCTGCGGTTAAACTAGTTCTGTCACGTCGCCGTTCTCCGTGCTGCATCGGCGATTAGCATTAGCAACAACGGCGAAGGGAAAGACTTAAATGGGCGCCAAGTCACCCCGGACTGTATGCATTTAGAAGAGGGTACGCGGTGACGCTAAAGCACATCTGAAAGTGAGCGTGAGCGGTAACGCGTACGTGCAGAAAGCAGAAGTCTCACCTTGTGTGTACGTTTCCCTCCGAAGAACTAAACGTTCGTAATGCGGAATCAAAGATGGAGGGTGACGATGCTGATCGCTTCCTCCGCTCGCGCCTCTCACTGGCGTGCTCTGATTGGCGGAGGCTGCTGCCTGCCTGCACCGCGAACCAATCGAATTCGTCCATTTTAAATAGCTTTACAACACTGTAAACATGTTTTTTTTTTTGCGTTACATTCTGTAACGTTTGGGTTTTATGTCACGGATTGAGGTTTAATTCAAAATACATTTGCTATCTTGGTCAGATTTTTTTTGATTGAGAAATCCTGTCCGTGTGGTGCTGTTATATCTTGATCCAACTGGGGTAGTTTGATGACAATAGAACATAGTCAATATTCGAACAATCACAACGCTTCTCACAAGTTTAACGCCGACTCTCTTCCCAGAGCTGGCCGGCTAAAATCGATTGTGTTGATTTACTAAAGAGTGCTTTGATTTAGTGATAGATAATGCCGCCACAAACCAACAACCCAAATAGCCCTAGGCTCCGCGAAGGCAACATAGATGTATGTTAACTTGCACATGGGTGCAGTAGAGAGTTTGTTTTCATTCAAAACATTTTTGAGCGGGCGCTTTTCGACTCAGCGTGTCGATGCGTTTTGTCTGTGCATCGATGATTTGGAGTTCGATTGAAGTTGCCTTGGTCAAGATGGATTCCACCGGACAGGTGAAGCTTCGTGTTTAAAGAAGTGCGGGTAGAGTCGCTAAGTAGACAGTTGAACAAACATGGAGAGATCCGCTGGAACAGTCGCTTTAATTAAGGCTCTTGGGTGAGAAACTTGTTTTAAAAAACGGATTGCGCCCTGTGCGGTGATACACGTCCTTCCATAATGCTACATGAAACAAGTCTGAATGTTTTTTTTTTTAGGTATAAAGGCGGTGAGTGTTTAAGAGCGTGTAATTGTGACGAGCTTCCATGTGCCCTAGTGTCATGGCTTCTAACGGAACTCAGAGCAAAGTGCCCTGATTTACCAGGTAAGCACACACACACACACGCACACTTCTGCAGTTATTAAAACAGCCACCAATAAAGACAAAGTGAAACTCTTCCAGCACAAAGTATTGAATGCGGCGGTGTGAGCGGAGATCTGCGGCAGGCGTTGAGAGAGATGTCCTGTCCACATGAGCAGTTGATGTCCAGACCCTTCAGCCTCCCGCTGCCCCGCACACTGACTGGTACCAACGCCAGCCACATCGTCTCACACACACACACACACACACACACACACACACACAAACACGCTTTTTCCGTTCTCAGTGTTTGTGTGTTTCTCTATGGTGAAGAGTATTTGCTGTCAGAGTTGATGGCAGCGCATATTCTGATCCACAAAGAGAGTCACCCGAACGATGCCGATCAGACTCAGGCAGGTGGAAAAGAACAGAGGCAACAGAGCTGCCTTGATGAAGATGAGCATCAGGAAATCGCTGAAACAGAAGAGAGTAAAACCGATCCGGCCGACGTGAATGCCGATCTGTCGGAGCTGTTTCAGACTCTGGGCTTGGAGGCGTTCTCCCAGCTGAGTGATGCGTGCGCAGAGGTACAAGATGACTGCAGGAAGCATTCCATCACAGCCAAGCATGTACTCACTCATCCATTTAGGTGGAATCGCGGCTGAAGTTGCTCCCAAAAGGTGAAGGATTTGCAGAGTCTTTATTGAAGGTCAATCTAAACTCCGACCAGTGGGTATGTGCTGCAGTTTTACACATGAAGTCTCAGGTGGCTCACACACATGTACGTCCACAAACAGAGAAAGGTGTCTGAGATCAACAGCGCTCTCTGTAAAGACTACCAGTGTCGGCGGCAGATGATGATCAAGCGCTTCTGTGTCACCGTACAATCGTTCACCTGGGGAGAAAAGGGAAAGGTACATCGGTCTTCTTTATACGTCGACCTCCAATTCTATCGAAATCGTTAACAACAAATTGTTGTATTCAAGGAACGGATATCAGCGACTTCTTCTATCAAGCGCTTTTCTGCGTCTCCTGAACCCTCCGTCACAATTCCTACCCTACTGGCAAGTCGAGAAGACCAGTCGCGTGTGACGCCTGTTAAAGCAGGTTCCTCGTCTGCTGTGCACAAGGTCCCAAGCACATGTTGTTTACTTGAAATTGTTGTGTGTGTGACTCCAGTGCAAGGAAACCATTTTGCAAGACATGATTTTTGATGAACTTCTCGTTGCAGGTTCTGATGGGCAGCGTCCCTGACAGAGGGGGACGGCCGGGAGAGATCGAGCCCCCGATGCCCAGCTTCATCAGCCGCAGAGACGGAGCAGGTCATCCGTACCGAAAGCGGAGACGAGAATTCTCAGGAAAGAAAAAGAAGAAAACTTAGCATGAATAAATATCAAAACGATTTCTAAGATATTATTGACTCAACTTTATTGTTGTAAAGTTAACAATAAAACTTAAATTTGATTGAGAGAGAAACTGTAGGTTCCTGCAAGAATAAAGAGACCATGTTGAGCTTTCTTCACTAAGTGTGAGGTATTAACTGTCCACTTCAAGCCCTTTGTTAAGTGCTGGCCTGGGACCTTCACCCTCTCAACTTCTTCACCATTAATGTATAATGGGAGTAGTGTTGTCTTACTGGCTCTCTGATAGTCCACAACGATCACCTTTGTTTGGTTGTTTTCAAAATCAGGTCGCTGTTCACATGCCATTCAACTGGGTGAGGAACCGCCTCGTCATTGATCAGTCCAACGATTGTCTGCAAGCGTCATGATTATGTTGTAAAATGGTTCTCAATATTTGTAACTGCCAAATTGGTTTGTGTTTATAATTTAATAGTTGCTGTTTCAGTTGTATGTACTTTGTGTTATAAAGTTACGATGCTTTTATTTTGACACACGGTTATGTTCCGGGGGCGTATTTATTTTCCACTGGCAACCGGCTTTCCACTAGCGATCGGCTTTCTGCTTTCCGTGTTTACTTGGTGTTTATTGTGTTCATCGTTTATTTGAGTTTCATGGTGTATATGGGAACAAATTCCAGATAAATCAGTTTGGGAAACGGCTTGTGTCTGCGCGTGCTTGGATGGAGAAACAATATTATCAATAATGAGACATTGACTTTAAAATCATATACAAAATCTCTTAATTCAAGTTTCAAGTTTGTTCATTTAGCGCTTTTCTCAGTCCCAGGCCGATGCAAAGCTGCTATGTGGAGTTATGAAAAATTTAAATTAAGAAAAAATGTAACATGAAGTGTTAAAACAACCACTGTACAATCACTTTCCTGCTACAGCAGTACGTTACTGTTACAATACGTTACAATGTATTATTCCTTTAAATGGTCCTTGGCTATGTTAATCTGTTCTGATTCAGAACTTTGTGGACTGGTGCCAGCAATTTCGGGCCCCATGAAAATAATATGTGATAGGCCCTATACCTGGTTGCTGGGCAGCCCTAAAAGCCAATTCTCGGGGCCCTAAAAGACAGCGGGCCCCCAGAATTGTCCTAACCACCCCACTAAGAAAATCAATTCCAGTGCGCAAACTGTAACGCGTCGGCCACGGGTGTCCGCAAAATAACAACGGC
>MU204310.1:3939769-3951143 GCA_017309775.1 Paedocypris sp. Pulau Singkep
CTCAGATTCCATTAGGAGTGAAGGATTTAAACTCTCACAAACGGCATATGAACAATAAATCTCCTCAATCCATCACAACCCCCCACAAACACACACACACGCACACACACGCACAAACACACACACACACACACACACACACACACACACACACACACACACACACACACACACACACACACACACACACACACACACACACACACACACACACACACACACACACACACACACACACACACACACACACACACACACACACACACACACACACACACATGCACAAAAACTTTCAATCTCAATCTCTCTCTCTCTTACACACACACACACTGTAACGCGTCGGCCACGGGTGTCCGCAAAATAACAACGGCGGAGGATAGGAATCTCACCAAACAACTTTAATGGGCAGTTTCCATTCGGGCACCCGGTGGAGAGGGTTACAACACATTTAAATAAACAAACAAGAACCAAAGATGTAACCAAAACGGCGCTGGAGCCACACGCTCGTCCGAGTTGGTTTTCGGTCTGCCGTGACGTCACCCTCGACGTCAGTACGTCACTACGGCTACCTTGCACGTTGCCGTTCCGGCCGTTACAAAACGTGTCGCTCTTGCCTTATGGTGGCTTGCCACGGGGTCGGTTATCGCACATTGGCGCACCTGTTCGGAGTGAGCGGCTCGTCAGTTTGTCACATTGTTCGCGATTTTTCGCGCCATCCATTGCAAAACATGAGGGCGCACGACATTCACCTGAAACAGGTGCGAAATGATGACGTTTAACGCAGTTCATCGTGGAACAGTGAAGTAATTGACCGGGGAATCGGATATAATCGGATAGACACAGGTCGGATGTCCAGATATCAGGTATGTATCTGATTTAAAACCACATTTGGAAGTGGCTCAGATCGGATGCGAAAAAATCTGATTGCATGGGTATTTATCTGTATACACGTGTGCATCAATCTGTGTCAGATGTAGGCAACAAATCGGATATTTTCTGCCAGTGTAAACGCAGCCAAAGTCACTAGCACGAAACAAATTATGATGTCAGTTCCGTGTCTGCCCACAAAGTTGCGTAACATCATTTCAAGATGGCGGTCACCGTTCATGTGAGACTGTCCATGTTTATATATATATATCATATTTTATATGAAGTTTCTTATATATAAAACTTTTATAACTTAAAAGTTTTTATAAAAGTTTAAACTGTTAAACTTATATTTGTAACTTTTTCCTGGACGGTGGCATTACACTTTAATCAGCAAGGATTAATTTGATCTGGTTTACATAACTCTCGATCTCAACCAACAAGATTGTTACTTCAACAACAACATACAGCTGGGCAAAATGAAAACACATAAAATGTGTATTGTTCACATAAATATTTACTGCAACAGTTTTTTTCTCTGTCTCTCTCTCTCTCCCTCTTTCACTGTCCGTTTGTCTCTCTCTGTCTGTCACTCTTTGACTTAATCTCCTTATTTTGTGTTGCCAGGCCAGACAAAATGTTGCACAACGGCAAATGCAAGTTTTCACATGCTATGGGGAAATGTCCAACATTTCAGTGCAATTTGCACAGGTCTTTGTTTTTAACATGTGTTTTGAAGTATCCATAATATGAACAAATGTTTTATTTCTCCAGCTTTATGTTCTGAGCGTTGTGTTTTACATTTCTCTGTGTAGTGTTTAGTTACTGCTCACTACTGTTTTTCATTCTGACTGACTCGGGACACAATTTAACCACATCAGTGTCAGTTGAGCATAGAACTGTTTTGAGTGTATGAAAAACTGAAAAGGTAAAATCAGAGAGACATAAAAATAGAAAGAAAACACTCTTGTCAAAATGAATAATGTTTGTGTTCAAGATCTAAAAGACGATTAAATAAAAAAAAAAAGGACTGTCACTCAGGACCAGGGACAGCGCCAATAGATGTTTCAGGACCAGGGACAGCGTCAGCAGTATGGAATCAGATTGGTGTTTAAAATATCAAACGTACGTTTCTAAGAAACGAACAAAAATGCTTCACATTAACGTTGGTTTTTTCTTGCAATCTTCACGTTTTCAATTGAAACTTTTTTCATGCTTCAGATTTTTTCGATCGTTTCATTTTCTTTCATTTGGACTTCTGGCACTAGTTTGACGTGGGGGTCCTTACTCTGATTTGGGATGGAGCCGCCTCACTCACCAGTTAGCTATTCATTCGCTAAAACGAAAATGCCACCTGGGTGCCTTTTACTTTCCGCAGAGTGGCATTCTTCTATCTTTTTATTCTTCTACTTTGATTTTTTATTATATTTGTTCAAAGAAATTTTAGTTTTGTTTGTCTTTAACTTTAGGATTTCAAAAATAGTTATTCTGGTCACTTTTGTTTTAAAGTGACCACATAATAGTTAAAAAAAAACATGGTCTAATGCTGCATGACACGCCACACACTACAAACAACCACGACAGACCTAAAAATGAAAATGTGAAGACTAAAAAGCAATACTTTTTGTGGAGGATAATTTCTAGAATAATTTCACTAAAATAATTTCTAGTGACACAACAGATTAATAATCGAGGTGACCTCAAGAAAACATTTATTACATATGTTTTGAAAAAAAAACAACATCTATTTTGTTCATTTATCTTCGTTCAGGGTGGAGTGCTTCAGGAGTCCCAACCAGTCTGTCTGGTTTTCTCCAGTGCTCCGCTTTCTCCTGCATCCTGGCTGAGACTCGCAGCCACAAACTCATTCATCTGAATCTGAATTAAAGTCTGTCGGAGACTCACACCGTCGTTCTGCGCACAAAGAGCCTTCTAACAAACGGGACGTCTCAGGATTCAAACCAGCAGCAGCAGCAGCTTACCTCCGAGATGCTCTCAGCGGGCACCACCAGCTTCATGTTTGCCAAGATGTTGGACACAAGCACAGCCAGAGGCATCTCTCTCCACGCTCGCTGGCGCGTCATCACCGCGACTTTAGAGTCCAGCTGGAGAAAAGATGGAACTGTGGAGACGAGCGAGGGAATGCAGGCGGCGTGTACCTGTGTGACACCAGCAGGCGGGAACCTGTCGTCATCGCACAGCGCGCCAAAGAGCTTCTCGCACTCCTAAGCAACCACACAGACACCTTCACTTGAGAAACACCTGGAGCGACGCGTCTCACCGTCTGCTTCCGCTGACTCGGGATGGGTATCCACCTCTGCTCGCGGCTCAGAACCACCTTCTCACCCACCACCTCGCACCGCAGACAGAGCCAGTCCGGCCTGCGGACAGTCACGCTCATCACAGCTCTCGGGCCTCAGACGGGGCACGTGGCTCTCACCGGGGCTTGGTGGTGACGGGTGGGATGTGACACTCCGGATGTAAATAAACTCCACAGAGATGTGAGACGCCCGGCAGCTGACACAACACACAGAGCTGCTCTTCGCTCAGACGTCTGGCTGTTTGCTGCTCTTCCTCCTCCTCCTCTCCTGGTCTCTCCGCCAGCATCAGCTCTCCTGAGGAGTCGCTCAGAGCTGCACATGTGCGCGTGCACGTCTGATGAACGTGGGGAAGCCTGTCACACGCAGACGTGCAGGGGAAAGAAAAACAGTTTTTTTCCGTCCATCCGTCCATCTCTAAAAGACGGTTTCCGTAAGCACTTAAAGCTCTTCAGGCTGAGCTCACCTCTTCAGCTCTGTACGTTTGTCCATCTTTACTGCTGCGCTGAGCGGATGAGAAGAATCTAAGTTTGACAGAATCAGCCGGACGAGCCAGAGCAGATTCACGGGTTACTGTAGAAACATGTACACAAACCTTCTGTTAGCCGTCTGATGACGTCACGGAACATTCACAATAGTTAACGATCTTCTGAATCTAGTGGGATTTAAGTAAACAACCAAGTGTGCAGCATTTAGGTCATTCAAATTTATTTTTTTTTAGCTTGTGGTCCCTTGTGGGGACTTTGTCTGGGCTCCAGGTGGAATTTTCAGTTACAGTCATGGATGTGTTTGAATTAAAGCACAATAAGGTTTCTTTACAATAAAACCTAAACAAATAAATAAAAAAAAAAATACAATTAAATCAATAACAACAGAAAACTGGGCATCAGACTCTAATCATCATCAATCTGCAGACAATCATTCACTTTTTTACTATCTTTTAAGCCATTCTTCAGTGTCTTTGTTTAACGGTGTGATTAGGTTCAAGTTCTGAGCATTTGTAAGGCGCTTTTCACAGGTCTCAAAGCGCACGTGTGAATATGTAAGAGAATTGTTGCTTTTTATTCATTTGATTGTCTTGTTGTTGGTGTTAAATAAATGACTATGATTATCATCACTATGACTATGACAAGACAAAGACAGAAACCAGTGAACAAGCACATATGCAATTTTTCTTTATTACCTCTAATTTTACATTTATGTACCAGCCCTATGGTGGTATTACTGAGTACACACCCTTGTGGAGTGCCGGCGCTCAGGGTGAGAGTAGATGATGTGAGATCTCCCATCCTGACGCGTTGGGGTCTGTTGCTCAGGACGTCCAGAATAGCGACTAAGCACATAGCGAACCTTATGAGTCAGACCACCAGTTGGCGACATTTAGTGCATGATTGCTGACACTGACAGTTTGGATTTTATTTGGATTTTATAAAAAAAAAATTTTTTTTTAAACGAGGGCAAAGTATATATCATGCTTTTTTTATGTATCTACACACTCTTGATTGATCTCACAAAACAATCAGAGAAGATCAAAAAAATGTGTTAATGCATCATTCCCCGCTGTGGGACTAATAAAGGATTTTTTTTTTTGCCCACAAAAGCAGAAAATAACGTGCAACAACATGCAAAACAATAATCCCCACGGCCAATCTGGTTCAGAGAGGGCGCTACAGCGTGTAAAAGTTAAAAAGTGTTGAGAAGTGTTCTATACTATTAGAAGACAACAAGGCCGATAAGACATGTCTGCAATTTTTCCGCTTGCAATCTGTCCATCAACTCCTGGCCACCAGAAGTAACTCCTTGCAATCTCCTTTATTCTGACCGTTCCACAATGTCCTGCATGTAGCTGCTTCAGTACAGATTTACGCAGAGTTGGTGGAATAATCATTCTCCTACCCCACAACAAACAGCCTGTCTGCACCGAAAGTTCATGGCGTCGAGAGAAATAAGGCTTCAGCTCCATGTTGTCACTTTCCCATTTACCATCCATGACACAACCCATGACTTTTGATAACATGGGGTCATTACGAGTAACTTTCCGTACTTGTGTCGCTGTCACTGGAGCGCTTTCTACCTGAGAAAAGTAGAAAATGTCGTGAGCCTTCGTCTCTTTCACGGAGTCGGCCAGAGGCAGTCTGGACAACCCATCTGCATTGCCGTGTAATTCTGACTTTCGGTACTGGATGTCGTAATTATGAGCCGATATAGGGTCAAAGCCCATCTTTACATCCTACTTGCTGCCAGTGAAGGAATGCCATGGTAAGGTCCGAAAATTGCAGTCAATGGACGATGATCGGTCAAAAGAGTGAATTTTCTTCCAAAAATATATTGGAAATAACTTTCTCACTTCAAAAACAATGCTCAATGCTTCACTTTCAATCTGAACATAGTTAGCCTCAGCTTTGGTTAGGCTCCTTAAAGCAAAAGCAATTGGCTTTTCTTGGCCATTTGGCATAACGTGAGATAATACAGCTCCTACCCCGTACGGAGAAGCATCACAAGCCAGGTGAATTGGAAGTGAGGGGTCAAAATGAGTAAGGACCTTGGACCTTAATAAGGTCTCCTTTGCTCTTTTGAACGATTCCTGACACTCCGTTGTCCACTTGAAACTGTTTTCATGACACAGCAATTTGTGTAGAGGTTTCAACATTGTAGCAATATTTGGAATAAACCGTCCTGGCTCAACACTCAATTTCACATTAATTTCATCCATGCTGCCTAGCTCCTTTTTGAAAATGACACGTCGTTATAATTTTGAAGAACAGTGTCCAAATTGAGTTGCAGGCCAGACCAAATGTTGCACAACGGCAAATGCAAGTTTTCACATGCTATGGGGAAATGTCCAACATTTCAGAGCAATTTGCACAGGTCTTTGTTTTTAACATGTGTTTTGAAGTATCCACAGTAAATATGACAAATGTTTTATTTCTCCAGCTTTATGTTCTGAGCGTTGTGTTTTACATTTCTCTGTGTAGTATTTAGTTACTGCTCACTACTGTTTTTCATTTTGACTGACTCGGGACACAATTTAACCACATCAGTGTCAGTTGAGCATAGAACTGTTTTGAGTGTATGAAAAACTCATGCAAAAGTTGGATTTTGATAATGTTGTGTGTCGTTTCGGCTGCAGTGCTTCATTTTGGAGCATATGTGAGGTGTTTTGCACTTTGGGTGTGTGGTTTGGCGAATTGTGTTTTAGGGTTTTGACAAAAGGAGACTAGTTTGAAAAAATGTGTGTTAGCAATTGGAAAAAACTGCAATAATCGAGGTGATCTCGAGAAAACACATGTTTTAATAAAAGAATGTAAACTGCGTTAATGATGAGAAACATTTATTTTGTTCATTTATCTTCGTTCAGGGTGGAGTGCTTCAGGAGTCCCAACCAGTCTGTCTGGTTTACTCCAGTGCTCCGCTTTCTCCTGCATCCTGGCTGAGACTCGCAGCCACAAACTCATTCATCTGAATCTGAATTAAAGTCTGTCGGAGACTCACACCGTCGTTCTGCGCACAAAGAGCCTTCTAACAAACGGGACGTCTCAGGATTCAAACCAGCAGCAGCAGCAGCTTACCTCCGAGATGCTCTCAGCGGGCACCACCAGCTTCATGTTTGCCAAGATGTTGGACACAAGCACAGCCAGAGGCATCTCTCTCCACGCTCGCTGGCGCGTCATCACCGCGACTTTAGAGTCCAGCTGGAGAAAAGATGGAACTGTGGAGACGAGCGAGGGAACGCAGGCGGCGTGTACCTGTGTGACACCAGCAGGCGGGAACCTGTCGTCATCGCACAGCGCGCCAAAGAGCTTCTCGCACTCCTAAGCAACCACACAGACACCTTCACTTGAGAAACACCTGGAGCGACGCGTCTCACCGTCTGCTTCCGCTGACTCGGGATGGGTATCCACCTCTGCTCGCGGCTCAGAACCACCTTCTCACCCACCACCTCGCACCGCAGACAGAGCCAGTCCGGCCTGCGGACAGTCACGCTCATCACAGCTCTCGGGCCTCAGACGGGGCACGTGGCTCTCACCGGGGCTTGGTGGTGACAGGTGGGATGTGACACTCCGGATGTAAATAAACTCCACAGAGATGTGAGACGCCCGGCAGCTGACACAACACACAGAGCTGCTCTTCGCTCAGACGTCTGGCTGTTTGCTGCTCTTCCTCCTCCTCCTCTCCTGGTCTCTCCGCCAGCATCAGCTCTCCTGAGGAATCGCTCAGAGCTGCACATGTGCGCGTGCACGTCTGATGAACGTGGGGAAGCCTGTCACACGCAGACGTGCAGGGGAAAGAAAAACAGTTTTTTTCCGTCCATCTCTAAAAGACAGTTTCCGTAAGCACTTAAAGCTCTCCAGGCTGAGCTCACCTCTTCAGCTCCATCCGTTTGTCCATCTTTACTGCTGCGCTGAGAGATTGAGATGTATCGAAGTTTGACAGAATCAGCCGGACAAGCCAGAGCAGATTCACGGGTTACTGTAGAAACATGTACACAAACCTTCTGTTAGCCGTCTGATGACATCACGGAACATTCGCAATACACTGTAAAAATGTCCCTGTAAAATAACAGTAATCTACTGGCAGCTGCGGTTGCCATTAACGCACAGTATGGTTCTGAATTTTGGGAAAACAGAAGAATATCAATGTTATCAACTTGCAATAAATAATGTTTTAGTTTTTACAGTACTGTACCGTATAGCCATTAACGTTAAAGTTAGGGTTTCCTACACTTTTTATTTCCACAGTAATCATTTGCATATAACTGTTAAACAATGGAACCACCAAAATAAAGGAATGTATACATACCGTATTTACTCGACTATAAGTCGAGGATTTTTCCTTAAAAGTTTGGGCTGAAAGTCTCGACTTACACGTACGCGCGGTCTACCGAAATAGAAAATATTTTACTCAGAACAGTGCGCAGATCTTTCACAAATAAACAGCAGAGACACAAGCGCGGAAATTAAATTAACATTTATGACGCAAACTAAATAAATCTCTCAGAAAACGGCACAAGCCTGCAAACGAGCAGCACTCCGCTTGCCGCTCGTCTCGTGCTGCTGACTGCTCCGCTCACACACACACGCGCGCGCGCGCGCACGCGCAGAGTCGCACACACTTCCTGCTCAGCTCTCATAAAAGAGCGACTCTTCTGACTCGCTCGTCCAGCGACTCACGATGGACTTTGAACGTAGTATTTATTCCCAAACCAAGAGTTAGCATTAGTCGTCGCATCTTTCCCCTTAAAGAGACAGAGCTCTTTTCCCACAATTCTTTAAAATTATAATGCAGCCATACCAATTACAATTTAAACCTTGAACATAAATTAACAATAACTTAAATAGATTAATACCAACGTAAACAAACAGGGTTACTTGGTTTTTATGTCTGAATAGTTTTATTTTTTCTATTAAAGAACATCTGAACAGGTGTTCTATCATTTTTTCTCAGCGCTGCTTTAGTGTCTTTGTGGGCCCCAAATAATCACAATTGACTTTATATGAAACCCAAAATTCGGTTTCTACTCATTTCTATTTTTTCAATTTTCTCTAATTTCTTTCCCCCGACTTATAAGGGGGTCTAAACAGAATACCACAATCTCACATCTGAAGTGGGGGGGTTGATTTATAAGCGGATCGACGTATATGCGAGTAAATACGGTACTCATTTTTTATTTTAATAAAGCATTACGTTTGGACCCACCCCACAATATATTACACTTGCAAGTTCGTTAAAAATGTTTTGAGGAACTTGGAGCCGTTACACAAAAATTCACCATAGGCAAAAAACATTTAATAATGCTCGATCGTGACAAATGTGTACATTTTATTTGGCTAGGTAAAAATTTAAGAAATTGTAGAATCATAGGATAATTAGGAAAATCTTACCTCTCCATTGACAACTTTACAGCCGTGTCACCGAAAGACAATCCTGTATGTTGATTCGAATCAGGGTAAATTATTTTTTTTGCAATCTCTGACTTTTCCATTAGCCCAAGGTCTCTATTAAATGACCGGCCATCTGAATAATCTTTTGAATAAACGTCTATTAAAAAATAAATCTACTATTGGAAGATATACGGTACTGATATTTATGCTCGCTAAACCCGTCCCAATTCTCACCAGCAAATCAGAGTAAGTGACCCCCCCAATGTGAAGCTATAGTGCCAGAAGTCTAAACAAAAAAAAAAAAAAATCAAACTAACAAAATGAAAAAAGTTTCAAACGAAAACGTGAATAACAAGCGAAAAAAACAAACAAACGCAAATGTGATGCATTTTTGTTTGTTTCTTTGAACTTTACGTTTGTCGTTTTTGCCCCGGCGTTTGCCTTTTGGTATTAAGACACGAGTCAGTTAAAGAAAAAAAAACCTCTTCCAATTTTTTTTTTTTTTTTTTTCATTTTTGTTGCAACTAATTTTTTTACATTTCTCACAGCTTTTTGACAAGGTGACAGAACTGCGAAAACACATCCAGGTACAGGGACCATCACAAGGCGTTTCTAGCTCCATCGTGACGTTTCACAGACTAAAGCAGTAAAGTAAAGCAAGTGGCCCTTTCACCGTGAGGACGTCCTGGCTAGAAAGGGCCGTCACATGAGTGCACATCTCTGTCTCCTGAGCGCTCGCTGGAAGCGGATGGTGGCGTGGAGCTGTTTGCAGCGGACGCAGGCCACGCCCCGCAGAGCTTCTCCGAACAGACGCAGCACCTGCCAGTTGAGCTTGGCGGAGCACTCCACGTAGCCACACCTCCAGCTCCTGCGCACCAGCTCTGACACGCGGCAGCGAGGAACCACGCGGTGGCACTGGAGATCCCGCTTGTTTCCCACGACCAGAATGGCTGTCTCTCCAGAGCCCGGGACCCTGAGGACCGCAGCACAGGTCACCCGTCTCTCCTCCAGTACAGTACAGACAAACATTGTGTGGGTGTTGTTATCAATGCAGGGGTAGACAATCATTTTCCACTGGCTTTTGAAACTTTTGAAGTTCACTGGCCCGACTATCAAAACCACTGGCCCAGCAGGTCGACGTTTTGTGTATTGATCCCAATAATCGCAAAAAAAAAAAAAAAACACACAAAAACACAAAAACTGCTTGCTTGAACGACATGAAAATCATTTAATTTGTTTAATATAGATTTAGTGCAAAGTGCAGCAAAAATGAGCAAAAACGGATCAAGTGCAATTCTCTGCCTTTTCTTTTCGTATTCTCTTTTGCTTTCCCTCAATTCCTTCTTTCAGGACGGAAGATTTTTTTTCTTCCTTCCTGAAACATGTAACCTGTGGCGCCCATATTGGAAAACATTTTTGTGCCTTGGGCCCAATAACGAGCCTATTATTTTTAACCTTATACTGTCAGTTTGATGCTTCTATCCAAAGCAACTTTCATGTCATTAAAAATGTGTTAAGATTTGTAAAAATTGTACAGTTGGAATCGATCCCATAATCTGATGTTTCCAACACCGGCTGAACTGCTGCACAAACTATTCTGCATCCAATTTTAAAAAGTGTTTTTGGCGGTTTTGTCATATAGTTCCCCTGCAGTGTCTGCTTTGTTCAGAATGAAAAAGTATCAGTTGAAAAACATCAATAATAAAAGAACATTTATCGTCCAAGTGCAAAAATTGTAACATATAATGTTACACATAAAAAAGCAGCATCACAGCAGTGACCTAATCAATGAGCCTTGATCAAATGATAGTAAATATACTATGTATATTAATATAAATATATTAATATAAATATACACTCCTGCCAGAGTGATTTAAACTGTTTGAATTCTTGGGACAAAAATCACTTCCTGTGATGAGGCTGCGTCTGTCTGAATGTGACGGACATCAGGCGTCAGAAACTTCGTGTAATATTCATGATAGTAGTCTTCCTACACAATTGAGATTTGTACACGTCTAAAAGTTGAACAAATAAGCAAAGAGTGTTTAAAATCTTTAATTCGCATGTACAGTATTGTTTTCGATTTCCCGTTCCTCGCGGCACCGACTTCAATCCATTTCAGTAACATAACGCTCCGCCCTATTAGTTGATGGAGGACGTTGCGTAAGGTGGAGCGTAACGTTACACTCCGCCCTACAGATTAGTTGATGGAGGAACGTTGCCACGACGTCATTATTTGACTCACAATCATCTCGACCGATCTGGTGGCCCAGTTGGTTATAAAAGGAGGTCCGGGCTACTAGGCCA
>MU204310.1:3951243-3975510 GCA_017309775.1 Paedocypris sp. Pulau Singkep
AGACAGACAGACAGAGAGAGAGCTAGAGAGAGGGATAGGCTTGTAAAGATACTACATACCACAATGTAGAAGATAGAAGAGAGACAGAGAGAGAGACACACAGACAGAGAGAGACAGAGAGACAAAGAGAGCGAGAGAGAGACAGAGACAGACAGACATACACAGCGAGAGCAAGAGAGAGGGAGAGAAAGGGGAAAGAAAGAAAAGGGGGAAATAAAGAGAGAGATGAGAGAAAAAGAGACACCCACAGACAGATGGATAGAAAAACAGATAGAGAGATTGGAGAGAGAAGGAAGCGTGTCTAGAAACAACCGTCACTTGCCTGGTTTCGAGAATCTGCTGCCGCATCATCTGGACGTACTGGAAGCTGTGGAAGCAGCAGATGTCGTAAACCAGGATGTAGACGTGAGCGCTGCGAATCCCTCGGCAACAGACGTCGGACCACTCCTGCCGGACAGAGAGCAGCGGCTCAGATCCTCGTGGCCTGACACGCCTCCACTGGGCTGAGCCGTACCTGCAGGCTGCTTCCCGGGAAGCTGGAGATGGCCGGGTAATCTGTGATCTGCAGGTCGTGGACGTGGCCGTTCAGCACAGCGGCACAGACGTGAACCCGCCGCTGCCCCCGCGTCTCACCGCTGGCCGCCACCTCGCTGTAGTCGTCATGAAGGAACCGCTCCACGATGGCCGTCTTGCCCACGCCTCGGGCCCCCAGGACCGCGATCCGAAACGGATGGGGTGTCGTTCGCCCCCCACCGCCCTCGCGAGCCGCTGACCAGTGCATGTCTTGCGGCGCCTGAGCAGCTCATAGTCCTGACCATGAGGTCACGAAAGGTCCCGCGCTCCACAGGCCAGCTGAGAACAAGCCGAGAAAAGTTTTCTGTCACTGTTGCACGGATTTATTACCTATGAAAAAAGAAGAAAAACAAAGTTTCAGTACGCTCCAGCCGTCTGTGTTCTGGATAGATTCGTGCAGCCTTGCGCGTGTATATATATATTAGTGAACTGGAGCACTTAACTGGGTTGGAGCGAAATAAATGGAACAAAGATAAGAATAGAAATTGCGCGCCGGGAAGAAAAAAAAAACACAAAAAAGCAAGGGTAAAGAGTACCAGACACAGACTTGAGTAAATCTACAGAAACTTACTGTAAAAATGACTCCAATACAAGTAACAAGTCACCATTCAAAAAGACTTCTGTCAAAGTAGCAAAGTATCCAATTTTAAAAGAACTTAAGTATTAAGAAGTATTTTTATTTTTGCTCAAAATAGGCCCGAAAAAAAAAATGAAATGTGAAAACAAATTGTTGTTGTTCAAGACAGAAACAGAATTTAACCTCAATGTTTGAAAACTGGTAGAACAAAGTAGGAAAAGGAAGGAAAGTAGGAAAGTGAGGTGACGGCAATATGGCCACTAGGGTCCATACTGAATTGGTGCTCTGCATTTAACCCATCCGTGAAAGTGCACATACACACAGTGAAGTGAACACACACACAACCCGGAGCAGTGGGCAGCCTAAGCCGTGGCGCCCGGGGGGCATGTGGGGTTCCGTGTCTTGCCCAAGGACACTTAGTTGCAGAACCAGTGGTAGAGGGGATTCGAACCTGCAACCTCTCGGACACGAGTCCGTGTCCCCTACAACTGGACCACAACTCCCCGTATAGATAAGTAGATAAAAAGAACAAAGTAGATATAAAATAAAATGATTAATCTGATTAGTAACTATATCTGATTAGTAAATTATATATTATATGTATTATATAAAGTTCTATATTATATAATAACATTTGTAAAACACATTTTTACGCCCCTAATTCGCGTTCTTGTGATTTCTAATTCACAAATAGCGTCCATTACCTTCAGCAGCCTAAAGATGGCGATATTCGCCTGTTGCGCCCAAGAAATTAACCGCGGTATAAATCGATTCCGGCTTGTCGCGCACAATTACAATGTAACGAGTAACGATAAGTGTTCGTTCAAATGTAGTGGAGTGAAAAGTACTGCTACTCAATCACAAATGCAGTGAAGTAGAGAGTAAAAGTTGCTTCTATTTTTTATACTCAGTGCAAGTACAAAGTAGCCAAAAACATACTTAAGTAAAGTAACCAAGTACATTTACTCAAGTACCTTACACCACTGCAAAAAAGGTGCTGCATGTTAGAGATGGAGAATTCCTCATGCTCTTACCCAGGGGCGCCGCTAGCAATTTCGGGCCCCATGAAAATATTATGTGATGGGCCCTATTCCAGGTCGCCCCAAAAAGACTACGGGCCCCAAGAATTGTCCTAACCTTCCCCCCCTTAACGGCGCCCCTGCTCTTACCCGTCACACAAGCAAGAAGTGCGCTCTTTCCGACCGGGGAGTCCGCGCTCAGGTGTGGGTGAGACCCCGCCCACTCTCTGCAGCCTGACACGCCGATCTAGTTCCTCAAATGTTGCATTCGAGATGATCCCTGCGCTAAAAATGTGATTAAATGTTCATTCTGGAATTAAAAGGAGAAGAAATGCAAGTGTGTGATTGAGAGATGCTGGCAGGACCAGCAGCATCAGGACCATCTCCTCCACGGACCAGATAGTCCCATGGACCAGGAGTGTTCAAAACAGACAAACAAAACTGGTTTTCACTTTGACGCAAAATAACTGCTCTTCACAACCTTCAGCAGGAAGATGTTTATTAGACACTGCTCGCATGCAGGTTCACAGGCACATCATCAGCACGTCACCATGGCAACAGAACAGAATTTAGCACACATTGAATTCATGGCACCACCGTGAAATTTCACGGGAAAAGGAAAAGTTGAGATGCTCCACGTTCTTCTAGTATTGAACACATCTACTTGCATCTGTGTGTCTGCGTATTAAAACCAAATAATCCGGGTTACGGTGAACGGCAAATGGCACAGACAGCGAGATCTACATGAGCAAACACAGCTACAGCAAGATCTACATGAGCCACAGATTACACTTCACCAGGAGCCTTTAAGACAACGATGGAGACTAGCAAATCCACTTAACGCTGAAGTGAGACAGAAGCGCGAGGAATGTTTGGCAGGGTCGGGTCCGGTCAGGTAAGGTTGGGTCGAAGAATCTGGACTCACTTTGAACCCAACAGGTCACTTTGATTCTTTCCTGCAAGCGTGACCGTTTCCTGTCCAGTGCGCTGCGTGGACTCAGTGCTAGTTTAGTAATGAAGGATGTAGTGTGAGCACAACCACTGGACACACATACACACACACAAACACACAGCTGCTAAATCTTCTTCAACATCAGAAAGTGAGAGAAAGGAATGTGACGAGGAGACTCAGTTCTTCAGAATGGAGTCGTACATCTGGAACACGTACTGCGAGACCTCTGGAGCGCGGCACTTCAGAGAAAGCTGAAACACACACACACACACGTCAGGTATGAGCTTCACTCAATATCACTGGGATTTCTATGTAATTTGTATTTTTCAAGTTTATTTATATACAGTAATCCCTCGCTACTTCGCGGTTCGACTATCGCGGATTCACTGCAGCGCAGATTTTTTTTCTTTATTACGTATATTTGCGGATTCATTTTTTCCCGATGTAATGCGTTCAAAAATAAAAAGGCAGAGGATGGGAAGCTCAGCAAAACCTTTAATGGGCAGCGTTATTTCCCGTCCGGGCAACCCGGTGGAGAGCGTTACAAAACATTTAAATAACACAAAAATAAACCAAAGAGATGACGTTAACATTTCTTAAATAAAGAATACTACGCGAAAAAAGTGTTTTAAAAGTCTGAATAAGTGTTAAATAAATGCGTAAATGTTGTGTGCCTCCACTTTGCGGAAATTCACCTATCGCGGTCGCGCTTGGAACGTATATACCGCGATAAACGAGGGATTACTGTAGCGCTTTTCTTAGTCCCAGACCAATTCAAAGTTGCGATATTTATATTTTTTTTTTTTCTTGGAGCACTACAGTAAATATTCCGTGGCTTTTGATTAATCTTTGCATTATGCCAACAAGGTTATTCACAGTAAGTAACTGTGCGGTGAAGAGGGGGGTGTGTTACCGTGTAGTTGGGATTGCCGGGCTGTATGCGGAGCTCTGCCAGGATCCAGATGCCGTTGGTGAGTTTGAGTGATTGGTACAGCATGTCCTGTCCCTCCACGTTTCTCTTAGCGATGGTGTAGACGTTGTTGTTCTGCAGCTTTCCCGACACCGTATCTGTCACAGACGCGGGCGTTTACATTACAAGCTGGTGTCTATTCGAATCATCACAGGGTGTGAGAATGAAACAATCTGATAAAGAACTGTCATTTACGCAAACACACCAGCTGAGAAACCGGAAAACTGATTGCGTTAACTCAATAAAAAGATTCTAAAAAAAATAAAAAATAATAAAATAAATGAAACAATTGACAACGTTTTCGGACATTACATTATTTTCAAATTATGAAAAAGCTCAATTTACTGTATTTACGCGAAAAAGGCAGCTATATAGTGAACAGACTGGCAGACAGACAGGAAGACAGACAGCTCACCAGCGTTGAGGTGGCACTCTTTGATCTGGTACTGCAGCTCATTCTCGTTGGGAATGTCCTTCCACGTGGCCAGGAAGACCTGACGTTCTGTTAACAGCGGACACGCGTGTGAGTGCTTCGTCTACTGCTGACGTTCTGATCCACTCACCCATCTTCCCGTCCTCCACAAAGAAGACGTTGAGGGGAATGAGAGTGCTGAAGTAGAAGACGTCGATGCTGTTCTTCACGGCCACCTGCAGTCAAACCGACACTATGCTCACAACACGTCTGCTCTACATCAAACTAAACGTGTCGTGACGCGCCAGAGGTTCTTCACACACTCGCAGACTTCTTGCGGAACAAAGAATTCACACAAAACTGTGCCGATCATACAAAACATCTCTACCTGACGGGTCACTATGGGATCAATTTAGTGCCAAAAAGATTCGCGATACTCGATTTAGCTTGAACCGAGCGCGCTCGAATCTACAGAGCTTTGTAGTCTGCACGC
The DNA here is from genome assembly GCA_017309775.1 of Paedocypris sp. Pulau Singkep. Classification (NCBI taxonomy): domain Eukaryota; kingdom Metazoa; phylum Chordata; class Actinopteri; order Cypriniformes; genus Paedocypris; species Paedocypris sp. Pulau Singkep. The sequence goes on from MU204310.1 coordinate 3,956,240, forward strand.
CTACAAATCTTTATGGCACGATTTTTACCCGTTGTTCTGATTGGTCAAAGCGAACCAATCGTGGCGCAGACCACCGCCATTGTGCTTTGGTACCCGGGAACAGATCCGAGTCGCTAGTGTGAGTAAGCCCTGAGTGTGGGACAACGGCACGACTTGTGTTGCACACCTGCAGGTTGTTGAGCGGATCCATCTTCATCACGGGCCCGATGGTGTTGAGCGGCAGAGAGATGTCGATGCTCTGGCTGGGCATCAGTGGGGTGTGGATGGGCAGAGGAGTGGTGGGTATCACCCCAAAGCTGACAGAAGAAACGAGAGCACAGGGAGGAGAGGCGTCATCATGGTGAGCTACACTCTTCCATATACTGGAATCCAGAACAATATACTGTACGTGCTATTTCCACAAAGCCAAAGACTTTTTCAAACAATTATTTATTGAGAATATTCTTAAGAAATATAGACTTGGGCATCTGAAACACTCATCCCTTTACCTTCACATGAATACAAAACTTTAAGCAAAAAGTTAAGGGCATTTTAATCAGTTAATGAATCAGTGTGACACTAACTGAAACTAAGCTCACAATCTCTCATTTTAACCCACGCTTCCTTCAGAGAGCAGAGAGAAAAAGAGAGACAAGGGGAAAGAGGGGGGGGCAGGGAGAGAGAGAGGGACAGAGAGAAAAAGAGAGACAGACAAGTGAGAGCGAGAGAGAGCACTTTCCGCACTGAATCAAATTAGTGTCAAAACATCAAAAGCAAATTAATGATAAACAAATGAAAACTCTAAGCACTTCAGTTTCTTTTTTTAGTTTTAACCTACAATCTCCACGTTTCTGCCAGAAACTTTTTGTTTTGTTTTGAACGTTTGTCACTAGTGTAGCAGAGTGGACGGTGCCTGTGCTCTCCCTCAGGGATGACTTGTGGAGAAGCCTGGCCGTCCTTCTAAACGATAACCTGCACTGTCAGTCTCACACTGATGGTCTGTATAAGAAGAGGCAAAGTCAATCCATCCCAGACTTAAATGGAACCAACCTGTTTTTGTTGAACTGAATGGCAAAGTCTGTCATGTGCTGCAGCGCTTTGTTGGTGAAGCTCATGTCCATGTACATGTGTCCCTGGCGGCGAGAGAATGTTCCGGATATCTCCAGCCCCTTGGCCTTCACCGCTGGCAGCCACACCTGAAGAACACACAGAGTGAGGCTGATATTCTGCGTCACGCGGCTGATGTCGGGCTCAGTCTATCAGGGCGACTATCTAGAGGAGCATTTTGATCCGTCGCAGACTCACCCAGAGACTGACGAACCGATCCAAAGAGAGACTAAATCAGATCAACACAGAGCAGATGCCACATTGAGTACTGCAGGGACAATGAGTCCTGACGAGATTTCAGCAGAGAGTTTATGACGTTTTAACCTTTAATCAGCGTTTTAGTAATAAAGAGATTTTCAATTATTCATTCATTTTCAAATATCATTCAGAATTCATTTGTGCGCCGGCGTTTTAACTCCCTACCGAAACGTTTTCACATTCAGGTTCAAAACATTTTTAAATACGTTGAATTTAAATGAGAAAATGAAACAATTGTTCCCGACATCTCTACAAAAAAAATGTATGTGACATTTTCAATATTAAATACTTTTAATATACAATACTCCAAAGTGTTGTAGTGAGTGTTTTGTTCAGAAAAGATCCTTTTCCTCTTAAATTAGTTAAAAGAAAATGTGATGAATCATCATCACATCAATAAACACTAATGTGTCGTTCTGTAAGATTTGAATGTAAGGTTGACAGTAAATGTTTAGACAAGACAACTAAATTTCCATACCCCACATTTTGAAAGTGGAAACGCTGATGAAACTCTGACGCCGGATTCACATTCTGAGACGATGGAAGTCTGAATTAGTTTGCTATGCTAAAAATATATAGAAACGTAATAATTCATTGGTTTTGAAATGACCCTGTAAAATATATAACAGTGAGAGTAAATAAAATCGTAATTTAAAAATGAGATTTCGACATGAACTGACCGCTTTGGGAGCCACGTGTCCTCCAGTAGCACTGGCCATTCCAGAGGACAGTTCGAACAGGTCGTTGAGTCCACTGCTGAGCGCGGCCGGAGTGGGCGACGGGGCGAAGGTGTTGGGCACTGACGACGGAATGAAGTTCTGGCCCACCTGCTTGAAATGAGAAGAAAATATCCCGGTAAACATTTCCTCCTCCATTCCTCATGTAATTACTACCAAAGAAAGTTCAATACAGAATGTTCACTTAAAGTACTCAAGATTAGGAAAAAACAAAAAGCCATTGGTGCGAGAGACTAAACTTACGGCAGGACTCCCGCCCACGCCTCCTCCCAGGTCTCCGCCCAGCTGAAACACACACACACACACACACACACACACACACAACCAGAACACACTCACTCAGGATGGGGACATTTCCCAAAGCTTTTTCCTCCAAAGCTGCGACTCGCCGTTATTTCGATTATCGATGAATCGGTTGATTATTTTACGTTGATACATTGACGTCAGCAAACAATGTTTTAGAATAAAATTTTTATCAAAATGATTTCAGAATGTAGGAAGCAACTTTGAGTTTGGCAGAAAGATAAATAAAAAGTAAAAGAACACTCAATGAAAAAACAGAGATGAAGAGAACACGTTAATCAGAACGACTCAGACAGACACGTTTCTCTTCTCGTATGTGATTTAAAGCAAAACTCATTTGTGTTGAGCGCATTTAGTCCTGTTCAGAATGAAAAAATCATCATGTTCAGACGTTCGTTTCCCTGCGTTAGAGCTGCACAATTGTGTTTGTCTATGGCATCAAATTAGTGCCAAAAAGAGTTTTGCACAAGCAACCGGGTTTGCGTGCATACGTAGATCATGAAGAGCGAGAGCGGCACTTTCTGCGTACGTATCCTCACGCTCGTGTGCAAATCTCTTCTGCTCGAGTACAAATCGTTTTGGGTCTTTGACTCCTTGGTCTGATTGGTCAAATCGAACCAATAGCAGAGCAGATCCCCGCCGCCGCCGTCCCCGCCCACCACGACGGCTCCTTAAACTAAAATTGACAAACCTTTTGCAGTAATAAAATCGGTTATAGAATATTTGTTTTTTTACATCATTACTTTTACATTCCATTTGTGTTCCTTAAATTCCTTCCTTTACAAGAGTAAAACGTGTTACTCTATTGATGATTGACAACGTGATGTTCAGAGGTAAATTTTTAAAATAAAAATAAAAAACATTCCAGAATTGTGACCTTTATTCACCAAAAAAAGGTGATTCTCATTATATCCAGAATTGTGCAGCTCTAATATATACATTCACATATATATTACTGCCGCATAAACAAAGCGCATGCTATTATTGTGGTCGTTTTGTCTGCACAACATTTCTGTGAGTTCAAATGTGTATAAAGTAGGGTAATAAACAATCCCCTACCAAACTGTCGAGACCACCTCCGAGAAGATCCACTGCTCCCATCTGCATCGAAGAGCCTTGTGGGACGTTGACAGGCGGGCCGAGGTCCAGATTCAGCAGGTCTCCTAGGAGGTCACCCTGAGACGGAATCACCTGGGGCTGGTCGAGGGAGGCCGCGGGCCCGGCGCTGACTGGACTTTCCCCGGTGTCAATACTACAGAAGAACAAAAACAGTTTAAAACAAGCAAAGGTCTGAGCTTCGACATGCTGGTCTACTGAACACAACCAGCCGTCCCATCAAAAGGTGAGAAGGACAAACACGCGTGAGAACACAATTGGCTAGGCTGTTTCAGGGCGCGAGAGTTTGAATCAGAGTGGCGTTGGTGGTTTCGTTTGGAGTAGGGAACTATGAAGGCTAAGACGCACGCGAGGACTTTTTACGGACTGCAAGAACCGGAGGCAACGGCGGCTGGAAGTAGAATTGGGAACAGTCGGCAGAAGGAAACGGCGGTTGAGCACGACTGCTCCGTGACTGGGTTGGAGGAAGGTGAAGAGGATGGAATCAGAAGAAGGGAACGAGGATGAGTGGGGAGAAATAGGGAGAGAGAAGGGAAAGAAGAATGAAAGGCAATAAAAGAATCAGGAATGAGGTGGAATCCAGATCAGAAAGTGAGGAAGATAGAGGACGGGACAATAGGGAAGAAAAGTTTGTTGTGTTAATAACATTTAATGAAAAGAATCGAGAGATAGTAAGGTAAATAAATCCACTGGTGCTCACTAAAACGCTAGGAAATAGAACAGGGGAAATAAGATATGCTAAAATATTAGGAGACGGAAACCTGTTGATTAGGTGTGCGGATGAAGGACAGATGGAAACTATATGGGAGATAGTAAAATGTAGAGTGGAACAGTCAAGCAGGGTGGGAGATGGCATGAGAGGGGGTAAACACTGAGCAATAGAGGGAAATAAAATAGCAAAGGAACTGGGAAGGAACTGGGAATATATAATTTGGAAAAAGCGGACATGACAGTTATACCAGTGATGGGTCCATGGGAGATGGAGTGGCCGGAGGTAGACTGGTTCATGAGGGATAGAAAGAAAAGACAGAACTGAAGCAAACCTTAGGGTGTGATGGGAAGTACATAAAGGTGATAAGTACAACAACTTTGTTTTGGTGTACACAGATGGATCAAAGGACCCAGACACGGGAAGGACAGGATTTGGGGTGGCAATCCCAGGGAAAAGGGTGGACATCGGATAGGCTGTCGGTGTACACAGTCGGAATGACGGCGATATTATGGGCGGTGAGATGGGTGGAGGAAAATGAATCGGGAAAGGTATTAGCCAGTTTAAGATCACAACACTCAAAAAGCAAGACAGGACATTCTGTTTGAGGTGCTTCAAATGATAACAAGCATAGTAAACGGGGGAGACAGAATTCGGTTCATATGGGACGAAAGAGCAGACAGGATAGCAAAGGAATCACTGAAACAAGAGCACATAGATATAGAGGTAAAAATCAGCACGGTGCAAGTAAAGAGTATAATATGGGGGGAAATGGTTCAAAAGTGGCAGGACAAATGGGACAGGGAAAGTAAAGGGAGACACTTTCACAGGATAAAGGGGAGAGTGAATAAGGGAAAAGTGACAGAAAAAAACAGAAGAGATGAGGTAAAACTGACAAGACTAAGACTGGGACACTGCTTATTAAATGAAACTTAAAATGATAGGGAAACATCAAACAGGACTGTGTGAGGAATGTGGAGAAGATGAAACTGTGGAACATGTGCTCGTGGACTGCAGGAGATATGAAGCGGAAAGAGAGGAAATGACAGAAAGAATGAGGGAAACAGGGGAGCAGTTAACAGTCGAGGGAATACTAGGTGCAGAGAGGAGGGAAAAAAATAGTATTAAGGTACATAAAAGATACAAAGCTAATAACAAGGATTTGAAAGATTAAAGGGAGGAAGGCGGGTGAAGGAAGGAAGGCTTGTCATTCCTACAACCCACAGAGAGACACTACCTGCCGTGCTGAATGGGCAGGTGTTTGCGGTGGATGCCGTGGCTTCCTTCCACGAAAGCATTGGGGGGCTTGTGGTAGACGGAGGCCAGCGAGCCGATGTGGCAAATGAGCTCGTCCAGCAGGGTGGGCTCAATCAGGTCCGTCTCCTCGGAGATCAGGGGCTTCTCGGACAGCACCACCTCTTTGGCGGTCACCGGGTCGGTGGACAGCAGACGCCAGTAGATGTAGCCGCGGTCACGCAGGTCTGGGTTATCGGAGTCCTGAGAAGACGGAGAAGAGTGACAGGTGAAACAAAGACAGACAGACAGACAGAACCCTGCCCGGGTCAGTGGTCTCACCTGAGTGGCCAGACTCAGCACTTGTTGGACCAACTCTTGGGTCTCGGAGGGCTTCTTCAGGAAGAGCTTCACTATGGCGGTCAGCAGGGTCAACTGGACCTGATAAACATGACGACAGCGGGTGTTAGTTACACGTTTAAATATATGTCACAATATGATACCACATACATTGAATATATACGATAATGAATGAAAACCCTAAATGTTCTTGCAGGACAAATGTCTTGAAATTTATTTTGTATTTCCATATACTTTTGTATATTCGGCCACAGAATATTTTCGTCCGAAAATGGCCAAAAGGTGCATTTTCGGCCAAAACACTTTTATCACCGAAACAATACGGCCGAAAAGTGATGACACAAGCCGAATAATGCACCTTAACTGCAACTGCCGCTGCAACTTACAATTTTACAAGTTGAATGTACGTAACAGCCGCGGCCGCTGCGCAAACTTAAATGTACGTAACAGCCGCGGCCGGGAATAGAGAACGTTTCAGGTTACAATGAAATGAATAACTATTGCAGTTACATATTGCATTAGAAGTTATCGAAAACAAAGAGACACTGACGACAGAAAGGAAGAGAGAGATAGAAAGAGCTCAGAAATTTGTACAAAAAAAAAAAAGAAAAGCTCTTAAAACTGTTCAATTGTTTGAATATGATGAGCTTTTGTTTTTACCTGCTTGAAAGTTTTGAGTCGAGATGTAAAAGAAAGTTACATTTTGAAAGCTAAGCACTTTATTTGAACATTTATAAGCTCACTTATATTTAAAACTAAAAGTAACACGGCTTTTCTGTTATAAGTAAGATAACATTGTAAATATATGCTCCATTTGATTTTACACAACAATACGACTGTGAAGAACATTTATTTTTACAATCTTTCAGCAGGCCAGTAGGCATGTATACTATTGTTTATATATTGATTTATGTAACATTTCAGTTTGAATTATAATTTATAATTTATTGCAATATGCCTAATAAATGTTTGCATAATTTATAACAAATTTAGTTTCATTTATTCTTTGAAACGTTACTAAAATCAAGGCATTACAAATGCATACAATAATAATAAAGTTAGTACACCATCATAGCAATAAATGCAAAAGTACTACTAATAATTGCCATATTTTCTTTCGGTGTTTTGGTTTTCGGCCCGGTTTGGCCAAGAATTTTCATTTCGGTGCATCACTAAATACAACTATATAAAAATTAAGTCGATATTTCTTTAACTGAACAGTAGTGACTAACTCATCAAAACTAGACAAATTATTATTAAGAATAATTATAATTGAATAGTCATACTAGTACATATTTTAACACACCGGCACCGGCACTTTTCATGTCGCACATGAGTAAACGTGTAGCGACGCGAAGTGGCATTATTTGCCTCACGGCTGATGGACAGGTCGAACCGCCGATGGGTCATTGAATACTGATGCTGGAGTGTCTAAAATGTGCTGCATATGGACCAAATTGGATCGGGACAGCCCTAGCTTAGTGATTACTTAAATTCATGCAATGTTCACATTGAAAATGTAATGCAGAATACATGAATCACCCAGTGCTGCGTTTGGGAAAGTCTTTCGCAATACAGTCGACTCAGCATTATAGGGAGAAATCCTAAAGTCCATATCACATCACACAGTTCATTTGTGCCGCTTTATAGGGGCAAAACGGTCGTGTCCTGATGTGTCCCAATTAACAGGAGTCAACTGTAGTTCATATTTTAAGGTATGAAAGAACTCATGGATGAAAATACACAATACACGGTGAGAGTGTTGATAACGACACACTGTGCAGAGGTCAAACCTGTGTGCTCTCGTCGTGGAAGCCCTCGAGGAAACTTTCCAGCAGCTCATCGGCATTATCGATCCGCTCGGCATATTCTCCGACGATCCAAATCATGGCAGCTCGAGCATCAGGCTCATCCAGGGAGTCCAGGTTCTCACACAAAGTAGCAATGATGCTCTCGTACCTGATGACACGGTGTCATGTGAACGCCCGACTGCTGCACAACGTGTGTGTGTGTGTGTGTGTGTGTGTGTGTGTGTGTGTGTGCCTCACACTCACTTGTTGGGGTATTTGCGGAATATGTCTCTGATGACCACAATAGCCTCCTGCACCACATAGTTGACTTTGGTCTGGATGAGATCCAGCAGGGTGCTGACACAACGCTCCGCTGATTGCTGTTCAAACACACACACCACATTTATAACCAAGAGTCGGTGGAGGTGTGGCTCAGACGGGAGAGACCTCACCTCCACTTTGATGGCACACCGGCCAATCGCTCGGACAGCTTTACGAACAAAGTCCACATCGACCTCAGTTGCATATTCCTTCAGCTCAGCCAGAACCTACAACACACAACGTTCAGGGCAAAAAGAAAGCATGTGAAATTTTGACTAAACAACACGATAAACGGCTACTTTTATAAGAAGACTTTTAATGGAAACCTCGACGAGACCAAACTTACGTCTCACTAGTTCTGTCAGTCGCAAAGCATCCCTCAACAACAGCAGAAAACATCTATTTGCTACGCTTTGAGATAAATTTAGTTCAATTTCAATGACAGATTCATCTATATTGAAAACATGTATCGGTGTACAGCTCAAGTATACAAGGATATACATATAATTTGAGGATAAAATGAATGGCACTTTTAAAACCATCTGGGTCATCAGAGCACTACACGCGCGCGGCCTGCACACTGATGCTCATGCTAATACGTCCTCGTGAATAACCATCAATAAATCTGGGTATTAAAAAACAAAGATTAAATAAAGGGAGAAAAAAAGACAGCAATTGCTTACCGATAATTAAATAATGTTGAAAGAAAGTTTTGTGATTAAACAAACCTTGTATTAAAGTACGTATAATGCTAACACAACTTTCTTTACATTTTTTCACGTGAAATAATGACACACTTTACTATTAAATGTTGTTACACAAAAACACAGACGCACACCTCACGCGCTCATTCCCACAATACTTTTCTCCAAGCTTTCAAATGTTTTCGTCTAAACATACACGTTTGAAATCATTTTTTTCATGGGATTTATCATGGTCTTAATCTACAAAAATGTTTGGTTAGTTTTATTAGCTTAAATTAAACGTTAAATCAAATTCTCTTTTTGTATGTCAAGTTTTTTTTTTGTTGTTGTTGCATCTATTTTTGTAAAGGTCAAACAATTTTGCTGTTTAAGTCACCCTGTCAGGAGTGAGTAAAAACACCACTATTATATACTATGGCTGTGCTGTGGTGCTGTGTTTGCTCGTTTTATATGTAACACTCTACATTATTCGCACTTTTTGCAGCTTTTTAAGATTTTGTGATTCTGTAATGGAAAGAGTGTTATAAATTAAATGTATTATTTTTAGTTTGTGCAGCAGTTTAGTTTTTATGCTCAGTTATGCTTCATTTTGCACTAAACCTACCTTAAAAATGTAATGTATTTATTTTGTTTAAGCAAACGTTTTTTTTTTAATTATTGGGATCAATAAACAATGAGTAGACCTGGGCCAGTGAACTTCAGAAGACCTTCTGTTGCGTATTAATCACTCTTTTTACTTAACAACCAATTTATTAAAAGAAACCAGTTTAACATTCCTAAAAAACTAAACCTTTCTTTTCGGTTACATGTTGTATTGAAATGGTTTGACTTCCGTGTGCAGACCTGAGCAATGTTGGCGTGAGAGGCCAGACGGATCATGATGTCCAGTTTCTCCAGCTTCACGTAGATCGGGTCGTTGTACTTGACAAAGAAGACTTTGATTTCTTGCTTCAAGATCTCCGGACTACCAAAAAATGAGATCAATAATTAACATATTGGCTTGTGCTGACTGTTCAGATCTTGTGAAGACACGAACCGTTTCTGCACAATCAGGTTAATGTTTCTGAGAGCCACATACTGGACCTCCGGCTCCCCAGAAAGCAAAGTGACCAGAGGAGGAGAGAGCTTCTTCAGCAGCGTGTTGTAGTAGTCCGAGTCCTTTGGCAGAAGCTCCAGGAACTTCATCAGCACCTTCACGGCTGACAACACCACGGCGGAGTTAGCGTGAGAGAGACGGGGTGTCACACGCTCACAAATACTGAGGGAGAAACACAGAAGAAAAAACAACCCTCTTTACTTTCCTTCTGAAATCCATTACTTGTGAAATGTTTTTTGGTATTTAGTTTACAAATGAACCGGAGCTTTAGAAAGATAGTAGATGTTTAACAGACTGTGACAGCTTGAAGAATGTCAGGCCATCTCCCCATCACTCACCTCTGAGCTTCTCGTTCATCTTTTGGGTTGTAGTTGGAAAGGCAATCCAAAATGAAGATCTGACCCCATTCCGTGCACTCATTCAGAGCCGTCAGAAGCTTGTTGATGTTCTGAGGATTCAGGTCCAGCAAGTTGCTGTTGGGATGCGACTCGCTGATCTCAGAAAGAGCAGCCACTGCGTTGGCCACGACCTTCAGAGAAACACGTGAAACACGGCTCTCGGCCTATCAGCACAAGTTCATCTCAGGAACGAACATCTCACCATGGGGTTGGAGTCAGCAATCAGGTCCCTGAGAGAATCCAAAAAGCCTTGGTCCTCCACCATCTGAGCATTGATGTCATGCAGCTTGGCCACACAAACAGCCGCAGTCTTCCTCACATACGGGTCTTCGTCCTTGAGACACTTCCTCAGCGGCTCGCACAAGTACTCGGTGATCTTGTCCACGCGGATGCAGCCCATGGTGCGCACGGCAAGTGCTCGGATCAGCGGGTTGGGATCCTCGCAGTCCTGCCAGCACAACGCTTCAATTACACACAATTCATTACAGTGACTCCAATCTTTCCAAACAAGTCTGTTGAAACAGTTGAAAAACAAAGAGTCATCAGAAGTGTCTCAAGTTCAAGTTCTGAGCATGTGTAAGGCGCTTTCAGTGGAACGGCCTGGACCGGGATTCAAACCTGCAACTGTCCTACAAGTCCCAACCTCTAAATCTCTAGTGTAGAGGCGTCTTACTTTGACAAAGCTGTTCACCGCCATTATGGCCATGTCGGGCTGGCTTTTGGCGTAGTTCATGAGGTAAAGGTACACCAGCTTCTTCAGCTCCAGGTTGTCCGTCTGCATGCAGTTCACCACATCTGGAAAGAGGGAACTGAGAGAGAGAGAGAGAGAGAGAGAGAGAGAGAGTGATGCTGCCGTCTCCCGTTTCTAGAGCTTGCAGGGACGTCACCGAATAAACGATACCTGACATCCTTGCCGACCGTCATTGCTGCGATGACTTTCTTCACTGCCTCCTTTCTCTTCTCCTTCTTCTCATTATTGAGCTCGGCCTTCAGCTCAAAGATCTCGCCTACAGGTTGAGGACATGAGAATATCTTTATTAACAAGCACAACACCAGCAGGACAATGAGTTCATTCATTCGTGCGTGTGAAGCGCTCGCCTTTTTTGTTGGTGGTGAAATACTTGGAGTCAGTCATTCCTAGCGTTTCTCAGACCTGAGAGCGATGCAAAGGTTTGACAGTCAGCACACAAAACACCATCCGTTTAAATCCAGTTAAGAATCTTTCAGGGCTCCACGTTTGCAATAGTTCATCCAATCACATCGGATCAAATAAAACACAAACCGCAGAACGGGAAGAAACGGCGAACATTCACATCGACGTCAAGGATGATCAGGCGACGCTTTCGCCTTCATCAAAACACACACACACACACACACACACACACACACACACACACACACACACACACACACGCGCGCGCACACACGCACGCACGGTTGACGGACATACGTATATATAATAGGTATAAAGGTAAATACAACATGCGTTAGCGGAATTAAATGGGTGTGACCCTGAAATAGCGCAGCTATGCTAAGCTAATATAAAAAACCAAAACTGCCGTCAAACGCGTCTTTTCGGACAATACACAAACAATCGTCAACAACAGATACCCACAATGCACGTATGAATCGACCGAGGCGTTAAAGTGTCGAGTAGCGGGGCGCTTTCTAGCTGGAGACCGAGGAACCAGCGGCGCCGCTTCTGGAAGATGGAGAGCGGAAACAAAATGAGGAGCGGAACCAAGACGACGGAGGTCCGCGAGGCGGCGGAAGTAAATTCAAGCGACACTTTCGTTACACTAAACACTCACAAAAGCGATTTCAGTGACAAATGCGCGGTTAAATTATCAGTTTTAATTGATGTGCGTCCACGTCAAATTTACGATCAAAATAAAGCTCTGAAATGAAATTAAATTAATGCGCAAACTTCGACTGTATCGATTTATCGTATTCTCCATCCCACAGGTGGCGCTGTTTCCCTCCGGCACGCAGGTGGCGCTGTCACACACCGAGGAACAGACATGCACTCGAGCGCCCGAGTAAGTCTCACTTTCAAAGCAATGTCAGTGTGGTGAAGATGTAAACGTGAGTGTAGTAAACTAGTAAGTGAGTGATGGCGGCGGAGCGCGGGGCGCATCTGACGGTGACGGCGGCCGCCGCGGACAGACCGTCTCTCTTCGAGCTTGTAGCTCAGGATTCCCTGATGAAGGCGCTTCGGCCGGCGCTGCTGCACGCCGCTCAGGTGAGGTGAGTGTGGAGCGGCCTCGTCCCGGGCGGTTCTCACCCTGCTGTCGGTGTGTCCGCGCAGGTACTGGCGTCCCGTCAGCCTGCTCACTGCGGCCTCCTCGTCCGGGGCTTTGACGAGATCTTCGTCCTCGTGGAGCTTCTGCTGCAGCATCACTTCCTGTCCCGCACCAGCGCCTCCTTCTCCGAGAACTTCTACGGCCTGAGGCGCGTGTGCTCGCGGGGGGCGCGTGAGGAGCTGGGCTTCAGGAGACACTGGCGCTCGCTGCTGCTTCTGGCTCTCGTGCCTTATCTTCAGCGCAAGCTCGAGCGGCTCCTCTGGCGGCAGAGAGACGAGGACGACTTCTCCATCCGCGCGCCGCCGTCTCCCGCGCAGAAGCTGTGGCGGGCCTCGGTGGCGGCCTACCCGGTGCTGTGCGCGGCCTGGCACGGCTGTGTGTTTGTGCAGCAGCTGGCGTACGCCCTGGGGAAGACGCGCACACACTCTCCACTGCTGTGGCTGGCGGGAGTGGAGCTGCGCCACCTGACGCCGCACGACCTGAAGCTGCCCGGAGCCCAGAGCCAGCCTGACCAGAGGTGAGGGTGCGCTTCACACCAGAGATGCCTTCCCCCGCCTCAGTGTGTGTGTGTGTGTTGAGGTGTCGGGGCCTGGTGTCTGCGGCGCTCTCCGGCGTGGCTGCGTCCCTGTCCGCCGGCCTGTCGGTCGCAGTGTTTTTCCTGCAGTTCCTGGAGTGGTGGTATTCGGTGGCGGAGGACCCGAGCGGCGTCACCTCTCTGACCTCCGTGCCCTCCTTTCCTCCACCGCTCCACCTTCGGGAGGAAGAGACGTCCGCGCCCAGCAGAATGTGCCCCCTGTGTGGGGCGGTGCGCCGGAACCACACGGCTCTCGCCACCTCGGGCTACGTCTTCTGCTACACGTGCATCTACGTGTTTGTGAAGGCCAGACAGCGATGTCCTCTCACGGGTCAGCGCTCCGGCCTGCAGCACCTCGTCAAAATATACACACCGGACACTTGAAAAACGTCCCGTGACTTTCTCAGTTGTTGGCGGAGTATTTTTTTCCTTTTATTGCAAGTGATGCAATATGCCGTTTTAATTCTAAGAACAGCAGTGGTGTAAAGAGTGGCTGAAAAACGTACTTGAGTGAAAGTGCAGATACCTTACTTTACCAGACTGAGACGTTTGAAAAAGTGAAAGTTGTTTCAAAAAGACATGCAATAAAACAAAGGAAAAAATTTTTAGTGTGTGAGAGAGAGACGTGAGAAGGAAACGGACAGACCTGCCCTTTTACACATGACCAATTACCAGCCCAAACACACTTCTAGAGGTCTAATCAAGTCCTGAGCTGCTGCTGCAACAAGAACAAACACCAGCTTTTACGGTTTTTTCCGATTGCTTAAACCCAAACTGTGATTCTTGTAGCACAATTTCTAAAACTATTAATGCTTGAAGCAAAACCACTCACCAAGTTAGCAAATCTAAAAGCACAAACACTGCTTTGACCTCAGTTTGCAATTTTGTAACACACATTCACGGCACAACACTATTTTTGCAAGATTTAAAACACAATTCACTGCTTACACTCAATTACCAAATTTCCAACACACCTAGCAAAATTATACACATGTATTGCTATCATTAACACTATTTGGTCAACTTTCTGGCACACTTTCACATGTGAAAACTTTTAGATTATTAGTTCACTCTGCAATCAGCCTATGCACTATGTACATAAGCCACAGGTAAGCTGTCTATGTGGAGTAGAATAGAGGGAGCAGTAAGAGTTAGAATCTGAAGAGGCCGAGGGAGAGGACGTGGAGGTGAAGAAGTGAGAGGTTTAGAGGAAGACAGAGGAAGAGGACAAGAGGAGCAAAAAAAGCAGAGGAGGGGAAAGAGGAAGGGTAAGAAGAGTAGGAAATAGAATATCTGATGACATCAGCGCTACTACAGTGGACCATGTCATCAACCATGGGATGACCCTCACTGAAGCTGGCCAACACGTTCAGCCCAATTTGAGTCTCTACACGGTGGCAAGCATCACTAGGACATTTCCAAATGAGCTACTTTTTGTAGATGAGGCCGATTACAACCTGAGTACAACAAGGAGACGTATCAGGAACATTATTGCCATACAGTGAAACATAATACAGGAAAGCTTAAAACAACATTTATAGAAAATTAAAATACTCTGAAGAAATAATCTTTCTTTAAAAAGAAAATTACACTTACACTGCTGTTCCAGTAGAGGGAGCCAAAACAAGAGAATTTAACCGACGTTGTGTTTTTTTCATTAGAAAGAAGTGATCTTGCTATGAAGAATGCTTGTTGTGCATGTGGTATAGCACTTTTTTTTGAAGGGGAAAAAAATAGATTTCTTCACTTTTAATAAAAAGACACGTTTAATTAATCTATTTTTCCCTTTGGTGTTTTGGTGGCAGTTAATTTAGATTTAAGCACTGAGTTTGTGTGTAAGTAAGGATGAGTTAGATTTTAGTAATATTTTCAATTCATCTCTTTTTATACCGTCATTTTTAGTACTTTAGATTAAGTCATTTAGATTTCGACGGGGTGGTAGGCTTCTGTTTTATTTGTACTATAGCATTCTATTTTATTTAATTTATTGGTTTTAAGGTCATCATCTTTCGTGGCTATTCATTTTTTAAATAAAAATAGTTTTAAGTATATTGATACCATATTTCTTAATATCTTGTTCATATGGTTTTTTAATGTTGGATCTATGATGTTAAAAGTTTTAAAGAGAACCTGTGCCAGTGCACCAACTCCCAGGAGTTTAAATCGCATTTTATTTAATCACATTTTACCTAACCGAACACTAGCAGTGCCAGTCCAGGCTTGGTGATTCAGCGGGCCAGGAATTGAACTTAATTCGCCTGACAAAGCCAGTGCCTCTATTTTCCTGAAAATCTCTGCAAGACTGAGAGAGGGAGAGAGAGTGAGAGAGAGAAAGACAGTGACACCAGACAGTGAGATATCCACCACCATATGTCCTCCGTTTCTAATGGATCGTGTACGTGTGTGAATGGGTGTCCCATTCTGTGATTGGTGGGCCACCAATCTGGGAGGCGTGTCCCGCTTTTAGACCCTGGCCTCATCTCCCCAGGACCCAGAAATGGAAAAGCGCTGTGGACAAAGTGACTTTATTGACAGACAGTCAGACAGACGCAGACGTGCGGTAAACATCAGAAAGGCAGCAGAGCTTCTGCAGATAAATAACACGTCCTGCACACGGGACCCGAGCAAAAGCCCCACGAGAAGAGCACACGGGCGCCACGTCTCAAACGCTGAAGGCAGAAATCTGGAACGGCTTTCCCGGCAGAAGAGCCCACAGGTTCACGCTCCACCAGGCTGACCACCCTCCTCCTCCTCAGACCGCCTGCAAACCGCGCTCGTGCCCGTCCAGCTGCACCTTGATCTTGTGCAGCTCCTCGATCTCCTCGTGGTGCCGCTCCGTTTTGTGCCGCACCAGAGAGCGATAGAAGTGGACGGTGAACACCACAAAGATCAGGCCGACGGGCACCATGATGATGGTGGAGGCGAGCGCCGCCTGCCAGCCGCTGTGCCGCGGAGGCTCGGAGCTGCAGTTCCGCTTGGCCGCCGCCGCCGCGCCGGAATCCACCGGCAGGAACTTGATCCAGCACAGCAGCACCACCTCGGCCAAGAACAGCAGGATGCCCAGAGCGGTGGAGAAGGCCCAGGCCAGCTCGATGTAGTGATGCATGCGCTCGTGAGGAGACTCGGAGACGGAGTTGAGGTTGTGGATGTTGCTGACTGCCTCCACGTTGGGCAGGATGCAGGTGCTGACCAGCAGAGCGAAGAGGTGGACGGCCACCAGCACGGTGGTGCACACGCTGAAGGCGATGAGCAGGAGCCGCGGGTAGTTGTACTGCATCTCCAGCTGCACCTCCACCATGGCCACCTGAGGAGAACAACGCCGACACATGGACAAACGCCGACACGTCTTCCACGCAATGATCAGAAAGAGCTCGTTCATCAAGCTTCTCCTCTGCCTGATGCATCTTCCCATGATTCACTAGTGACAGCGCAGTGAGAAAAACGAAGACGTGCAGAACACACACACACACACACACACACAGCATCTATATTTAATAATAATAATAATAATAATTATAAAAACTGTATTTATCCCCTTGGGGAAATTCTTTTCTCTGCATTTAACCCTTCCAAGCAAACTTGGAGCAGAGGGCTACCGGCTACCCGGGGGGCATGTGGGCTAATGTTTCTTTAATCCTGTCATTCAGCCAATAAAAGCATATCAGCACGTCTGCCTGCGGAACAATTATTTAAGAACGAAAACAGGACACACCACACACACGCGCCTCTGCAAAGATGACGTATTTCCATTTATTTGTGATTGCTCCTGGCTTGAAATGTGGAAAAATGGGCGCTTATATTTAGGTGCATATTTGAAATACACGATTTTAAGAACCACCCAAGTTCTTGAGCGTCTAAATTTGGAAAAAAGGTGTGGTTCTATTGGAGTAAATGCGGTATTAAGCCGAGCTTGCTGATCTGCTGGCGAATCACTCACCATGGCGAAGCCGGAGAGCAGGGCGGAGGTGCGGCTGGAGGCTTTCAGCTTGGCTCGGCTCAGGTAGAGCTTCCTCCAGGACAGCGCCTGGACCGAGTGATGGTTGGAGGTGACCAGCTCCAGGTAGCTGCGGCGGACCCAGTCTCTGTAGTCCATCCCACCGCCATTGTGCGTCCGATCTGAAGAAGCAGGAGCAGGAGAAGCCGTCGGCACGCTGAGCTCACGACTCATGGTCGCTGTCAAGAGAAACAAACACTCTTTTATCGTTCATGCTGACACTTTTACGCGGCTTAGATCACACAGGCGTATACACAAGGGGCGTGGCTCATCTCAGAATTTTAAAGCCATCTGTTACCGACTGAGTTGTTATTTTGAACATTGATGCTACAAACAAAACCGTGAGGATTGACAGACGCCGTTACTCACGACACAGGAATCTCACATCTAAGTGATGTGAAACCAAACATGTATGTTTTCGTCATTGTTGTGACATTTTTACATAATAATAAAGAAGTTATTCTATACAAGCTAACAGTCTTCATCATAATATCAGACGCCTCTGTGAACAAGGCACAGATGATGCCTGCTTCTGTTACTTACTAATGCACAATTATGACGTTTATCAGTATCATTAATGTGACACAGAACCATGCGCTTGTTTTTTAAAGGCAAATGTCGTTGAAACTTATTTAAATCGAGCGCAAATGAAGACCACGTCATCCGCCGCGACAGTGAACTTAGCAAAGAGCCGAAAGTTATAACCACAAGGACCAAACGAGGCGCGCACGCACACACGCGCAGGCAGGCGCGTCCTAGCGCGGCTTATACAGTGCAGTAATGCGCTTGTACTCACGCGGCTCCTGGGTCTGTGGTGTAAGTTCAGCGAACCGTTCCAGCTCCAGCTAATCACATCCAGCTCGCCAGACTCGGTCTCGGCTCTTTAAGCGCCCTGCATTCAAGAGGCAGTTGTTAGCATGTTCGTCAAAGCTTGGTTTGTTTTCAACAGGACAGTTTTGCGCACAAATAAAGAAAAGTCTACCTACTGTGAGGAGAAACGCCACAAACATCAGTTTGAACCGTCTGATTGTAACAAAAGCACAACCCGATTTCTTAGCTAAGACGAGCCGCAGGTATCCGGTTTGTCACGTGAGGTCTGAGTCTGTCACGTGACTCCGGTCGGCGCGCCTATTAACGTTAGTTCCGCGACGAGCACGCCGCTTATGTTTTTATTTTGAAGCATAACTTTCGCTTTACGTTCGCGAGTATTGGTAAAATCCGTAGCAGTGCGCAATAATCGCAAGTGTAAGATTATATCGTGCTTCAACAGGCGGACATGAAGGTTATTTTGCAGTAAACACGATATAATTCGGTTTCTTCTGTTAATTAAAGCCAAAAACGTCTGAAATATCAAAACGTAGCACACACAGCGATTTACGATATGACTGGCGGTGAAATGTTTGTGCAAAACGAGCTCTGTACCCTTCTGTTTAACGTGTAAAGAAAGAAGTCAAAAATATACAAAAGGTATGAAAGACAGCATGGATGATGTGAAGCCGTCTTCTTCAGCTTCACTATTCTGGATAATCCAATTAAAACAGAAATATTGAAGGAAACAAAAAAAGCTAACAACTCTTTGCTTTTAAATTTCTACTGAGTACGTATAGGCAAATTCGTGGGTGTGTATGACAAGCAGAATTAACATTTATCCCCTCGCGGCGACTAGTCGTAAAACATTTATGACTAGTCACAACTCATTTCAAGATATCTTCAAATGTATTTGGACTAGTCACAATTCGAATTAGAAATATCTTCAATTCAATTGTGACTAGTCATAAATGGCATTCGAGATATCTCTAAATACATCTGACTACTAGTCACAATAACAATTCAATATCTTCAAATGTATTTCGACTAGTCACATTGCCCCATAGACTTGCACTGGAAAATATTTGCAGATATCTCTAAATGAGTTTCTCCTAGTCACAAATGATTTGAAGATATCTTGAATTACTTTAGAGATATCTATAATTATAATGAGAGATATCTTCAAATATATTTTTACTAGTGCTAATTTGTGTTAGAGATATCTTCAATTAAATTTCTACTAGTAGTAAAATCTTTAAAGATATCTGCAAATATTTACGACTAGTCATAATATAATTGAAGATTTCTCGAAATGCGTTTAATTAAAGATATCTTGAAATACATTTTAGATATCTGAAACATATTTTTGACTAGTCATTAATAACGTCTATGGTTACTTGCGTAACCTGTTCCCTGAATAGGTCAGGGAACGAGACGTCAGTCAGAAACCTGACTATGGAATATCGAATGCTCCGCCATTCG
>MU204310.1:3975610-3997142 GCA_017309775.1 Paedocypris sp. Pulau Singkep
CGATATCCCATAGTCAGGTAACTGACTGACGTCAAAGTGACCTGACTATGAAAGGGAACTCATTTAGAGATATCTTCAAATATTTTTCAATGGAAGTCAATGGGGCAATGTGACTAGTCGAAATACATTTGAAGATATCTTCAATTGAGTTGTGACTAGTCAGAATGTATTTAGAGATATCTCGAATGCCATTAATGACTAGTCACAGTTGACTTGATGATATCTCTAATTCGATTTGTGACTAGTCAAAATACATTTGAAGATATCTTGAAATGAATTGTGACTAGTCACAATTGTTTTACAAGTCGCCGCGAGGGGATAAATGTTAATCTCGCTTGCCATAGGTGTGTCTTATTTATTACAAAACACATGTAGAAATATATTATTTGCACCTTCACATGAATCCGTTCATTTTGTCCTAACAGTGGGAAAAACATTCCACAAATTCTGTTTTTAATCATAATTAATTTGGAAAATAAATTTATTAACTGGCCATTAGAACAAAACAAGTACCTAGTAAAATATTTCCTTATCAAATATATACATTTGACTTAAATTGTAGAAATCCCAAACGTATATTTTAAAACAACAAAGTTGAACTTTTATGTGGTGTCAGTTTTGACTCCAGTGGATCCAGAGGAGGACGAACCAGTACATCACGTCTGCACCCAGAACTATAAATCCTCAAAAAACAACCTGCTCTGGTAATGTCTCTCATCCAGTACTTGGAATTTGTTCAAAGTTCGTTAAATTCAAAACTGGAGATAAAAAAAAAAAGTTTGGAAAAAAAATATACAGTATAGTGTTGAAAACGTGGTGAGAAACATCAGATTCACTGATTCAGTTGCAGCTCATGTGGTGGAAAAAAAGAGGAACAATAGCGACTTCTACTTTACACTGTGGAAATCAGGAAATTAACAACATCACTAAGTGCATACGTTTAATGGGGAATATAAATTCATGAATAAACACAAAAGCATGTAAAGACCAAAGATCGGTTTCTATCTAGACGGTAAGGCAGTGAGTCTTCTCTTCGTCCGTAGACCACAAGCCTTTCTGCTCCTCATACTGCTGAAGAAAACATTTGAAGATGTTCTTAAAAAAAAGAGAATCAAATCAGAAGCAGATCAGTGCGTGCGTGTCTCTTTATGGCAACTGTGGTCCAGTGGTAGGGGACTTGGATTCATGTCCGAGAGGTTGAAGGTTGTAATCCCCCTCACAGCAGGTTCCCCTCAGGCGCCATGGCTTAGGCTGCCCACTGCTCCGGGTTTGTGTGTGGGTGGGAAGGGTTAAATGGGGCACAATTTCGATATGGCTCGCCATATAGACCATCTCAGTCACTTTACTTTACTCTTGGACGCATGAAATAAGCAATTTTTTAAATTTCTGTGGATGAGCAAGACAGGAAGCATCAAAACAAACGCGAGAAGCTTGACAGAGCGAGCCAGAAGACATTTCACACCCGGAAACTCTCTCCTTTGCCATCAATATGCCGGAGACGCAGATACACGTCCGTCCCGATGCCCTGCATCGACTGAACGGCCAAGGAACCTCCCAGGTATTCTGCATACGCGCGAGAAGTTGGCAAACCAAAGCCAAACCTATGAGGAAACAGAAAGAGGTCCAGATCGGCCACGGCAGCGGGTGTGCAGTGTTCATTTGGTTGACAACCAAATTATATATTACCAATTATATCATTTCATTTGGTTGACTAAAAATAAATTTGGTTGACAAAATATTGAATCAACCAATTATATCATTTCATTTGGTTGACTAAAAATAAATTTGTCAACGGCATTTTCTCCCTGACGAAAACAAAACGAGAACTGTATAAAATCTCCCGCTCAGGGACGAAAACTTTAACGACATTTATTGACACTTTCATCAACAAATAAAAACGAAAGAAAAATGCCTTTCATAACGACGTTACTTAAAAACACGAATGCAATTATAATTAATTGTATTTTTCTGCATTTATTTCTTCGTTGTTTTTGCACATATTTCACATTCATAGATAACTACGTATTCAGATGTCTTAGATGTCGCAACTTCAGTAAGCATTTAGAATATATAGCACCTATATTTTCGTTGACAATCTAAACTGTAATTTGGTCGACTAAAATTAGACTAAAACTAAAAAAAAAAAAATTAAGAGGACTAATTTGAGAGTTTTAGTTAAAAGACTATGACTAAAAACGAAACAAAATCTTTGTCCAAATGAACACTGCAGGTGTGGCAGCGCTTCTCACCCGTGCATGGGTCCCGACTGCGGGCCGCTGTTGGTCATGTTGTCAAACAGGTTGTTGATGCGGGGGTCCTGGGCGCTCTGCTCCGCCGTGCTGTAGTGGTAGTGCATCACCTGCTCCAGGATGCTGTGTGGAATCCCACCGCCACGGTCCGAGATCCTGCCACACAAACATGGCGATCAATGAGATGAACACGTCACAACCAGGCCCGTGTCCAGAACACAACACGCTCATCAGTGGGACAGGGTAACTGGACGGGAGGCCGGATGCGGAGTTTGAAGAAGAAATGAAAGACAACTAGCGTTATAAACCGTACTTTACTAAAGCTGCATGAAGTAGGCAAAGCTGGGCTGACCTTTCCTGCATTCAGACTCACCGTATGACAAAGTCCGTGTCGTTGTTGGCAATGGTGACCACAACATCAGGAACGTTGTAAGGTGTTTCTAAGTGACTTTCCATAGTGGCTCTAAAGAGAGAAGAGGAGTGATTACACACTGATTACACATCAGGAACATGATCTACACTACCCACTGCTCCACATCATTCATTCACTACACTCAGAATGATACATTAGAAAGGTTTTGTATCATTTTGATCATAACTACAACTAATTAAAATCACCAGTTTCTAAAAATGTTAAATCATAATACAGTATTTACATGAATTTTTTTTAAATAAGGTCCTTTTTTCAAAATTTCAAGTTAGGAGTCATCAAAAATAAAAATTAGAAAAAACCATTAATCATTTAACTATTATTATTTATTTATTATCTATTTTTCCAAGTAAAACGACATTTTTAGGAATAGCGGATGCAATACAGTATATCTCCACTAGGTGGAGCTATGATTTCACCTATTTTGTCTATATACCGTGTAAGTTTATTCCAGGTACTTTTCTATTGTCATGTTTCGGGGCCAAAAACAAAAAAACCCTTTGGCAGTTTTTGGTCATGAAATTGGAACTGGACGATATACTCACGGATGATTCAGTTTAGGCAGAAATGTTAGGTTTCTGGAAATATTTTCAAGGTGCTCATATTTACACAAATACAGTAAATATATAATAATGATTAGGGCTGAACCTATCGAATATTTTGGTAACCAATTATTCGGTCGATTATTGTTTTTTTTTTATTAAGGATTATGCGTTGGGGGATAAAAGAAATAAAAATCTATTGTTTCCCAAATAGCCACACACAAGCACATTTACAGGTCAAAATTTTACAATAGCACCGAAGAATAAGAAACGATTACTAGTGATTTCATCAACATACAATTTTTTCTACCAATTGTCGTGAATTAAGGAGTTGTATCAAGTGATAAAATTAGTGATTACAGAGAACCCTCTCCCTTCAGAGTCTGTTTCCACTATGGATCGCCTCTTAATTTATTTTTTGTATTGCCTTTATTTTACCAGAACTTTCATGTACACAGTTTTGAGAAGCTCTAATGTGCATTTATTGCATTTTGCATTTATTGTCGTTAAACTACTCTTTTCCCTAATATTTCAATCAAACAATTCATTGCATATTCAAAACTGCAAACCAAACAGCAAAACGAAAATTAAGAGCTAGCAGTATTTGGAGCATTTCACTGGATCTTACAAGAAACGAAAGAAAATAAATAAATAAATACTTTTTATACTTGATCTTCACCGCTTCTGAATATCATTATCAATAGCTGTATTACTGAGAAGTCAATGTTAGCATTAATGTAACTTAATATAACAGAGCTAAAGACCACATTTATAATGCCTTCTTGACCGTCCTTCATGTCTGACACTGGAAAAACGATTCTCCTGCATTCGGGTGAGAGTTCAACTGTATTTCAGTTGTCTGTCTCGCGGAGCAGCTGAACAGCTGTTGTGACATCACAGCGACGCACCTCATGGCGTTCTTCAGAAGCTCGGGCAGGATGTAGTCCAGCGGCAGTGGAATGAACGGAAAGCGAGCCGCCACATGGCCGTTAATTCGAACCCGAGGAGAGTTCCCATACTGGTGCTCACAAAGACGTCTACGAGAAGCAGAGGAAAAGCGTCAGGAATAAATCAAACATCACTCGAACTAACGCACATGCAAAAGAGCTCCAGAAAACAGTTCGATCAAACTCTGAGCGTCAACATGAACAATCTGATGCTGCAATCACAGAAACAAATTACAACATTGGTTAATCATGACACTAACAGAAGCAGAGAACTGAGTGTGTCTACTAGAATGACCAGTAGAACAGTGAACACACACACACCCGGAGCAGTGGGCAGTCTATGTCGTGGTTTGGGGTGGTCAGTGTCTTGATCAAGGATACTCAGTTTTAGAACCAGCAAGCTTCTAAAGCTCCAGGTTGGTCTGGTTTAATTAGCTTTAACTAAAAGAAATATCTGGAACCAAAAACTGACTAGCAGCAAACATCTAAGAAACAAATCCAAATCCAAAAGTTATTCCAGATGCTCCTCAGATTATAAAAAAACGTTTGTCCTGAACAGGTTTAAGACAGACAGGGGTCCATCGATCTATGTGTACGTTGGTCGATTCTATACATACATAAACACACACACACACACACACACACACACACACACACACACACACACACACATATACACACACACACACATTATACACTGCAATCAACAAGTCGTAGCGTATGCATATTAGGCGGTTAAAAATTATTTATGAAAACTACAATTAGTTCTCACGCACACACATGCCTAATGTCCCACCACACAGCTATTGAGTCTTAAGCTCTTAAACAGAGCGACTGAAGGACAGGAAACTGAACGACGCCAAACAGAAACACAAACTCACCGAGCGAAATCAACCCATTTCTCGATGATCTTTTTCGGGGAGAGACGGCGACATATGATCCCAACAAAGTCAGGCTGAAAGAAATAAGTCATGACATGGGGATATTACACTGATAAATACATAAAACCTTAACTTGTCCTACAAACGAGACGTTTACAACATGAAATTATTACATCACGTCCAGGCTGTTTAGTCGCGTGTATATTACCCTGTGCACTACAATCCCCCTCACGTCACTTATGATGCAACCAGAGCTGGGCGATTAGTTGAAAAATAATCGAAATTCAGAGATTATAATCATTCAAAATGTTCCATGATGATTATTTAGATGACTTTGCCTTTAAGTAATGTTTCGAGTGTGGGGTCACGTGACCCTGCTCTGCTCAGCTTATGGAGAGAGCTAACAGTGCGTGGCCGTGGACACATTTTGGCTTTAGGAAGGAAGACGGAATACAATTAAGTTTTGTGTAACACTGCAGAATAACAGTTGTGATTAATGTAAATTTAAAAAAAATGTAACGCGACAAATGTTTAGCTCGGCATTTCAGATAGAGTAGAAACAATGTAGCACGCGTCAGGCCCTGCCTGAAACCTAAAAGGGTTTAACACGCTCGCGTTTCTTAGTAATAAACTAAGAAACTTACTTAACTGTAAGAATAAATTCATGCTCATATAGTGACATGACAACTTCACTAAGGTCACCTCACGCAACAGTGTTTAGCTGAGTTTGATTTTCATTACAACAAACTGTTTACATTGTTGTATTGCACATTAAAATATGTTTACAGAACTGCTCATTCTCCATGTAAATAAGAAACTATAAAAAATTGTGTATTTTGTTTTGAAATGTGCAAGTTATTTATTTTTAGGTTTATTTATAAAACAAAGTGACTTAAACGTTGTCTCAATTTTAAAATAAGAGCGTATTTATTGTACAAAACTTGTCAGTGAACTAGGCTATAAATAAATCATTCATTATTTGTAATCGAGATAAATGTTCAACTAATTTTTGTGATTTGGCCCTGCTTGCAACCTTCAATTATTCAAGCCCGAGAGCGTCACACAAAAACCTGCCAGGACATTTCCTGCCACTGCTGATTCACTCGCCAGCAGAAATGTACTGGAGTCTTGACATTTATATTTAGCCAATGCATTTGGGTCACATACTGACTGGGATGGTTCCGCATACTCTGCTGCGGGTACGAGACACTAACTCAGTTTGAGCGAAAATCATTTCGAGTCAAACCTCACACTACTGAAGTAAATTACTAACATACGTTTTCCTCATGCAGAGCAATGTGGTGAGTTGCCAGCATTCGGATCCCCAGACGAGACGTCAATGTCGTGTCCAAGAAATTACGAACCAGCGTCTCATCCTGCAAATCAGAAAGAGAGTGAAACTCCTCTGTGTCAAAGCGGCTTCATCATCAAAACCAGAATCAGAGAGACTCCATACAGCAATGTGTTTCCGACACTCCCGGAATCCTTCAGCCAGCATCGTGACGACATCCTTGTGATCGTCCAAAAGCTGCTTCACCATTTTGCTGTAACGCGCTTCCGTCTCCTGGTCTTTGATCTGGTGTTCGCAAAAGTGAAAAACAAAGATGAAACAAGAATATTCACTATTCTTTTGAATTGACAAGACTCAATCTCCCAGTCAGTCTGACATTTCTAATTTAAACAAATGTAATGAAAATCGAACTGGGTCTGAAAAACTCAATGTAAAGTAGGGATGCACCGATACCACTTTTTTTACACAACGAGTAAAAGTACGAGTACTTGCATTTTGAGTACTCACCGTTACGGAGTACTTTTAGATTTACAGGTAACCGCTTTAGTCATTAATCAAAAGGGCTATTTTGGAATTAAGAACATCTTAATTTAAAACGATAATCATATAAAATACACAGAAAATTTAAACCGATACAGTGCAACTCAAGTATTTGTTGTTGAGTTGTATTTGATTAGCACAAGGGAAATTAACACACATCTTTGCACAGTGCACAATATTCGAATAAACAAGCTGCAGTAAACTCTTGAGAGAAACATGCTGTTTGCTCTTATTGATGATTTAATTTACTGATGTTAAACGTGCTACATTTTTAGCTTCCGTTTTCGGAGCATAATTTGTAGTCCGCTGTGTATGTCGTTTTGATGAAATACACGGCACGGCTGATGTGTTTCGCCTCGTCTCTACTAGATGGATGATTTAAAAAAAAAAAAAAAAAAAAAAACAGCAAGAGCCATCAGATATGCCTGGAAGGAAGCAGTTGTTGCTTTTTTCTTGAACTTAACTGGTATATATATCAAACTGTACATGCAATCACACAATTGTGAACTTACAGCAGGGAAGTCACTCAGCATGTGGTAGGCCCTGATGTAAAGTTCGTGCTGAAGACACAGAGACAAAAAGCAGAGAGAAAGAGAATAAAACACAAAGCAAACATCTGTGTGCTGTGTTCCAGTGAGGTCTGGGTGCTTCATTCTTCACCCTCAACCGTCTGGAGCAGCATATTCCACATATGTTCTTTGTCCACATGACACTACATCAGTAAAGATTCAGTCTTACTGTGCACCTAGTGTTTGAAGACAATAAACACCTTCCCCAAAAGATCTAGTTCATCCATTCACCCAGTGGCCACACGGGCCTTAAAGAGACAGCTCGAAAACCTGAAGTGGGTGAAAGTTCACCGGAGGAGTAAACAAGCACTGCTCACCAGCTGCAGAAAATATTACCTCTCAATCCAGAGGAATCACCATTTTGATAAAAAAAAAATCAATCCATCAAACAGATTTTTAGAACCTCAAACTTAAAGCTTAAAAGCCATGTAATTTCGTGTATGAACTAAACAACAACAAACACATTTATTTTACAATAACTAAACTAAAATCAGAATAAGATCCATATTTCTCAAAATGATTTACAGTACGGAGGTCAAAATGATTTCTCGCCCTTTGAATCACAAAGTGCAAGATTTTCAGGTTTCACAAGCTCATGATCCCACATAACCTAGAAACCGACAAAAAAAATGTGAATCATTTTCTTAAAGTTGAAGAACCAATTCATCTGCAAGACCATCCATTCAAAGAACTGAAAGCGCTGAAGGAACGATCGAATGATCTACGAGCACGATGCTCTAACAATCAAGCGTTAAATTACAATGAGATCAGCATCAGTAAGGCTCACTGACGTGGCTGATGCCATTTACTTCCATTAAATATGAATAGCCAGTTTAGGCAAAGGTGTCCGACCCAACAAGTCCCAAATCCATAACCTAGCTCTGGGTGTGAGGCGTCTGTGTCATACTGGCATAGGCGGACGGACCACTCACCACTTGCAGAATGGTGGGATTGCAGCCGATAATGAAGGGCAGGCTTCTGAAGCCCTTGATGCGGTGGGCAATCCGGACAGGCAGTTCTTTGTGTAAGTACTTGGCACTGCTCTGCATGGAACACAGCGAGACAGCGGGTTAAGAAATCAGCGCACCAGACCCTCTGTGAAATGCTCACTTTGTTTATTAGTAGTTAGTTAAAACGTGAGCACACAGAAGAGCCGTGACGGCGAGAATCCAGGAGCATCTCATTACCAGTATATGCTGACCGTCAGGAGACTTCCCTGCGTAAAGCATCGTGGCTGGTGTCAGTCTGACCGACGGCTGTGGAAGAAATGCACACAAGTGCCGGTTACAAAAACAGTCGGTTACGAGATGCAAATTATGAACTGGTTGTTCTAAATGAACCACACAACAGAGTGACGGCATGTCTTTGACGTCAGGTGTGAGTTTCGCAAACGTACCCTAAACCAGGAAGGCTACAACTAAATAAAGTACAGTAGATATTACAGTAATCTGTCTTTCGTGATCACGCGCACTCACAGTAAGTCAGGTGTCGGCTGACCTTGACGTGACCCAACACTTGACACGTAATAGTTCAGATCTGCTCGGGACTGACCCACGGCATTAACATCTAGTGTTGGAAGCTGAACACACACTTCAAAGAGACGTTGCATTATAGTATCATTATTGTATACTATCTGTAGCATCACTGAACAGGAAGCAGGCGTTTTTAGACTCGGTCCGCGGTCCAACCAAGCTAATTTACTGTTGATCGATCATCCTAACCAGTGCCGCATGTAAACACAACACTTGCTCTGTCTGGGTGCGAAAACAGGTCGTCGGAACGCCGTTCTTGGTCGAACCGAGGGTTAACTAGTTACTCACATCACATCAACTCCCATCTAACAGTGAGCATGAAGCTGAAGCGCAGCAGCAAGGTCCGGGAGGAAACACGCCGCGAAGAAGACGGCGACTCACTCCCGCGTAAGCAGCAGCACTCACTTACTTTTTCGGCAGACACGTCGATGGCAGACTGGTTGTAAAAAGACGTGACGGTTTTGGATCTCTCTCGGGCTAATTCCGAGTAGCTTGACATGGAGGATGTGGAGCGAGACCTCCGGAGGGTCGTGAGGGCCGCCGCTGACGGAAAGAGCTTGTTCACTCCGCCGCTGCCCAGCAGCTCCACCGCGCCCGCTGCCACGCGTCCGCGCATCTCCACACTCCAAGAACGTCAGCGACGAAGAAAAAAACGTCTCCTTGTGCTGGTTTTGCTTCGAGAGAACGTCTATGTCCCCATCCAGACGCGACTCCTCCGCGCTCGCGCACACACAAACAGACACGCGCCCGCCGCCAGCGCAACGCTAGAAGAACAGCAGCAGGCGGGCCGGCGTCTATCAGAACGCCCGTGTTCCCAGCCAATCGGTGAGCCCAGGAGGCGGGGCTTCGAGGTCACGGCGCCCTCACTGCGCTTTACGTGAACGGCGTAGAAACCTTTACGAAACAATCGTCGAAATAAGAACAAAGACCGTCGCAGCTGCGTCCGGTGTAGGTACAAGATCGGCTCGGCTGCAAAAACGGCTCGGGCAGGCGAATGATGACGTTGCACTATTTGATTGGTTGTAAGTTGGCAAAATGCCGTGTAAGATAGAAAAAAGGGAAATATAACTTTGGCGATCAAATGTTAAATCTATAATTAATAAACATCATAATTTAATGTCAGTAACTGTAGGGCTTTCGGGGGAGGATAAACATTTTGGGGCCGGGAAGGAAGGAATGGCTTTTATTTTATTGTGTTTATAGGGCTTGTTATTTTACTCGCTGTTCAACAAAATTGTGACTACGGCTCTGACCAGTGAGCAGCTACAGACACGACAGAGGCTAGGAAAACTAACCTAGAGAAGCGGCTCACTGACACCAGTCAAAGAGTCTTAACAGTTGTGATGACGGTTGTAATGACGGAAGACTGATAAAAACAGCTTCTTTTCTGAATCACATTAAAGATCCCTCTTACAAAAAGAAAAACACAAAGAACCCAAATAAAGAACCGTGTTTTCAACGGTCCTGAGTAATAACATCAACCACAGAAAACTCATCAGTCTACATAATTCTCCTCAAATGTCATGTATTTGAAAACAATGAATAGATTCTGCAATAAAAGGTTTACATTAAAAATGGCATGTGAATGCAATTTTAGCAAATTTACATTTTACACGACAAGAAGTTTCTTAAACAGGTGATATCTATAGTTAATCCACAGATAACACTACAGTCTTTATACAGTAAAATTAGCTAGAACAATGTTCAAAAATGGTCCAAACAGCAACACACTAGTAGAGACCTGTCATCTATTGGTATTCAATGGCCTTCTCTCTTCCAAATCAGAACCACATTCTTATCAGTCAGAGAAACCAAATATTGGCCACCAGGAGCCATGGTAACGCTATTGATAGACGGTCCTTCCATGGTTTTCCCTCCTTTCAGAACAGGTGAGGGCCACTCCAGCACCTGAAACGGCACAACAAATTCCCCACTCTGTTAGGAAACTAGTTTTTAGGTTTGCTAGATCTACACAAAGTTCACTACTAGACAAACTAAAATAAACATAAAGCAAAAGTAAATTGAGTAACAAATCTACCCGAGTAGGGGTGATCATCTGTCCAGCCTTCAAGCCCTTGATTGTGGACTGGGTGATGTGGTATAACCAAATGCGGCCTTGTTCGTCACCACACACCACACACTCACAGCCTAAAAACAAAGAAACCTCCTTAAAATATGTTTACAGTGTCTTTGTTAGGTCACTTCCTAAAGACATTATGTATAAATACATTACAGTACATTTAATAAATACACTGCACTGCTGTGAAACGTTGCTCAATTTCACTTTTTAACAATGTACAAATGGTATTGATAATAATGCAGTGTAATTGCTCAAGCAAATTACCAGGGCAAGTCCCTAAAGATAGGTAAGGAACTTCAGTATTAGTCCACTGGAGCTGTGCTAGAACGACAGCAGACGTCGCTTTCTTTCCGCTGCTCCATGACGCGTGTGTGTCTCTCCAGCTCCACAGGTAGATGGAGCCCTGCGACTGGCTCTTGGAAGCTGGGTGGAGAGAACAGCATTTTCCGCTACCGTTTCAGGAAACAACACGACAAATTCAAAGGCAATTTGTTATCTTTATTTCATTACTCACCAATCACGTTGTCGGAGAGAAAGCTCATTCCATCAATGGTCCGATAAGAGTTGTTCTCGTCACTTTTCTCATAAATGGGAAACACAATCTCCATCTCCGCATTTCTAAACAAGGTTGAATTTTAGCCATTCAAGTCATTTAATTTTGTGGTACATTACATAGGAGCATTTCAACTGCAGCGAGGAAGAATGTGTAATGTGTATGTTACCAATACGATTTTGAATCTCGTTACAATGTTGTAAGGACAATAAAGACCATTTTAATCCCAACATGTTATACACGTTAAAGGTACAGACCTTTTCTCCTTGTTGTTACTGAGCTGGATGTCGAAGGAAAATAGTCCATCGTCACAGGCAGCGAGGAGATGCACATCTGGAGCCGTGGGGAGCAGACAGAGGTGCAGAGGAACGGAGCTTGTTTCCAGGACTAGAAGTTTGCTGTAAGAAAACATTTGGAAACATAAATCTAACCTGGTCAAGGAGGATGGAAAACATTTACAATATTAAAAAATAAAGAAATACAAAGTTCACAAAATAACCTGATTTTGATGTTGTAGTCTCGATCCAGTTCACCCACGTCCCACAAAATTATATTATTTTCATACGTTCCAACTATCAAAAACAAATGGTCACGGCATTCAAATCTAACAAACATGCTTTATTGCACACACTTTGTTTTGACTTACCGAATAGATGGCAAGAGTTTTTAGGAGAAAAGCGCAAAATTGAAATAGGTTTTCTGCTGGAGCGAAACTCCCCAAATGCCAAGTTGACTCTGGGATGGATGAGCTTCACGAGACCTCGTCTACCTCCTGCTGCCAGGACATTACATGTGCGGGAAGATCCATCAGCTCGGTGCATGAGAACGGTTGACCATGCAAGTGAAAAGAAATCCTGCGCAACAAAAAAGTAGAGTGTCTGAGGAATGAAAGAACTATGCAGCATGAAGATCTACAATGGAACACGTATTTTTATTGTTGAAAAGAATGTCACATTCAAAACAAATACCGTAATACCGTATTTATGAGAATATAAGCACCTTATACATAGGGGGTGCTTATAATCGCCAATTTCAAATATGCGCGTACATATAAGTGCAAATTAGTGTGAGTGAGGAGCACAATTAAATGGAAATAAATGGAAATACTTTTATTTACTTTGAGTTTTTATCAGCTCAATAACAGAAAAAAAAGAAGCATTAGTCACGCGGCACCACTTAGCAGGGGCTAAATAACGTGTTGGAACAAAAAATAATTATTATTAGAAAAGATGGAGCATCCGGCTAGCAAGTTAGCGCAAACAATGTCCAAAAGC
Source organism: Paedocypris sp. Pulau Singkep (assembly GCA_017309775.1). Classification (NCBI taxonomy): domain Eukaryota; kingdom Metazoa; phylum Chordata; class Actinopteri; order Cypriniformes; genus Paedocypris; species Paedocypris sp. Pulau Singkep. The sequence continues at coordinate 3,988,499 of MU204310.1, forward strand.
TTCGAGAAACAGTCTAAAACGAAGAACACGTGCAAGGAGTTGATAGCAGTGAACAAACACAATCAAAACGCACAGTTTGCTGTGCAGGGGAAAACAATCCTTCGCTACAATCGTCTTCACACGGTGTTGGATAAACAAACAGCTGGAAACGGGCCTACTTGCTCTGCGCCTTCGTGGACTGGAGTGAGAATTCTGGGAGTTGGAGTTCAGAACACTAGAATCTAATATTTTTAAATCTATTATTCAAGTAAAACATATCGAATAGATACGAGTCACAAGTCAGGTTTGTTGAATAAAAAATGAATGCAAATAAACCCGAAATTAAATATGATATCAAATAAAAAATTATATAATAATTATTAAGGGGCTGCCTATATTGGCATAATTCATAATTTTGCCCAAGTTCATGTGCCACACACAGGAGAAGTTAGGAATTTATTTAAGTCAATGTGCTGAAAAAATTAACATGTCTGCGTGTGTCAAGGGCTGACTTAACATCACACAACATTAGCACACATTAAACTCTGTGTGTGTGTGTGTGTGTGTGTGTGCGTGCGTGCTACACATTTAGGCCATTATAATCTCACCTCTCCAGGAACCTTGTATTTCTTCATCACAAGGCCTGACTCACAGTCTATCACACACAAAGTTTCCCCTCCGCACGTGGCCACCGCTCGAGAAGCGCTGCGCCAGCCTGCAACACCATCACAAGACTTGGCATTTTGTACACACTCACACAGTATAATTAATTTTTTAGGTTTCAACCTAGCTTTTAAATCTAGCACTGTCACTACCTTGAATCAGCTTGTAGAGGTACATAATGTCCTAGAACATTATCACACCATGTCTCACACTAGTGTCAAGAACTAAGTGTTTAAAGGTAAGATATGAACAAACACACACACAAACAAACGCTCGCAGGCACACACCGTGTTAATTTATTAATTTAGTAATGTGTTTAATAAAACTATAGTACATAAAATTTAGTGATGAGTCCGGCAACACCTATGCCTGCGTCGATCGCGCAAAGCAAAACCTTGGTGTCGGTGCGCGTATCGCTTCGCGAGTCACGTGACCAATACAGAAACTGTTTCGCTGTGACAGTGACACGGCAAACCGTGTTTATAAGAAGCAACGCATCTGTCAACAGGACGCATCGACCAAAATTCTATTCTACACTATTCTATGATTCCACTTGATTTGTCCATATACGAGTTTCAGGCTGTCCCTGTGTTACTGCATTTAATTTTTTTTTATTGCGTCCAGTGTTATTTAGCCACAGTGTCTCTGCATGGATATGGTTACTTAATTTCTGTTAGTCATTTATATTTTTTAAATTCATATACAATTTAAGATATAAATGTATTTAAGAATAAAATGTAATATTTTAAGTTGCTTGTTAAATACAGTACTTTAGATTAGCGTGGCTAATGTTTACTTATTCAGGTTATTGAGCCCGTTAAAGTAATAAATTTAGTTGTGTTTGTCATTTTGACCCACTGAAGGGAGCAAACACAGTAAAGACAATCCTCGGCTCGGCTCACCAGCACAGCTTTCTTCAGAAGGCTCGAAGGCACAGGCCCAAAGCTGCGTGCTGAAGTCATCGCAACTGTCCTGCCGACTGTGACACTGCAAAGCATGGCAAGGCTGAAGATTCAGCGGCTCCTGTGAGAAACATCACATAATCAGGCGTCTCACACACACACAACAACCCAAGACATTACTTCACTACAGCAGCCAGACGTGACATACGGACTCGTGTTTATGTACCTGCGGAACCTGAAGTGTGGCACTGGCTTTGCTTGTTCGTTTAGATGATTGGCTCTTAGGCGGATCCGTAGTCAGATTGGCGGCACTTTCAGGTTCGACACTCCTAGAGACGCTTTCTAGTCGTCTGGACTTTCTGGGACTGAAGTCTTCACAGGTCGCGTCTCTTTTGGCAGGCTTTCTGGGACTGGAGAATGACCTCTCAGTCTTGTGTGGAGCGGCATCACCAGCAGCTTCCCCATTCAAGACGCTTGACCTTCTGCCGTTCTCTTCTGTGTTGTCTGTTCTAGTCCTCAGACTTCTATGACCACTAGCTCCATCATTCACATTCCCGACCAAACTGATCTAGAGAAAAGGGTAAAACACGTGTTCGTGAAAAGCCATAAAACAAGCAAACGGCGTGAGCTCCACCTCGTGCTCTACTGCGTCTGAGAGCCACCCGGAAGCAGATTTGCATATCAGTGAATTTACATATTCCTTTGCGATCGTTTCAACCTGAAAAAAAGACAGTAAAACTCAGTAAAAGACAGCACAGTGATTGTAAAGGCAGTAACAAAGGCACGCACCCGCCACTCTGTGAATGTGCTTAAAGAGCTCGGACCATGTTTGACTTGTGCGCAAGCCGCCTTAACAAAGCTCCGTGTGACAGAATCCACACTCCGAGCGACGATGGGATCAGGAAGACGGAAGCTTTGTTTCCACACATCAACCACCTGGAAGAAAAAACACATTTACATTTATTCAAGAACGATGCACGACTTCACAATCAACAAAAGCTGTGCGTTATAATTAGACCGTGATGCTCAGAATAGAACGGCAGAATAGGACGCAATCATGTAATATTATGTCAAGCTAATATAATAATAATAATAATAATAATAATAATAATAATAAATTGTGCCAATCAGCTGGATCATGTGTTCCTGCGAGTTCCCACGTATGTCACAACATACGACATAGTGGATGTTTTGTTGTTTGTATAGTTAAATGTTATTTATGAGGCCAAGATGTCGTTTTGTGCAGAATTTTTGGGTGATTGTGCCGTGTTGTTATGTGGAGATGATGGTTGTTGATTCTAACCGTTTAAGTAGACAACCTAATGGTGTCGCTGGTGGTGCTGTTGAAATGTATGTGTGTTTAAAGCAGTGCTTTAATAGAGACCACCATCAAAAATGCTGTCTCTGTGTGTGATGTTGTGCGGTGATTTTACCAACAAGACATTAGCTCTGTTCTCGGACAGAACGTCGCCACAGTATTATTATAAAATAATATAAAGAAAAAAGACAATTGTAACACAATTATAGTGGTACCTCTCTTAACTAAATAAACTGTGCAGACAGCATTTTCGTTATAAGGACCTCGTTTTGGATGTAAAACCCTAGTCTGTTCGGAGGATCCGTACGGAATCAGACACATTTAAATAAAATTTGACATTAAAATATTGTTTTGGTATTTCCAGTTTTTTGGTTGTTGCTTAAATGTATGGTGTTTAACTCCAAGAATGTCTGAATAGTTTTATCAGTCTAAATAAAATTTGACATTAAAATATTGTTTTGGTATTTCCAGTTTTTTGGTTGTTTAAAAAAATATTTAAAGCAAATAAAAGCATGTTTTAAGGCACAAAATATAAATTCCATTAACAGTCCAATAGAAGCACTGCCATATTCTCTTGTTGTCCCATGTTTCATATCAATGTTTTACTCAGACTACATAATAGAATAATAGATTTTAAAAAGTCATGTAATATGGTGAGTTAATATAATACTTCGTAATGTTTCTAAATGTAGTATAGTTTATCATCATTCCCTTTGCTATGTCCTATTCTATGATTCCACTTGATTTGTCCATATACGAGTTTCAGGCTGTCCCCGTGTTATTGCATTTAATTTTTTTTCAAAAAATCAGACACTTTTTTTTTATAATTGATAAAATATTGGTAATGCATGTAATTTTAAAAAACACGTTACATAACAAGTATTTTAAAAAACAGAGAAAAAGAGTTGTGTGTGACTAAAGCAAAGAAAACAAAATTAGGTTTTCATCTTTCTGGTCGAGCAGCAAACGGTGAGTGAAAGACGAGGTATTCGGCAAATGACAATCCCCTGTACAACATGACGATTTATTCATGCTGGTTTATTATCTATTTGTCGCATTTCGTTTTGTGAAACACTTTCGCTAAAAGAGACAAATTTTATCAAAAAAACGTTCGTTATATGGAAATTCTGTTAAGAGAGGCACCACTGTAATTTTTTTTTTAAATAAAAAGTAAGTAAAGTAGCAGAAATCGAGAACTCACCCTCTTCTTCAGGATATCCGCGCCACCGTGCCGAATGTGACGAGCTGTGGAGCTGATATCTTTCCCATTGAACAGCCTGAGCTTTGGCAGGAGAAACATCACCTTGTGCTCATCATTGGCCTACAAAACAGACTAATTTAACGTAACACACACACACACACAGAGTGTTGAGAAGAATCTCACTGTGAGGAAGGGATTGTCCTCCAAAAGAAGCTCCTGTAAGTTGCTCAAGGATTGCAGGGACAGCACATCCTCCATGACATTACTGGAGCAGTCAAGAACCTTCAGGCAGGGAAGCACCAGGCCCTCGGGAAACTTCTGCAGCAGGTTGAAAGACAAGTCCAGTTTCTCCAGACCAGACAGTTGCGATAACAGCGGCACAAGCAGATCCTTGCTCTTCAGAGACATGCGGGAGAGACTAAAATAACAATTGACAATGACAAATGACAATAAATTAATAAGCCTACCAGGAGAGAGATTCAGTTCAGGACTTTATTTTGCCTTTCAAATGAAACTTACTTGAGTGTCTTTATTCCGTTCAGCTTGTTGGTGTTTGGGGATCCTTTCTCCAGCAGAACCTTCTCTGTTATCTTCATGACGGCTGTGATTGCGCTCCGAGCCGGACTGAAGGCGTCACAGAACAGAAAAAGGGAGATCTCTGTAACTTTATTGTGGTGTAAAGATATGACGCCGTTTAACACGCTGGGCCTTCAACAGAGAGCGACGCTTGAAGATTCAATTACGCACCTAACACTAAACAACACTAAACTACATGACACTCAGCGTCTTCTCCTTGCTTTGCACAGATTGGTTTACTTGCAGGACATTAGTTTTATGTTTAAAAGTGATTATCCGCAGCCGGATGAGATAAACACAGAGTATAACACAGTAGTGATGTGTCATTGGCGAACGAGCCGAAGCTTTGTTGAGGCGACTCCAGTATGAGGAGTCCAATCTTCCATGGCTATTGGTCAGCTCTGCAAAGAGCAGCAAAACATTTGAAAACTTGGAGAAAAGCTGAGGAACATCACGTGATTGAGCGCGTCTATGAGTAACGACTGACGCAGTACGAGAATAAATCACTCTGTAAACGAGAGGAGGGGATCATTCCCCTCAATTACCCCTACAAGTACACTTGATATATAACTTTTACTAAAAAAAATATATAATAAATTACTACTAAAAATGATATTATTGCTGTAGCTAGTCGCTATGAAAATGTAAAAGCATAAGCTAACTCTAAATAAAGCAGTAGCATTTCAGTGATAGTGAAGACAGCATAACTTTATCCTATGTTCGGTAATCTATTGGTAAACTTAATGCTTGATTAAAAAGTAGTTTTTGCAGGTTTTAAAATAGAACACTGCAAAAAAGCCGGAAAAAAAGAAAACTACTTTAATGTGTTTAGAGCCTTTATTCAGAGCGCTTTTTTAAAATGTTGTGAATTAGGTAGAGTTTATAACAGGTAAAATAAAATGTAACAATAAATAAAATGTAACAATATTGTTAGACCGATCACCAGCTGCTGAAAGATCCTGCAAACGCGTCGAGCCGCTTCCTGAACGCACACACACGATTAAAGGTTAACAAAAGAAAACAACAAAAAAAAAGAAAACCAACCAAGCAAAATACACACACCGTCTCCCTTACACACACACACACGCACACACACGCACGCACACACACACACACACACACACACACACACACACAGACACACACAGACACACACACTTTGTTCTTAACACAAATGTTGAATTTGCCTTCTATCGTTTGGAAACTGCCGCGTTCTGCGCAACTTCCGCCCTCAACAACACAATTTTGTGCTGCAACGGAAGTGAAGTAGCCCGTAACTTTTCGGTGAAACTCAGTAAGTTTATAATTATCAGAACGCGAAAAGCGCACAGAAATAACGTAATACATACACAACTTACCTGCACAGTGCACACGCGCTCAGCAGGGTTTTAAAAGACACACGCCGTTTCATATAGTCACGTGGAATAAACGTCACGACATTTTCCCGCGAAGAGTCACGTGATCTTTACGCTGTGCAGAAATGGGGTTGCCGTTCCGCCATATTGAATGTGTCGGACTCGAAAGTCAAATGTCAGAATATCTTGAGGGCATTACTGAACTCGAAGCAACAGAATAATCTCTGATACATCGAAAACAATAAAACGAAAATAATCCTTAGTTAAAACGCAGCTTGGTTAATAGAAAATAGAGACTTTTGTGATCCCCTCAGCTCTATGGCTCAATTAAAATATAGCCTCTAAACTCTAATCTACCATTCATTCACCACTCTGTTCGTGTGACATGTTTGACATGTTTTACAATGATCACATACTATGGGACATGAAGCCTGAAGCACTGTGAAGCACTTTGTGACAGTTGTAACTGTGAAAAGCACCTTACAAATTGCGAAGAAAAAAAACTGGGCCGAGTCTGATCAAACGAGAGTATGTTTATTTCATTTAAGATTGCTTGTGTAGATGGCTCACAGTGCTGAACCGTTAAAGCTCAGGGCAATGTCTAACAACTCCAGGCCCAGTTTCTCCTGCTGCCCTCCTACTAGGAATTCTGCCGAGAGCTCCCGGAAGGTGCAGCAGACCCTGCGCTGGTGAACGTCGCTCCTGTGCACGGCATGTTTCCAGCTGTGTCGCGCCTCTCCGTACAACACGATCAGGGATCTGCGAGGAAGACGCACGGCGACTCTCACCTCCCCCTGCTCCATGTCTCCCCATCCTTTGTCTAAACTCATGGTGAGGACGGTATTTGAGAGCAGGTTCACGGTGACCAAATGCTCTCCCCACAGCCAACTGTCATCTAAGTGAGGATCGATGGCAGAACCTCTCAGTGGGTCGTAGTCCAGGTTGCACTGCTCCACGGGTTTGAAGGAGGCCAACAGGGGATGTTCTGACATCCTCTTCACTAGGAAGCGGCTGACCGCAGGCAGGCCGCTGAAGTCACCCACACGGACACGTCTTTTTTTGAAATTTACTTTTGGCCCAAAATCCTTCATAGAAAAAAAACTGAATTGTTGGGAAGGTACAGTCACTCGTCGTCAATGAGGTTGTGAATCTTCTCACCTGCTTCCGTCGGCCTGATTGAGATTCTTTCCAGACACTCTGGTCCATTACACAGATAATTTCCTTCTCTTCTTCCTCTGACACAAAGTTTTCCCACAGAAATACTCCAGGGAATAAAAAAGGCTGTGGGAAATCGTCCTTGCAGGGCAGCGCTGAACTCGACACAGGGTCGTACGTAAAATCATAGCGTTCCTGCAAAAAAAAAAAAAACAAAGCCACACAAACTCTGAGTCTGCGCAGGGTTTTTACCATAAAGCCCAGGGAACTAAGCAAACAACATTCTGATGCTGATCCAGACGCCGCTTCTCTTCATAACTACCACGGAAGTGTGACGTGTAGATGTGAGGAAGCCAGGAAGACATGGATCATTACGACACAAACATTCCCTATACACATCTGTTCACACGTTTCTGTTTTATTAATATTCGGACGGACTTCACTTCACATCTTCTTCTGCTATTAACAGTGGGACATGAAGAACTGAAGCGGAGGAAGAACATCTGGATTTTCTTCGTCACCATCAGAGGCTCATTGGTCCCTTTTTTCTCCTGACAACGTGTTTCTGACGTCCATATGTGTTATGACCCCGCCAGGGGTCGTGTCACGTGTCTCGCTTTAACGAAGGTAAACAAAGCCACACGTGGAGTTGTGTGTGTGTCTACTGCTGTTTTCTAGGTTGTGTGAAAAGCTTCAAAGAGATTCTACGACGTTGTACTCTATATTAGAGATTGTTCAAAATGTCTTCATATTGTATGTTACGGCTTAAGATTTTCCATTTCATGTGTGTGAATCTTTTGAAGACCTTTAACGAGTCGTTCTAAGATCGTAGATGAAAAGGACGTTCACGAATGCTCGTTTGTCCGCTTACCGTGTCATCTGTCCGCTCTGCATGTGGTTCGGATCGACCCGCTTCGCATCTCAGACACGAGCGGACTCCTTTACAGCCGCAGCCGTACATTTTACAGCCAGAGTCCGGTGACGCGAGGACACCGCGTGCGTCGCTCAAATGCGTCCCCCTGGAAACACGACTCGCTCTCGACTAGTCTCAGTTTAGTTAAGCCGCTCGAGAGATTAAAAACAACACGTTCCCGTTTTTACAAAAGGCAATTTAATATAAAAAAAAAAACAATCATCTGAACACAAACATTCAGACTTTTAGTAGTACAGGAAGTAAACGGCTAAATGTTTTAATGAGAAAATATGCACAATGGTAAGACAACCACATTAGCATCTCTTTTTACAGCAACCTCCTGCTCCTTGATCCTCATTCGATTCCTTCCAACTTGTCTTTGATGGCAACCTTAAAAAGACCAAAAGAATTGTGATGAAAGTGCTGGCTAAACAATGTCTCTTAACCCAGTGGTTCTCAAGTTTTTCTGGTCGCGCCCCCCTTTAAACCTATGGAAAAACCTCGCCCCTGCCTACACCCCGTCCAGAGAGAGAGAGAGAGAGAGAGAGAGAGAGAGAGAGAGAGAGAGAGAGAGAGAGAGAC
>MU204310.1:3997184-4007845 GCA_017309775.1 Paedocypris sp. Pulau Singkep
ACCCACACACACAAAAAAACAATTCACCTCAGAATACAGGTGCTGGTCATAAAATTAGAATATCATCAAAAAGTTAATTTATTTCAATAATTCCATTCAAAAAGTGAAACTTGTATATTATATTCATTCATTACACACAGACTGATATATTTCAAATGTTTTCTTTTAATAGTGATGTTTATAACTGAGACCAACAAAAACCCCAAATTCGGTATCTCAGAAAATTTGAATATTATTAAATACCATTGTAGTGTCATTCGTTCCCATCTCTCAGGGAACTTAACCTGACGATTCCCTGAAGGCATCACGACAGATGCTTGTCTGAGCAGGAGAGCGCAAGCTCTTGTCTTCTGTGCATCAGCAATTAGAATCTGATCAGACTTCTGTAGGTGAAGCGCCCAAATGGCTCGTGGATGGATCTGCATCACTCGTGTGGTTTATTTTAGAACGACCACACCAAGACATGAACCGATTAATTTAAAAATGATCGTTCCGAGTTCAATTCTCTGCCGTTAAATTCACGCTACCATTCTCTTCTAATTGTTGCCGTTTCGAGGTGACCTCAGAAAGAAAACCTTCTAGCAGCTGTCAAAGCACGTACCCTGAACCTCTCCTCCAGCAGCGACAGCTCGCTGATCAGGTCGGTGATGGCGTTAGTGAAGGCTTCCTGACACACACACACACACTGAAATGCTTTTTCTCGCGCACGGTGGATATCAAGCCTACAAGCTAAATATACAGCATTTGACGCGTTATAAAAGCACTTCAACCCAGTAAACGAGACACAATACAGCACTTACTTCTTTTCACCATCATACAAGAGAAACGACTCGAAGGCTGGTGGCGCGTTCATCTCGACTGAAGGGAAACAAACCGCCTGGTTGTGACGTGAGCGGAGGACGAGTGGCTGCGCATGCGCACCGAGCCTGTGTTATCTCTGGGCAGCGGAACAACCAGCGCCACCTACCGGATTGGGTGAATCAGCTCTAGCCGCGCTATGACCCATTATTCTTATGTACAAACGTTTGGGCCTGTGCATTCGAGCCTTCTGAAGAAAGCTGTGCTGGCGAGCCGAGCGGAGGTAAAGTGATTGTATATATGGCAAGTCACATTGAAATTGTGCTCTGCGTTTAATCTCAACCCGCACCGTCTTCACCTGTCATGTGACCCACCGACTTCATCACGTGACCAAAGTTTACTGGCGCGTTGTATCTGCTACACATAATAATAATAATAATAATAATAATAATAATAATAATAATAATAATAATAATAATAAAGTGTGTTCCTCAGGGACGAGGACACGTGAATAAAGTTAAGCCGGATATTTCACGAAATAAAACTTTTATAGCGTTACTAGTGTTCAACTTGTCATTTTTAAATTACCGTCAAAAAATATTACATATTCGCAGCTAATTCTAAATTGCCTTTATCTTGAGTGAAAACTTTAAATCGTCTTCATTCACATTTGGAGTTTTATAATATACAAAAGCGTTCACCATATAGCTGAGGAATTGGTTTTGCCTGCCACTGAGGACGCAATTTAATTATGTATCTTGATTTTTTTATTGAATTATATGTATTTATTTTATTATTGTTTAATTTGATTCTTTTTTTTAAAGGAAATATATATTATATTTAAAGTAATAAGAGCAACTACCTTATTCAGTGTTGTATGTTCAGGATTACAATACAAAATAATGTATTACAAAATAATAATTATTACAGATAACATTTAAAGGCCTGCCATTTAAAGGAGTAAATACTGTATATATATTTTGGGGAGTTGTGGTCCAGTGGTCGGGGACATGGATTTGTGTCTGAAAGGTTTCAGGCTTGGACTGGTGTCCAAGAGGTTGCCCGTTCGATTCCCCCCTACCGCTGGTTCTGAAACTGAGTGTCAGATTGGCGAGACACTGACCCCACATGCCCCCCAGGCAGCCGACTGCTCCGATATATATTAGCATATAGCAACGCATATATTTATATTAGCATATAGCAACGACAATAGAGAGAAAGGTTTGAATTGTGTAAATTAATATGTAAATTAGATGAGTCGTCATTCAGCGACTTTTAGGACAGCCAATGGCGACTCTCCTTACTGAGGAGCCGCGTCGCCGGCGTCACTGCGGAAGTCAGGCGTTATTGACAACATGGCGGCCGGGCCAGCTGAGCGAGCGATGGACGCGTCTGCTCGGTGGCTGTAAGCGCGGATGCGACACGTAACGGCTGCGTGCGGTCGTGTTCTGGATGAAGGGAGGCGGGAGCAACCGGGATGCCGTGTCTGAACTGAGCGAGCCTTCCCCGCTTCAGATGCGTCATGTCGTTCTTCAAGCGGAAAGGTGAGCGGGGCTTCCGGTCAGTTTGGCCGGGATTCCTGTGTCGCGACTCGATCTGATGCATCGCAGTCGCTCTTCACTTGCACACAGCAAACGTGCGCGCGCGCGCGAGTGTGTGTGTGTGTGTGTGTGTGTGTGTGTGTGTGTGTGTGTGTGTGTTTTCCGCGCGCGAGCATGCACTCTTCATGTATTTTGAGGTAATCGTGGAAGTTAATCATGGAATTTATCTATCCCTTTACCTTTTGTTTTCTTAGAAAGGTGAAGAATCAGACTTAAAAGTTGTTTTTCTTTGTATTTCTATTTCTGTTGTAATAAAACGTTTGTTGGACCTATTTTCTAATGCATTTGTTGTGCATCTTGTGCGGTCTGAGAGTTTGTCAGTAGCAGCTTGTTGGGAGGAAGATCTCAGACCGTCTTCTTCTTTCTAAATACTGTAAATGCAATTCATGGCCTCTTGACAGGAAAACAATCATTCTCACAGTATGTCAGTTTTTAATGATGTACGTTGTGATGCTCCATGATGTGCGACTGCAAACACTCTGTGATGATTTGATCTTTAATCGGTGTTTTTTGTGTTTCTCTGCAGCTAAAGGGAAGGATCCGGACCTAACCGCTGATGCCAGTCGAAGCAAGTGTGAGTGTGGCTCCCAAAAATGTTCTAAGATGAATTAATTGTAGAGCACAAAATAAAACATGAGCTGCGCGTGTTAAATATCGACTTGGTGATGTTGGTGTCAAGACGCATTAAGTGAGAATCTTCTCCGTGAGCGTCTCTCACCGTCCTGATGTGCGTTTCTTCTTCTACAGCTCCAGCATCGCCGCACTCCCCCTCCCTCAGTGTTCGGAATCAGCACGCCATCCTGGAGGCGGCGGGACCCAGTCATGTGGCCATCAACGCCATCTCAGCCAACATGGACTCTTTTGCCCGCGGCCGCACGGCCATCCTCAAGAAGCAGCCCGCTCACATGGAGGCGGCTCACTTTGGAGACTTGGGTACGTTTTCTGATTTATGCATGTACCTATAATATGTTTTTTTTTTTGCTGTCAAATGTTTAATTTTTTTTAACTAATTAATCGCATATGCCCAGCGATTAATCAATAAATAAAAATAAATAACCAAAGTTTGTAATATTGGATATTGAAGTGTAAACCTTCAATTAATGTAAACACCAATCATATACCATGTCAACACCATCAATAAACACTCGTTTAAATGCTTATAAATATAATTTTTAGTAGACTATTTACTTAATTTGCACAATTTTTTTTTCTTAACACCATATTTGCAACTAAACATTAAGAACCATAAAATCTTTAAAAGAAATATCTCAAATCTCCTAAAGAAAAAACACAAGTATGTCAATTGAACTTCAAAACAATCAATGGCAATAAAAAAAAAAGAGGATTATTAACTGGGGTCGACAATATAAATGGCCTGGTGGCCCGGAGCTACTTTTAAAACCAATCGGGCCACCAGATCGGTCCAAGTGCTGGCCCGGTGGGGCCATTGAAAATGACTCGATAAAAAAAAATCTAATTTCTCCCTATTTACCTGCATTTCTGTTAAATCGTTTCGCTCGCTAACTACCGCTAACCCGTTATGTGATTCCGACAGTCTTACTATGCAACGAGTTTTTGGTGCTTCACCTCCGCGGTCGCTCCTGCCCAGTCCCACGGCTCCGCCGATGTGCCCGCGCTGCGCGGTAAATACAGCGATTTCCTCGCAAATTATCTCATTTAAACTGGGCATCAAAAACGAAAAGCAAGAATAAAAAAAGCAGTGCGGGTGAAAAAAAATGGCAACTGCTTAGCGATAATTTGTTAAAAGAAATGTTTGTTAAATCACGAAACGTTAACGCGGCTATATTTACGCCTTTCACGACTGTGCAATAACGACACACTTTACTATTAAACCATAATACAATAGGCAAACTACTATCATGAATATTACGCGAAGAACAGCGTATCTGACGCGTGATGTCCGTCACATTTAGACACAGCCTGACTCTCTCTCTCTCTCTCCATTTTTCGAATAAACGCCAGGGCTACTACTTTTAAAAGACATACTGTATTAAAAATGGCAGTTACCCCCTGCGTCTAATTTCTTTAAATAAAGTTAGAATACAGATTTTGTATATTGTAATTATTTACATTACCCCCGCACACCGTGATATAATACCGATACCGTCTGGACATGTGATGTAACTATTGTGATATGGATTAGGTAAAGATAAAGATAAAAAAATGCAGCCCGCCGGCATCAATTCAAAGAACGTAAGGTTTTTCTTTGCTTCTATTCGTTTAAATACCAGAGTCTGAATGTGAGTGTTGTTCTGTCCCGCTCAGGCCGCTCCAGTGTGAACTACAGCGTCCACGAGACTCGCTCTCGCCTTTCTAAAGCGCTAGACCAGATCCTGCGGGACAGTGTGGCTCTGCCCTACTTCCTCCAGTTCATGGAGTCACGCTCGGCCGAGCACCTGCTCCGCTTCTGGCTGGAGGCCGAGAGCTTCCGTTCTACCAGCTGGTCCAGGGTCCGAGCTCACAGCCTCTACTCGGTCAAGCACAGCGCGTTGGCGGAGCCCGCCGATGCCGACATGCTGGGATCCCCCTACTCTGATCACACAGACTCCAGCCGTCTACGGGAGGAGGGAGAGGAAGACCAGGCCTTTTCATCTAGGTCTTTCTCCAGACCACAAACCCCCAGTCCACAGGACGCTGGGACGGTTCAGCGGAACCCTCTGACTTCTCCCAGGACGGGCACTCCAGTGAAGCACAGAGATATCTCTGACAAGCTGATGAAAAGTAAGTGGCAAAGAAATGAAAAACTAGAAAGACTAGAAATAAAGCCTTTCTACAGTATACGTGCCACAGTCTAAGCTTTTATTGGCTCAATAACCGAAACATTAGACATGCCGTGACACTTAACAGGGGCAAAATAACACTAAAGTAGGATTAAACAAAATACAATCATTAATGTTACAACAAACAGAAACTTCCGGGTAGCTTAGCCTAGAGCTAATGGCCACATACTGGTCCAATGTGTAATCACGGAAAGAACAGTCGAAAATGAAGAATTATGAAGGAGTAGAATGCTCTTGGGAAATGAAGTTCTGACCACTAGAATCGATTTTTGTTTTTTGTTTTCTGTTATTCAAGTAAAGCGATATCAAAATGATACGAGTCATCATGCGATTGTTCTCTCTTACCGTGCATTGTTTATAGATGAGCATGTGACATGCATTTCTCACCATGACTGATTACTGGCTGAGAAGAGCTAGAGGACATCCGATTGGCTCAGAACCACAGAGATCCCGAACTCTGTCTAGTTTACGCCCTTTATCTGCCGCATCAGGCTTTTTTTGATTTATCATTTGATTTTGGCATTTATCATACTAACATGTAAAGTGTTCAGTAGCTCTGAGGAGACGAGGCCTTGATCGCCTTTGTTAGAACCGTGTGCTCATAAAAGACTTTGTGGAGCGGCTTTCTGTTAGCAGCAAAACGAATGCAAAAGGAGTAATTTTGTCTGGAGTATTGTTTCATAAGGTTGCTTTTGTTGATTCCCAGGGTTGTAATGTTACAAATCAATTTTGTTTTTTAATTTTTTTTTTTGTCAAGTTTTTGTCACGTTACACATGGTTCGACAATGTTTTTTTTCTACACATTGTCTAGTATTTAAACGTGAGGGTTTGCAGGGCAGGGGATGCAGTTAAGAGAGAGGATAATAAAGTGAGCAATGAAATGCAATAAAAATAAGATTTGAAAAAATGCAATAAAAATACGGATAAAATATGAATAAAATACAAAAAAACACTAGCTGGCTAAAGTGGCTCAAGTGATCCCAAAGTGTCTATTTTAAAGGGTTGCGTTAATCTGGTTACTGGACAAAGTGTAAATGGCGAAAAAAAAAAGCAATTCTAAAGGAGCTGGTTTGTGATGTTTGTAGGTATCGAGAGAGACGCCGTCAACATTTTCACCAAGTACGTGTCGCCAGACGCCATCAGACCGATCCCCATCACCGAGCAGATACGCAACCACATCGTGGGTGAGTGACGTGCTGCTCCTCTCCTCCTCCGGATTAGTCGCTAGAGTGATTGGTTTGCAACGTTGCGTAACATAATGACGTCGATTAAACAATGTTTTTTTTTTTTTATCTCATCTTTATCCAGCAAAAATCTGCGGCGAGGACGGACAGGTGGACCCGAACTGCTTCGTCAGCGCCCAGGCCGTTGTGTTCTCCATCACTGACCAGCAGTAAGGGATTTCATCTGATGCCGCAAAAGCTACAGACACGTGTAAACGTGTGGGTGCCACTGGAAATAATCTTCTTCTAGCCGTAACGGGAGGACATTCCGGATGGAGATTCGCTGGGTTTATGAAAGATCTCAAGGAGTTTTATAGTTTCTTTCTTAAAGACATAGTGATAATAACAATGTTACTCAATTATTTTTCCTCAGTTCAAAGTGAGTGAATCTGCCAGAGTGGCCACTAGGGACGGTTTCGATGAGTGCTCTGCATTTAGTGAACACACACACAAACCCGGAGCAGTGGGCAGCATAAGTTGTGGTATCGGGGGCATGTAGGGGTCAATGTCTTGCTACATTTAGCAACATAAAAGGAATGAGGAGGAGGACGAGGACAGATCTATCAGAGCTGTTGGGAAACGTGGGTGTCTTGTCAGATTCAGTCACCGTGATAAGCGCTGAGTTTTAGTTGCGCTGGCATTTTTGTTTATGGTAATTTTAAAAAATATCTACCTATTTCCATAACACCTTTACTCCACAGTTTCTCTGCACACAATTATCTAAAGGAAGTGTTAAAGGTAAAGCGCATCACTCATCTAGTTAGTAATGACATCGTAATGTGTGTGTGTGTGTGTGTGTGTGTGTGTGTGTGTGTGTGTGTGTGTGTGTGTGTGTGTCAATGCAAACAAGCGTTTCTTAGCTCTAATCTGCTCATGTTTTCATGTGTTTCACAGGCACTTCAGTGAGTTTCTGCGCAGCCATTATTTCTGCAAATATCAGATTGAGGTCCTGACCAGTGGGACGGTGTTTCTGGCAGACATCCTGTTCTGCGAGTCGGCCCTCTTCTTTTTCTCTGAGGTAAGGGATCCACTCAAAGTTCACACAAACTTTCAACTAAAAGTTCAACTAATCTACCGTTCAAAGGTTTGGGGTCACCTAGACATTTTGCTAGTTTCTTCGTTTCTAAGAACAAGGATAGACTGTCGAGTTTCATGAAAGTTGTGTCAAACTCGAGGCCCACGGGCCAGATGCAACTGCCATGTCATTTTATGTGGCCCGCAAGAGTGTCAAACAAATTTGGGGCGCGCTTTGAACAAAAATTTCATTTCTCACAATGCCTTTCGACTACGGTAGCCGCGGCAGTGTTTCCACATACATGCCAACAAGTAGGATTTATATACAGTATGTACAGTATAAATAATGATCCCAAAATGAGCAGAAAGAGAAACGTTTATGCAGTAGAGGTGTAAAGTCGGATGCATGAGACCACGACGGGACAGGATGTTTTTTTTATTGATGCGGTGGAGAAGTTCGTAAGTGAAAATGAATGTTATAATACACACTATGTTATTTAACACTGAGGAGTAATATTTATTTTACATTACATTCGATTACTTTTAGATATAGGTGTGCGCGATATCAGTAGTATCAATACTGTAGATATTGTCACACATTCATAAATTTAATTTTCATACACTTATATACATACTTTACACTATATCACACTTGTTTCGTTACAACTTTTAATAACGACCCGAAGACGACACGTGAGTGCAAGAACCAAGCGAGGGTAATCAGACAGACACGCGGCAGCGCTGATTATGCTTGTTTTATGTATATATTTTTTTTATCAATCTAATTTCTAAACGTTGGTTTTACGCAAATTGAATCAAAGTTTCGCGCACCGTCGCCCGCGAGAGAGAGGGGGGAGGGAAAGAAAGAAAGAAAGCGTTCAAACAAGGCTTTTACAATCATCCATTATCCTTCTGACACATTTAGCAAACACATTGTAGCATTAAAACACTGGAGTGACAGGTGCTGGAAATAGGTCTCGTTACACTTATGTAGATATTTCACCAAAAAACAGACGTTTACAGCTAGAATAGTTATTCACCACATTAGCAATGTATAGAGTGAATTTCTGATGAGTTTATAGTTATTTTAATTGACAAAATCAGTGCTTTTCTTTCAAAAGTATGGACATTTCAAAGTGACCCCAAACTTTTGAGCAGTAGTATATGATAGCAATAGATAAAAGTGTGTGTGTGTGTGTAGTACATGGAGAAGGAAGATGCGATGAATGTGCTGCAGTTCTGGTTGGCTGCCGAAAACTTTCAAGATCAGCTGGCGGCCAAGGAAGGCCAGTATGACGGGCAGGAAGCCCAGAATGACGCCATGATTCTCTACGACAAGTACATGGATGATTTAATTACTTTTAACTCCACGTTGAGTTTTATAAATTAATTCAGCAATTTAATTTAATTGCTGGACTGAAATTGGAGACATGACGTGTGTGTGTGTGTGTGTGTGTGTGTGTGTGTGTGTGTGTGTGTGTGTGCGCGCCTTTTAGGTATTTTTCACTACAAGCCACCAATCCGTTGGGTTTCGGTGACTCTGTGCGGATGGAGATGGAGTGTAATATCTGTCGAGAGGGAGGACCGCTGCCCGACTGCTTCAACACTCCTCTGAGACAGGCCTGGACCACCATGGAGAAGGTGTGGCCAGTGTTGATCACGTTTTCGTTTTGGTATTCTAATGCTAATTGTTAAAAGACCGTGATCTGGATTCTACCCACCTCGCGATCTTAATCCTGCATTTATACGATTTTGCCAAACTCTCTGATCTCAGATGAGTGTGAGCGCTGTCAGCTTGTGTGTGTGTGAGTTGAGCGCCAGTCAAGTAAAAAAAAAAAAACCCAAAACTCTGACATTTTAGTACATGAAAAGGATTGTATTCTAGAGTGTGTGTGTTTACTGCAGTATCAAACTGGAAGACGACAAAACCACATACAGCAAACAGTCGTAACCTACAGTTGAGGACAGAAATATTAGCCCCGCCTACAAAGTAATCATCGTTTGCAAAGTACAGTATTTCAAAAAGACCTTTAAACAGAGCTTTTAATTCATTTAATGGTGATTTTTTTTTTTTTTTTTTAATACAACATTTCTGTTACGAACCTTGGTGCAGATCAGGAAGCCAGAGACAACAACAACACTATGGCGGTGGTCTGCTCCACGATTGGTTCGCTTTGACCAATCAGAACAATGAGTCAAAATCGTGCCATAAAGATTTGTAGGCGCGCAGACTAGAACTGAGCGTGAGCGAATGTAGATTCGAACGTGCTCAGTTCACAGTTTGCGCGGGCTCAGTTCGAGTTGTGCTCGCTCGCTTCGAGGTTTCTCGCTCGCGAATCTTTTTGGCACTAAATTGATCCCATAGCTCTAGCTCAATGTCAAGCGCACTACATCTGACTTTGTCTCCTGTCGGCAGGTTTACATGCCAGGCTTCCTCTCAAGCAACCTTTACTACAAGTATTTGAGCGACCTGATCAACTCTGTTCGAGTGGACGAGTTCGCCAGCTCTCAGACCCAGAGCTGGACCCCAGAGTTTGACCGGCACTTGAGCGTCACGGAAGGGTCACAAACGCAGGTTCATGTCTGGGCGGAGCGATACAGATGATCATGCCTTTTATACGCAGCACTCTTTCTCCTTCCTTTTTTCAGTTTCTTTCTGTCTGTCTATCTCTCTGTCTCTGTATCTCGGTCTATTTTTCTATCTATCTCTCTATCAGCCTCTCTATTCATCCATCTATCCATCCCTCTCTTTCTATAACTAGTATCTAACACTTTATCTCTCTCACTCCATCTCTCGCTCTCTAACTTTCTCTCTCTCTCTCTCTCTCTCTCTCTCTCTCTCTCTGTATCTATCTCTCTATCTAACTCTCTCTGTAAATAACTCTCCCTCTCTCTCTCTCTCTCTCTCTCTCTCTCTCTCTCTCTATATATATATATATATATATATATATATATATATATATATATATATATATATATATATATATATATATTCACTCTCTCTCTCTCACACACTCTCTCTCTCTCTCTCTCTCTCTCTCTCTCTCTCTCTCTCTCTCTCTCTCTCTCTCTCTCTCTCTCTCTCTCTCTCTCTCTATATATATATATATATATATATATATATATATATATATATATATATATATATATATATATATAGATCTTAACACTATCTTTCTAACACACTCTAACTCTCTCTCTCTAGGTAACACTATATATCACTA
>MU204310.1:4016793-4026793 GCA_017309775.1 Paedocypris sp. Pulau Singkep
TTTAGTAGACTTTAATTTCCTTTTGCAATATATATTTCGTTGTTTCTTAACAACATACTTGAAATGAACCATAAAGAACCTCAAAATTACCTGTTGGTTTGGATCTCTTAAAGAAAGCCCAGGTATGTCAAAGGAACAAAAAGTCAATGGCATCAAAAATATTTTCATGTTTAAGAGGATTCCAATAAATGTCCACAGTATAGCCATGGCAATGGCAAAAACCCTGGTTTGACGCTGGTTAAAGAAGGTTTAAAACTGACCTTCTTTTCAACAGGTTGAGAATCTGGAGCATCACGTTTGGGGTGTCAATGAAATGCTCAAAATGGCCAGAAATAGAGAACTTTCATCAAACTCCAGAGTCTATCCTTGTTCTTAAAAAAAAAAAAGTGCAACTTTTCATGGAACACACAAAATGGTTTAGGTGACACCAAACTTTTGAACGGTAGTGTATTTACGTGAATTAAATCACATTTTTCCAATTTTAGAAGATCATAAACTTAGCGGATGCTTATATTCACATATAAATATAAGCGTAAATATAAGCTCCCATCTTTCCATGTTTCGTCTCTATCCAGTTCATTTATAAGAACTGTTGGATTTCGATTTCAATCAGTTTACACAAGTAACGGACAGGAAATCTAAATGGAAATCCTCCTGTCTGTTTGTTATTTTGCTGATTGCAGTTGCATCTTGTCTTGTGTTGTCTGTGGGGTGAAGGGCTTTCATCTGCCGGGGCTTCAGGGAAAGTTTTGGAAGGGTTTGGTCTTATCGAGAGGATTGTGCTGCGTGTCAGCGGCTGCGCCGAGTGCTGCCATGGTGATAACTGGAAGTAATGGAATCGCACTCCAGTAATGGGCTCAGACTCTGATTAAAGCGTAAAGCTCCCGAACAACACAACTGTTGAGGGAATGTGTCTGTGCTGCCTGTCAGGATTGGGAGAACAAGGCTTGAGTAAATCCGTTTCCACATTCAGCATCAGCTTCTGGTTTATCAGAGCACTTCGCTCTGCTTAATTCCAAACCAAACTCCCGGCTGGATTTATTGATCCAGGGATCTGTGAAGTTGTCTGTCCTGCAGCTTTAGGGAAACATCACGCTGCCGGAGTTCAAGTTCAAGTTTATTTATATAGAGCTTTTCTTAGTTCCAGACTAATGTTAATGCTAAAGTGTGAACGCTCTGGCGGTGTCTTCAATACGTCACTTAAAAACCACTGCGTTTAAATTTCAATCTTATTCATTCAAAATCGACATTTCTCTGCATCACCTCTGCTTTTTCCAGGAGACTTTTTTCCCTGTTAGAAGCTCTATATGCTTCACAACAAGCCAAATGAGTGATAATGCAATTGCTTTGAAAGAGCGGCAGTTTAAGCTAAAAGTGGTCGTGGATGCTGAATGCATACTATGGAAAAGACTGTGATGCTGCGCTGACATTCACTTGCAGTAAAACGCGGAAACTCCTTGTTGTGCACGATGATGATGATGATGATGATGAAGAATACTGTAACGGAAACATGACGAGGACAGCGATGTCCGTCGACTTTCAGCTTTGTTTTCTCCTTTGAATGTGTGATCAGCGTTCTGTCTTTTTGATGTGAATATGTGATCATTTTTAGTTAAAAATGTGTGATCAGCACATCAGCAAATATCAGCTAGACTAATTATCAGTGCCATACTTTTGCCACACAAATATACAAATACATATCTGTGTTCTCTTTTCCTCAATAAATTCTTTTTTTTTTTTATTATGACTGGTTTACACATAGTTTCCTTTAGTCGAAAACAGTATATTACAGTATTTAAACAGGTGTTTATTTTGTGTTGAGCTTACATTAATTTATATTTTACACTTCAATATTACAAATGTCTATACTTTTTTTTTGTGCTTAATCGCGATTAATTTAATTGGGGAAGTGCGATTAACTAGTTAAAAAAATTAATCGTTTGGCAGCGCTAATATAGATAGATCAATCAATCTAATTTATTTAATCCCACTAGGGGATTTTCGTATTACACAAAAACAAATACAAAAAATTTAAATTACAACAATACACAGACACATCTGGAAATCTGGAATTGCACCTATAAATAGTGTTTCTGATGAATGATGCCGAGTGTGTAACGTGTGTGTGTGTAACGTGTGTGTGTGTGTGTGTGTGTGTGTGTGTGTGGAGCAAACATTAATTTGAGGTGAGTCTCGCTGTGATTAATTATTTTCAGTGTCTCTGGCCTGAAATAGCTGCAGTAACGTGACACACACACACACACACTACAAACACTTTTTGACATTTTTTACCAAGAGGTTTGTGCGTTTTAGTGACAGGAAAACATTACTTTAGTCTCATGTGTTAGTAAGTGGAGAACAGTAAAGGTCTGTCGTTTTTACATCCAGTGAAGGGAAAGAATGAATTTTTTTTCACTTTCCCATCATTAGTGCGACGAGAGTTTTCCAGCACTCAGAGCTTCTCGTTTGAGCTTTGACTTTCCTCTGTTCTGATGCATTATTTACATCCTGGTGAAGGGAGGAAAACTGCAGACGGTGAAGTCTAGCGAGGCAGAGGAACGCCACAGCATCATCATCATCACGCATCAGATTCAGACAAACGTATGTTTCCTGCGTCGTGTAAGCAGATTATGTCACATGGTCTCACCGGTCATCCATGTTAATTTAGCACGGGGTGTTAAATTACAAAATAATTATTATTATATTATTATTACACATTATATTATTATTATAACAACAGTTTGTTTATACACATTTAAGTATACAGTGTTTACTATATATAACTAATATATATTATATATATATTATATATATATAAATGTGTATATATATTTACATGTATATACATGTGTACGGTATATATATATATATATATATATATATATATATATATATATATATATATTAACATTTATACATACTATTTATGTATTTATTTACTACTTTTAATATTAAAATAAAGCAGTTTGGAAAATACCATTTGTCACGGACTCTGGTTCTTAGTCAATGCAAACTCTTATTTTGACACTTCCCGTTTTATTTTGCATTTCCGGTTTCCTCTGCAATCACGCTCTGTTTGTTTCCCGGTCCAGCTCGCATTTTTGCAGTCACACTCTGTAATTAAGCACATGTTTTTGACTTCACCTTTGCTAGATTGTGCGTTTTGCTTGTGATCCAGTCGTTTTGTTTGTTTCTTGTCTTGCCCGGATTTGACCATTGCTCTTGCCTTGATTTAGTTCTTAAATCAAGTGTAATTTCCTTACAATTCCAGAAGCTGAGAGGAATGTTAGAGGAACACGATTGATGTCCAGAACTCTGATGTTGAAAAATCCTTTGACTTTCTTTAACATAAGTTATTAAAATTAACTAGTAAACTAAAGCTGCTCAGACTGAAACGATCCGAGGAAATATGTTACTGTAATTATTTTTTTTTTCACTTGACGGTTGAGTGTTTTATAGTCGTCATGGCATCCGTGACGCCTCGCAGCAGGAAGACTGGGGCCAGTCGGGCTCTATGTCTTCATTTCAGTCCCACAGTCTGAAAGCCTTGTTCAGGAGAAGTGGAGTCTGGACAGTTGCTCATAGGTGTGTGTGTGTGTGTGTGTGTGTGGGTCTCCCTGTCTGTGATTGGTCGGCCACCAAACCAGGGTGTGTCCCGCCTTCAGACTCTTAGTTATTGAGATTAGCTCTGGCTCCCTGTGACCCAGAAATAGAAAAGCGTCATTGAAAATGGTCGTGTGATTATGAATATGTAACCGATATTTTAAACGTAAAGAAAGTGATAGTTTCATACTGTCCTGTAAACAATTCAACAGTGAATCACAGAGGTGTAAAGAGTAGCTGAAAATCATACTCAGTAAAAGTACGGATACCATACTGTAAAAAAATACTCCATTAGAAGTTACAAGTCACCAATTCCAAGAAGACTTGTGTAAAAGTCATTAAGTTTCCAGTTTTGAAAAAACTTATTTTACTAGTGGTGTGTTTAGGCTCAAAAAAGGCCAACAAATTAGAAAAACAAGAAACTATTTATCAGGTTTTATTTCCTGATATAGAAGATATAGTGAAATTTAACACCTTGATGTTGGCAGAAGATAAAGTCGGTCTCAGTCCAACTCAAATGTGCTCAAAAGTGCAACCACTGATTGACGTTGACGTGATTGAGCTGATAAACAGCATCCTGCAGATGGCGACGTCACCTCGTCCGCCCAAGAAATCAACCACGGTAGAAAAAGATGGCGACGGGTCAAGCACAATTACAATTCATAAGAGTGTCCTCATATATACAAGCATCTTTGATCTATAAAATCTCTGTGGAAGTGATGAGATGAGACTAATTTTGTAAATATAATGATTTTACACAATAAAATTCCACATAATAAAAATCGCATAATAAAAATTCCATCACTAGGCGAACACAAGCACCTACTTTCTTGGTGTTCTGACTTTGACTGAATACTTCTCCTAACAATACTACAATGTTAAAAATTATCTCCAAATGTTGTAGAGCATATCTGCACGTCTGCCTCCGGAACCATTATTTAAAGAAAAAACAGAGGACACAACACACGCGCACCGCTGCAAAAAGACAATGCGTTTCTGTTCATTTGTGATTGATCCTGACTTGAAGAATGGAAAAATGGGATCTTATATTTACGTATGTATTTGAAATATGTGAATATAAGTACCCGCCTTAATCGAATTTTAAATGGAGGACAGGGTGCTTACTTATTAATAATTGTGCTGTAAGTGTGGTGGTGTTTGTGTTCCAGACGAGTGCGGTGCTGTGTTCGGGTGGATGTTCTCTCCTGGCCGTCAGCTCTCTGCTGGCCATCATCACCATCTTCCTGCCCGGCGGCGCCTGTGAGAGGAGGATCTGCACACTGGCTGGATACATGCAGATGGCGGCGGGTGAGTGTTCGAGTTCATTTGTATAGCGCTTTTCACTGTTAGAACTGTCTCGAAGAAAATGTAAAAATAGAACAACTTCTGAGTGAAACATAGAAAAAACAAAGCAGTAGCAAGACATGTAGTCATAGTGCCATGAGATTTTGACACTCTTAGGTGCTGGTGTGTTTCGGTTCCTGGCAACTAGACTATGCCGTCTTTCTATACGGTTATATTCAGTTTTTAGATGTGTTATAATTAGAGCTTCGTTGAAGAGATGCGTCTTCAGTCTCATGATGATTCAGAGAGAAGGTCCTGCTGGAGACTCAAGTTTGAAGCGGGTCGGGATCTTTTATGTGGCGTTTTGCCGGTTCTGCCAGTGCTTGCGTGTGTTTCCTCTGGGTTGGCAGTTTCTTAGAGTCTGGATAATAGATGTGAGTGAGAGAGAGTGTGTGTGTGTGTGTGTGTCCGCCACCAATCCATTAATCAGTCAAATTGAACTATATATATTAAAAGTGTAATCCGGTTATCACAGTCACAGTCTGACAGAGTTGCACATGTTATTGTGTTTCGTTTTATTAATTTTAATTGTATTTAACCACTGCTAATTGTGTCTGTGTGAATAAGGTTCTTATCAAGGTTCTGTTTACTTCTGAGGCTGGTCTTATCCCAGAATGACTTGTGGTAATGTGTTAATAGTTATTGCGGCTGGTTTGTGCTTTAACCGACGGAGCTGCTCTTCTGAACGCACGACACTTCTGACCGTTTGGAATTCCGGCGACAGTCAGACTGTTAGGGCCAAACTGGAATTCTTTCAAAAAGCACTTTACTGTAAAGCGCTTCACTCACAAAGGCTAAACGGATGAATGAAAGAGGAATTTTCCGGTCGCTAGGCAACAGCTTGACCGTTGTGGTGGCAGAAGAGCGAGGTCAGAACAAGCGTCTCCATCACCGGTCACAGCCGCACCTGATTTCCAGAAAGTTCTCCATGTTTCTGAAGCTTTGAATGATGAATATTGTACAGTTTTTGCTTTTGCTCCATCTATTGGTTTTTAAACATAGCTTTAATAATGTTTACATGCAAGTCTTACCACGTTTGGAGGCTGTTTGCATTAGACACAAACCCGGAGCAGTGGGCAGCCTTGAGCCGTGGTCAGTGTCTTAATAAGGGAATTGGTCTTGTGTCAAAGAGGATGCTGGTTTGAATAATATAGTTGAAGAATATAATTTCTAATAGAATTATAGATGTGCCTGGTTCGATTTGTAGACTTATACTTATGTTTCGTGTTTCACATTCTCCGAGCAACACTACAACTTTTTTTTTTATCTTTTAAAAATGACAAATTTCGGGCGGCACAGTGGAGCAGTGGGTAGAGCCGTGGAGACCCGGTCAGGGCTTTTCTCAGCAGTTTTGCATGCTCTCCCCTTGCTTGTGTGGGTTTCCTCCGGGTCTCCGATTTCCTCAATGAATTTCAATTGGAACTGTGTGTGTGTGTGTGTGTGTGTGTGTCATTGAATTCCTCTCTGTGATTGGTCAGCCACCAATCCAGGGGGCATGTCCCGCCTTCAGGCCCAGAGTTGCTCAGAATGAGTGGAAATAATATAATTCACCAATTTCTGAGTACATAAAATATGGTCAAAAACTGTGTGTGTGTGTTTATTTTTACATTTCAGTTGATCTAAAGCCCAGAGCTCGATGTCTGCCTCTCTGTTTTGAGTTGGTTGCATCTCAGTCTATTTTAATTTATTTGATCTCTATCTATTGAGTATTTCTTTTGATGTCGAACTCTCCTTGTTCTTCTCAGCTCAGTCTCCGTGGATTGTTTTCTCTTATCTGAGTCGCTCTGTCTGGCTCCTTGTGAATCTTTTTATCGTTCCGTCTGGTTTTCGTTCTTGTTCTGTGCATTTGTCTGCCTGTATTGTCCGTTTTTTTTTTCTCGATCTTGTGTTGTCTGTCTTTTGCTATCTCAATTTAAAATGTAGAATATTTTCTACATATTGTATTTTTTTTTTTGCTAAATAATTTGTTGTGTGTGCACAATAATTGGCCTCTTTATTTCCTCATTTCTGCTGCATGTGGTAGACCAATCACAATTACAAATGTTGTAAACATTATGTACATTATTTAATCTAGCCACAGATTTTCGTGTTTTGTAGGTTCATATTACTCAATATTATTATTATTATTATTATTAATATTATTCATATTAATATGCTTAATATTTTGTTGTGTAATAATTTGCCTCTTTATTTCCTAATGTCTGCTGCATGTGGTTAACCAATCACAATTACATACATATTGTATACATTATGCACAATATTTACGGTATGTACATAATGTTTACTATAACATTATGAAAATGTCAAACTGCAGTATGTAGTTTTTTCTTTGTTTTATTAAAAAGGTTGATAATCGTGTTATGTAGGTTCATATCGCCAAACTTTATTTTTATTAATATTATTCAAATTGGCCTCTTTATTTTTTCATTTCTGCTGCATGTGGTTGACCAATCACAATTACAAACATATTGTAAACATTATGCACTTTATTTACAGTATGTAGTTTTTTCTTTGTTTTATTGTTTGATAATCGCATTATGTGGGTTCATATTGCTAAACATTATTAATATTAATGTGCTTTTTTCCTCCTATGTAGTTTTTTAATTTGAATAAAAAGGTTGTTAATATTGTGGTTCCAATCGCTAATCATTATTCTATTGTAATTCAATCGTTTCTTCTGGCTCTCTGAAATATTCATGCCTGTTGTAGAAGTGTCCGGTTACGAGAGAGCGACAGACGGTGAGTGAGACAGAAAGCGTCTATTGAACGTATTCTCCAGCACTCTAAATGTCCCAGGCTGTCCACACTGGCATCATCGCCCGCTTCCATCTGTGGCATCTCCTGGGATGGATTGAGCCCGGCAGATCGAGAGTCACTTGATATCACAGACAGAGCGTTCTCCGCCTCTGGACCGTGTGTATCTGAGCTGGTGGTGGCAAGAGTGCGCCCATGTCTCTTTTACCCATTTTAAGCACTTCAATGCCATAGGAAGTATGAAATATAAATGAAAGATGGAAACACACGTGTGCAGCAGCGCGTGCTTAGAGTTATTTCTTCTGCTTCTGCTCTCTGAGATTATCAGTAAGACTCATCGTAAGCACTTCGTATTTTCCCTCCATTTTATCTCATATATTTAGTTCACAGAAAGCACCCTATTAGATGTGAACATGGCACCCCTTTTTTTCTCTTCAATTTTAGACGCTCAAAAGCATGCGTGTTTATAGTCATATTTCAGACATAAGTGTCCGTTTTTGCACATTTCACAAACGTAAACACGCAATCTCTATGCAGTTGCGCGCGTTTTCTAAAATAACGGTACCTGTCGCGTACGTATGTTCTGGCTGAACGGTTCAGCCTGTTAAACATTTTAATTATTTTAATGGATCTGCAATAAAAGATCTGTATCTAAGTAATAAAAAGAGTTTCAATGCGTGCGTGCACACAAACACACACACACACACACACACCCCTACTGCTGAGATCTACTGTATGTCTGATGTGAAGATGCTGTGTTTGTGTTTACAGGAATTGCAAGTTTGTTGCATCATGCAGACAGGCAGAGACTAACAGGATAACGAGAGAGAGAGAGAGAGAGAGAGAGAGAGAGACAGACAGACACACAGAGAGAGAGAGAGAGAGAGAGAGAGAGAGAGAGAGACACACACACACACACACACACAGAAAGCAAGAGACCGGGAGAGAGATCAGAAATTTGCACGTTAGTAGCGGTTTCTTCTTCTCAAGTCTGTCTATCTGTCTGTGTATGTCTGTCTATTTGTCTATCAATCTACTCACCATCTGTCTGTCTGTGTGTGGCTGTCTGTCTGTCCTTCATGGTGTTGTGTGTAAGTGTTGTTGTGACTGCTGAAGCTGGAGTGCGTTATTTGTGTAGTTGTTGGCTGGCGCTGTGCCATCAGTCGACAACCCTTCATCCTCCTCCAGCGTCAGCAGAAACTCCTGCACTTCCTCCTCTGCGATTCTCAGCTTTACTACATTTCTTTGGCCTTTTCCACGCCAGCCGTGATGAGAAGCGTCACGTAACTACAGTTTCCTTCATGTGTTTGTGTGTTTCTTGACACGTAGAGGAAAACCATCGAGCAAAAACAGAAATCCAACGTGAGGAACAGTCCAGCAGTGACTATAGCATGAAGGCAAAAGAGAAAGCAATTTCCTTCATATTGTTGGAATCATCCTACATTGAGTACCTGAAAAACATACTTGAGTAAAAGTACCAAAACCTTTCTGTGAAAATGACTCCATTACAAGTCACCAATTCCATGAAGACTTGAGTAAAAGTCCTAAAGTGTCCAAAAGAACTTGGTGTTTTTAAGCCTTAATTCTATATGAGTAAAATACTCAAGTAATGTGGAAAAACAAGAAACGTTTTATCAGGTTTTATTTTCTTGATATTATAGAAATTAAATTGAACACCTAAATGTTTCATAATGACAGAACAAGTCAATCTCAGTCCAACTCAATTGTGCCCAGGGGATAAAATGACAAATAAGATTCTAAAAAAAATGTGCAAACCAGGTGCAACCGCTAATTGGCATTCGTGTGGTTGAGCTGATAAACAGCATCCAGTACCTTCAGCATCCTGAAGATGGCGATATCTCCTCGCCTGCACAATAAATTAATGTATAATTAAATACGCACAATAATTAAATTAATGTAGTGGAGTAAAGATGCAGATACTCCATTACTAATGTAGTCAAGTAGAGAGTAAAAGTTCTATTTTTGATGCTCAGTACAAAGTACAAAGTAGCCACCGAACGTCCACCGATGACTTCCTTCCTCCAATTATTGTCAACAGACTGAAATTACTAGAAGTCATCCTTAGTTAACACCAGGAACTAAGCTCCGCCCAGTTAGATTGTCCTAGCAAACCAGGGAAGTCCTGACTTTATATATCAGCTACGTTCTTGAGCCGACTCTGTTGTCCTCCTCGTTGGAAGGTGAAATACTTCATACTTCTGAACTTTGTGCTGTTTACTTGAGTTAAAATGAGGTGGGTTTCCGTGTCATGTCTGATTGATTTCAAAAGTCGTTGCAT
>MU204310.1:4040265-4057162 GCA_017309775.1 Paedocypris sp. Pulau Singkep
GTGCGGCTTATAGTCCAGAAAATACGGTAGTTTAATCTTACTTCTTCCCGTGTTATTTTGTCTCTGTTAAGTGTCGCGGCATATCTAATGTTTCTTCATTTCTATTATTGAGCCAATAAAAGCGTATACTGTACCCACGTCTGCCTTGTGCATATTACCATTATTTAAAGACGCACACGCACAAAACACGCGTACCGCTGCATAAAGACGACGTGAATACGTTTATTTGTCAAATAGATCACACCTGGGACCGCGAGCAGCTCTGATGTCTGTGCACTGAGTCTTGAGAACCGAATCGGAGCGGGCAGCGCCGTTTCTGATTATTTTTAATTTTATCAAAGGCGTTTGTAAACGTTTGTTTCACGCTACATTTGGATTCAGACTCCGTTCTGACGTGAGGGAGAGAAAGGGTGACAACGTAAATTCTCTCTATCTGTGTCTCTCTCAACGCCAGAGCTACTACTTTTAAAAGACATACAGTAATAAAAATGGCAGATGCTTACCCAGGTTTCCCCCTGCATCTAATTTCTTTAAATAAAGTTACAATACAGATTTTGTGTACAAATAATGTAATTAAGGTCTACTAAAATGTAATGTCCACCCCCCCCCCAATACCGTGAAATAAGACTGATATCGTCGGACACCAGAAAACATCATGATATGAATTTTCACTCATATCGCCCAGCCCTAGCGCTTATATTGTCTCGCTTTTTTTAAATCGCCAATTATAAGCAGATTAAGTTCAAGTTCAAGTTTATTTATATAGCGCTTTTCCGAGACCAACGCAAAGTCACTACCTAAAGATTATAAGGGGTGCTTATACGGAAAATCATTGAGCAGTATGTTGAACTAAAGTGCTTGTCAATGCCTCAGTATATTACATAAGAGACATGAGAGCATTGATCCGAATACCACGACTACACGTACAGACGAGGCAAGAGCTGTAGAAAAACACAATGGCGTGACTCACGTTTTCATAGTAGAGACACATGACGGTATCGTTGCGTTCCCTCAGTAGAAACTTCTTTGCTCCGTTCTCTCCCACGGTCACTGCGGAGTCCAGCCGGGCTGTCGGCACAGATTAGAACGTTAAATCAGAGTCTAAAGAGGAAATCATCTGTGAAACTTTTCCGACTCACCAAAAATCTCAAACAACAAAGGCACCTTGCTAGTGCTCCAGTGCTTCAAGACTGATATAACGGCAGTGACGACGCGCAGTGACGCCTTAGACGAGACCTGTTTCAGAGGAGAGAACAAACAGTGGTGTAGCTCAAGTAGACTCAAAATGATTCCCACACACGATGGAGCAGTTGGCAGCCTGAAGTCGTGGTGTTGGGTAGCACATCTGGTTTATTCTTGCTCAAGGACATTTTAGTTCAGTAATTTACCGGAGCGCGGTTCAAACACCGCAAACCAGAAGTCTAATCATTAGGCCAATTAAAGTGCGCAAGTTTGCCAATATGGCCACTAGGGGCCTTAAAGAAATCATGCCCTGCAATGTTTATTCAACACTGTGAATTGAACCCAGACAAACACACAAAGTCTATGTGTTGCTCAAGGACAATCAGTAGATGTAGTTAGCGTAATTAGCGTGACATTGTAGATATTGTAAAGCGTGAAATTTATCTAAACTTCAAGACGATCTTCTGCCCACATTCCATAATTTGATTGTGGATGGGATTTGAAGTTCCACTTACAGTGCCACCTTCAGAAAAACACTGTTGAGGCCTGGTTGATTCTATTGGCCAGTTAGTGGACGGCTCGTCGAAGTGAGAGCCTGGAAATCTGGTCTGGTCCAGTGATGGAGAACTGGGAAATCCACCGTACTTCTGTAATGCAGCGGCCGGAGGAAAATCTTTTGTCATTGTGGGTCTTTGTTGAGCAGGCCTTGAAATTGGGTAAAGAGGCAAAATAAACAAAGTATTGTTTAGGTTTCAATCTTTTTTTTTGTAATTACTGTTTTTTTAATGTAATTAAAAATTTTTTTTATTACATTAAAAAATGTAATTAAATGTAATTTAATTACATTTAATGTAATTAAATACATTTTAATGTATTTTTTTAATGTAATTACTGATGCTTAACTCGAGGCTCATAGCACACAGTAATTATAAAGTTCTGGCAAAACACTTTGCACTATTTTTATTGGCACTATAAGTCAGATGAACAAAAGTGAAATGACAACAAAGACATCCTTATCCTTATCTCTTTCTTAAATGATCATACTAAACAACTGAGTAGCCCTTGGAGATTAAAATAATAACCGCACACCATGTATTGGCAGGTTTGGGAGGATCCATAAGACCGATTTTTTGTGCTGCTGGACCAGATCTCATGGTGGTTTGTTGTGGTCTCATGTTCCATCCAACCTTCCAGTCGTATCGCTGACCTATGGGAAGATAGAAAAAACTCAGTCTTAACCAAAAAGAAATATCATCAAATTATTTTACACAAGTTTACATCTGTTATCCATTTTAAGCCAATTGTGTTTGTTTGTTTGTTTATTTGTTTGTTTGCTTGTTGAGAGTGACAGATGAAGTAAGTTTTTTTAAACAAACAAATGTCCATAAGATTAGAGAAGAAAGCTTCAGATGAAATTTCACAAAATATCAAATATATTCGGTTATCAAAACATTTTGTCTGAATTTACGGATCCTTGGAACTGATTAGGGCTTTTACATGCAAAACACGGTCCACTTAATGAAACTTCCATTTAACAAATTAGTTTCGTTAAGAGAGGCACCACTGCATTTATTTATTTGTGCAAGTGTGCAAAGCTCTTAATCAGTAATCACAGTGAAAGGTGGCTACTTTGAAAAACCTACAATTTACACACTTTCAGTTCACACTTTTGAATACAATCAAAATGAAACGTTGCCATTTTAATTACATTTAAAAAGACATTATGCGAAAACAAACAAAAACTAAGTTTTGCTTTGTAATCGCAGTGGAATGTGTCGCTGTTTTAGTTTAGTTTACGTACGTCAATACAAAACAAATGAACGATGTACTCAAAATGATTTGTTCACTTTATTGTTCAAAAGTTAATGAGTCTTATTTATTTTTATGTTTTTCTTAACTCTAATAAGCTGATTTTTTTACTTTAGTACCGTAGCACTAATTTTAATGTTTTATTACAATAACTGTTATGTAACGTGTTTTTTTTTATTACAGTTATTACGATATTTTATAATATTATAAAAAGGCTTGGAACTTATTAGGGCTTTTACTGTCACGACTCACGCCCTCGTGGAGGAGCGTGAGTGACGTACAAAACAAACACGAGGAGATGTTCACACAACAGGGGTTTAATGGGCTTGAAGACAACACTGGAACGAGGACGGAAACAACGAGGAGATGGGGCTCGGAAGAATACTCAGGATTCCTGGGAGTCTGAGATCACGGGATGACTTGGAAAGTCCTTTGATGAGGAGTATCTTGGAATCTACGAGATCACTGGGATACAGGTAGGTCACGGAGGGTCTGTAAGTTCACACCAGGGAGTGCTGACGACACAAGACGAGGGGAAACACACTGGGGAGAACTAAATAGGGCAGGTGATCAATGTACAACACAAGACAGGTGTGCGCAAAAACAAGGGGCGGAGTCCGGTCAGACAGAGCAGGCAGAGTGTAACATTTACATGTGAATTACATCCCGATTTAGGATATTTTAAGTCGGGGTACCACTGTATTTGCTTGTTGTGAAATAAGGACTCCATTTAAAATCCAAGCATTTGAAAGGCCTTGAAAATACACAACTGAAATTCAAGTCTTTTGAAGGATTTCAAGCACCAGAAGGAACCCTGAACTGTATTTCTCAGAATAAAGTAGTGAACACATACTGTACAGAGGAGCAGCACAGGAGCTCTGGCACTCATTGGGCCTGGTTGATGATGAAGGTGACCTGCTCCTCTTCCTCCTAGTAAATAGTGGAACCGAAAGACACCCTGAGGGAAATGAAAAGCCGTGAGTACATTTACTCTTTACTTCAGTTCTGTCGCGGTACATTCTAGTGTCTAAAATGTTTCTCGACCTGCTTTGTTTCTCGGGTTCTTCTCCTCGTTTGCCCACATGTTGCTCACTATATCTGTAGTAAAAACGCAACAATTATTCAGGCGCAATAATAGCGCGTATGTACGAAATGGAACCGTATGCAGTCTTGAACTTTTCACGTGTGTACTCGTTTGTCTATTCTGTTATGGTGATTGCTATTGTCTTTTTATTTAGTTTTTACCGTTTCTTCAGGTGAATTATTAACGGGTTTGTGCGGAAACCAGGCTAAGTATTCGTAGCATGCGCACAGTTTTAATTGTCAAAATAAAAGGAAAAATCCTTACCAATTTAAATTGCGTTCTCGAAAATTCGAACAAAACTTTATTTTCGTTGCTTGACACTAGATGCGACGATTATTTCCTTCTTTAATTACTTACTTTCTTGTGAAACCGGAGGCAGGAAAAGCTACTCATCAGTATTGTGACGCTGAGGCACCTGAAGCGCGAAAAGAAGCCGTCGCGTGCCACTGAACGAATCGTTTCGCAGCAAGTTGTCCAAAGGAGTCGATTCACGGAATCGATTCAATAGTTATTTAGCACTAATTGAAGAACAGTATCGCTATTTATCTCGAAGCTCGACGTGACGGTCACGTTAACGTTCATGCACATCCTTTAGTAGCTGAGACACCCTTGAGAAACTCGGAGTAATGCCGCTTCTCCCCCACATTGAGAAGAGTCGGCTGAGGAAGATCGGTTCGGATGTCTCAGGAATGTTCCAGACACTCATAAGCTTAACTAAAATCTAATGTCCGCTGGTTTTGCCAAATGTTTCAAACAAAATCAGACCATGAAGCTAAAATGACCTTTTGTTAGTGACTTTATTTGATTTTAAGTCAATTTATAAGTCGTAAAGAGGTCAACGCCAAGCGGAAGCGGAGATGGTGTTGATGACGCTGACTAGCTGTTGTCTGGGAACGAGACGAACTCCACACCATCGCTCGTGACCTTCAGAAGTTCTCCATTCTTGCTCTCGTCCGTCAGAAGAAGCAGCGAGGCTTCGGCAACGTCCTCGGGCCTGTAAAGGAAAAAGTGGAACTAATTATTAAAGAACAAAAACACTCCTCTCTTCCATCACAGTGGTTAACGTACTCCACAAATTTCAGCTGGTCAATGGGAGTCCTTAGCTGATGGAATTCTTCAAATCGTTCTTGGTTGTCAAGGATCTTCAGATCAGCCTTTATCAGACCACGGCAGAGGAGGTTAATTCTCACTCCAAGGCCGAACTTCACGACTGAAGACTGTTCCAACACATCAAAACACAACGAGAAAATCACGTCAACTCGGCGTCACAGACGGTCATATTTAGATCATGTTCTAAGTTCCTACAGAAATGCCCCGTGTGAATCCGACGGCTCCGTACTGAGTGGCTGAGTAAACTGGAGCGACGGCGATCGCCTTCAGACCTGAGAACAGCACAGAACCTCCAGGTCACAAGATCCACTTCACATTGACATGAATCTCACGTTACAACAGCACGTGTTGTTTTCACTAAAGGAACTTTTTCTTCACAAAAACAAGAAGCTGCGCAAACCTGCGATGGTCACCACATTGACAATGGTTCCTTTCTTGTCCGTGTTCTTGCTCATGAACTTCAGGCCCATGTAGGTCCCGATCACAAGGCCGCCCTGTCACCAACCACAACCACTGAAAGCGGCTCGGCAACCACACAGACCAGTGTCGGCTCACAGCGTACCAGGTTCACTCTAATGGTGTTCTCCCAGTCCTTCTCGTGGACCTCAACTGTGTAGTTGTAAACTATGTCGATGCTGCCAAAGCGGTCCACCACTTTCTGAAAAGCTTCTGCATAGAAAAGAAGACAGTGGGATAAAAAGCCACCGTTACAGTTCTTGATGCCACCGAAACACCTCAGAGAAGTTTTCACGGACCTTTAATGTCGTTCTTGGCTAACGGGTCCACGTGGAAAAACTCTACTTGGTCAGAACCGAAGCCTTCGGCAAGAGTTTCCTTCAGCTCTTTTCCCTCCGACTCCTTCTCACCCAAGAAAGCGACCTGTGATCACAACCAAGACCAGACCTTCCCTTGACCGGAGAATTCAGCATCACACACCGTTTCTCCTCATTCCAGTGTGCAATCGCACATCATTCCTCGTAACTTTGCTACAGATGTTTTTTTTTCCGGACTCTTAAAGCAAATATTAAATATTCCCATTTTAAAGAACTGACCTTGGATCCATGTTTCAAGAGAAGTTCGATGAAGGTTCTGTTCAAACCATCAGCTCCTCCAGTAACAACAGCCACTTTACCTGTTAAATCCATATTCGACTTTTTCTCTGTGGGAGAAACGTTATTCAGCATTTTATAGACATGATAAAGCATCACGTTCCACAATGAGACTTTGTACCTGAGACAGATTCACAGCTCCAGTCGGATAAAAACTCAGCGGCGTGAAGCTGCTTTATACTGTATGGTGGATCCTGGTGGCAGGATGCAAAGCGCCGTCATCGTTTGCATTACATCTGTGTGGCAAAATATTGCAAATCTAGCCGTTCTGAAAGCAAGCACTTTTCTCACTGTGAGATTATTTCAATACGTAAAACTACCGTTTTAAAAACATCATTTAAACTATATATATATATATATATATATATATATATATATATATATATATATATATATATATTAAACTATTTGCATCCAAAGTCTGAGTAATTGTCAGATTCTATATTCTAAACTTTAGAATTAGTTTAGTTTTAGTTTTATTCACTCAGGATGACCTTGTGCTTGCTGTGGCCAAAGAGTTGCTATTGTTATGAGATTTAAAGTCACATGTTCTACCTTTAAACTATAACTGTGCAAATTAGTTCATGTTCAATCTATTTTATTATTATTTGCTCATAACAGTCTCATAGTCTTAGTCTCAGAACGAAGTTTAATTTAATGAGCAACACCGAGACACAACCAGAACAATAATTACACAATGGAAGATATGTGAGAAATACATAAGACATGATATATGTGCGAAATACAATACAATAAGACTATTAGGATAAAAAACATGTAAGGATAAAATTATTATTATTAAAAAAATAAATAAAACAACTGAAGTACACTAAACCTTTATTAACATTTTTAAGTACATTTTATGACATTCGATATGATTCGATTCATATGACATTTTATGATTCGATTAAACTGAAAAGAATACAAATAGGACAAAGAAAGAAAAATTTGTGAAACTATTGCGAGGATGGTTTTACTGGCAGCTGAATGAAAAAAAACTGTATTCAAATTTAAATTGTCATATACACATTATACATGGTACAACATGCAATGAAATGTACTTTTCCAATCGTACAGCATTTAAACATGGGGTGGCACGGGGATGAAGCATGCGAGAAAGAGATACAATATAAGGATGAGATTAAAAAAAACAATAAAATACAAAAACTATGAATATGAAAAAACGGCAAAGGTGTAAAGAGTACCGGACAGCCATACTTGAGTAAAAGTACAGATACTTAGTGTAAAAATTACTCCATTACAAGTAACAAGTCACCAATTCAAAAAGACTTGAGTCAAAGTAGCAAAGTATTCAATGTTAAAAGAAACTTAAGTATTAATAAGTATTTTATTTGTACTCAATATAGGCAAAGAAAAAAAAAGTGAAAACAAACTCTATTGTACGTGTATATGTATGTATATATATGGATGATCGTCCAGCCCTTGATGTGCTAGCGTTTGCTTCATCACTGGCGTCAGTCGTGTAGCTAGTTAAACACCTGATATACTTACATAATTCGCTTTCATGTGGTTTCTAATTCACAAATAGCGTCCATTACCTTCAGCAACCTAAAGATGGCGATATCACCTCGTCTGCCCAAGAAATTAACTGCAGTATAAATCGATTCCGGCTTGTCGGGCATAATCACAGTGTAACGAGTTACAATAAGTGTCAATTCAAATGTAGTGGAGTGAAAAGTACAGTTACTCTATCAGAAATGCAGTGGAGTAGAGAGTAAAAGTTGCTTATATTTTTGATACTCAGTGCAAGTACGATTTACCCAAAAACACACTTAAGTAATTTAACAAAGTATATTTACTCAAGTACCTTACACCCCTGAAAAACGGGCAACATACAAAAAAGTGACTCGAGTGATCCATGTAAAGTGAAGCTGGTTAAATTGTAAAGTGTTCAATAACCAGCGTGAAAAAGCACTGAAATGCATTTTTGTGTATTTTCTTGTGTAATACAGTGATCCCTGTATTTTCTTGATGTGACGGAACCACATCACTATAGCGTAGTTGTGGATTTAATGACTCCTGCCTTCGTCATGCTTCGATAATGAACAGTAGTAAAATTAATACGCTGTACAATTTCTATCCAAACTTTTCCATTTTCTGTCACAATGAGCCAGTGAGTGTGTCAGTGTGGCCACTAGGTGTCGTGTCTAAACTGTTTTCTGCTTTTAACCATCCAGTAAAGTGACACACGCACACACACACACACACACACACACACACACACACACGGAGCAGTGGGCAGCTTAAGCCATGGTGTCGGGGGGCATGTGGGGGTCCGTGTCTTGTTCAAGGACACCAGCCGAAGCAGAGCCAATCCAGGCAAAATCCATTATTTGCATTGTAAACTACAGAGTAATACTTGATCACATTACGCAAAAAGAACAAAATGGCCACAAAGTATTGAAATAATCTCACAGTGAGAAAAGTGCTTGCTTTCAGAACGGCTAGATTTGCAATATTTTGCCACACAGATGTAATGCAAACGATGACGGCGCTTTGCATCCTGCCACCAGGATCCACCATACAGTATAAAGCAGCTTCACGCCGCTGAGTTTTTATCCGACTGGAGCTGTGAATCTGTCTCAGGTACAAACGTCTCATTGTGGAACGTGATGCTTTATCATGTCTATAAAATGCTGAATAACGTTTCTCCCACAGAGAAAAAGTCGAATATGGATTTAACAGGTAAAGTGGCTGTTGTTACTGGAGGAGCTGATGGTTTGAACAGAACCTTCATCGAACTTCTCTTGAAACATGGATCCAAGGTCAGTTCTTTAAAATGGGAATATTTAATATTTGCTTTAAGAGTCCGAAAAAAAAAAAACATCTGTAGCAAAGTTACGAGGAATGATGTGCGATTGCACACTGGAATGAGGAGAAACGGTGTGTGATGCTGAATTCTCCGGTCAAGGGAAGGTCTGGTCTTGGTTGTGATCACAGGTCGCTTTCTTGGGTGAGAAGGAGTCGGAGGGAAAAGAGCTGAAGGAAACTCTTGCCGAAGGCTTCGGTTCTGACCAAGTAGAGTTTTTCCACGTGGACCCGTTAGCCAAGAACGACATTAAAGGTCCGTGAAAACTTCTCTGAGGTGTTTCGGTGGCATCAAGAACTGTAACGGTGGCTTTTTATCCCACTGTCTTCTTTTCTATGCAGAAGCTTTTCAGAAAGTGGTGGACCGCTTTGGCAGCATCGACATAGTTTACAACTACACAGTTGAGGTCCACGAGAAGGACTGGGAGAACACCATTAGAGTGAACCTGGTACGCTGTGAGCCGACACTGGTCTGTGTGGTTGCCGAGCCGCTTTCAGTGGTTGTGGTTGGTGACAGGGCGGCCTTGTGATCGGGACCTACATGGGCCTGAAGTTCATGAGCAAGAACACGGACAAGAAAGGAACCATTGTCAACGTGGTGACCATCGCAGGTTGGCGCAGCTTCTTGTTTTTGTGAAGAAAAAGTTCCTTTAGTGAAAACAACACGTGCTGTTGTAACGTGAGATTCATGTCAATGTGAAGTGGATCTTGTGACCTGGAGGTTCTGTGCTGTTCTCAGGTCTTAAGGCGATCGCCGTCGCTCCAGTTTACTCAGCCACTCAGTACGGAGCCGTCGGATTCACACGGGGCATTTCTGTAGGAACTTAGAACATGATCTAAATATGACCGTCTGTGACGCCGAGTTGACGTGATTTTCTCGTTGTGTTTTGATGTGTTGGAACAGTCTTCAGTCGTGAAGTTCGGCCTTGGAGTGAGAATTAACCTCCTCTGCCGTGGTCTGATAAAGGCTGATCTGAAGATCCTTGACAACCAAGAACGATTTGAAGAATTCCATCAGCTAAGGACTCCCATTGACCAGCTGAAATTTGTGGAGTACGTTAACCACTGTGATGGAAGAGAGGAGTGTTTTTGTTCTTTAATAATTAGTTCCACTTTTTCCTTTACAGGCCCGAGGACGTTGCCGAAGCCTCGCTGCTTCTTCTGACGGACGAGAGCAAGAATGGAGAACTTCTGAAGGTCACGAGTGACGGTGTGGAGTTCGTCTCGTTCCCAGACAACAGCTAGTCAGCATCATCAACACCATCTCCGCTTCCGCTTGGCGTTGACCTCTCTAGGACGTTTGTAATAATCAGAACATGCTTCAGGTGGCTGTACACCTCAAATAAAACTCTTTAAAATGATTCTAGTTGTAATATGGTTAACACACTAGTAAAACCAAAGAGCAAAATTCAAGATCAGTTTTTCTTTCAAGATTCAGCTTGAATATATTAGTGTAGAAATACGAGAAATACGTCTTCACATTTAAACATAGAAATACCGCATTTATGCCAATATAATGATGCTCGCCCCTATACCTAAAACCTAACTTGTGACCGTCCCCCCACTTCGTTTTACTTGAATAACAGATAATAAATAGTAACATAATAGATAGTAAAGTAGTAGAATAATAGTAGATAGTAAAGTAGTACGTAGATAAATATTTCTAAAAGTAGTGGAGTATATGTCCAGCAGGAGGTGCTATGATTCCACTTGCTATGTCCGTATTTGGGCGTTTCCGATTTCCCATTTCGACTGTGACACGGCTACGATTATTAAATATGCTGATGATAAAAACAACACACAAAACACACCAACTCAACAGTGACTTGATAAAAACTTGTTTTATTGACTCGATTACATTAACTGTTCTAGATAGAAGCAACTTGGTATTTAACACTTCAATTATGACTTATATTAACGACATGTTACGTCTGGGTAATATCTGTATATGAACATTGTGAATGTGGCGATGACACGCGTCTCACTCTCTTCCAACGCCGTGTGTCGTGACCGGTCGGTCTATTCTGTAGAGGAATTCCGCAGGCAGGAAGTAACCGCAGTACTGCACCGTGTCCGGAGTGCTGTCGGTGTAGTAATGTCCTCCTTCACCGTGGTGACTGAAGCCATGAGTGTGTTCCAGCCTCAGGTCAAGACCCTGCAGAGTCAGAATCCACAGTTTTCTAAAGACCACCTGAACGTCGACCACATGACTGACCATCTGTTGGTCGACTTCACGGATCTATTGTTCCTTCCCTTCTTCACAGAGACAGAACGGATCGTCTGCAGTGAAGCGACGCTATAGATATAGATAATATTTAATATACACACTACAGTATTTATTAACACAGTTTCCTGTGTTTGCGCGGTTACGTAGAGGTTGCATTTGGCTTGGTGACTTAATATTTGTCATACGCTGCGTAAAGACAACGTGTATCCCTTTATTTGTGACTTAAAATGTGTAAAAATGGGCGCTTATATTTACCTGCTTATTTGAAATATATGAATATAAGCACCCGCCAAGTTTTTGAGCGTCTACAATTTGAAAAATAAGGGTGCTAATATTCGCGTAAATATGGTACCTTGATTTTCCAATTACAACTTGTGGCTAAATCATAAATAAAGTTAATACCTGATCAGACGCTCAACACAAGTATAATTTGTTCTGTGGGCAACCTCGCATTTCAGTTTAGTTATGTGGCAAATCCACAACCAATCCATTTCTCCAATGAAATTCAATTGATAATGCAACCCAATTAATTTTTTTATCCATCTCATTCAGTCCACTTAGAATATTCTAAATATCATATTTTAAAGAAAAAAAAACAAACAAAAAAAACTTGAAAGAAAGTGTATGACACACTGCTTACACTGTGATGTGTAATTATTAGGCGTTATACAGTGTGTCAGAGTTCGGCATCAATCTCACTTTTAGAATTTTCCTCGATACACTCAACAAAGTACCACAGGATTAGCATTTTGTTTAGTATTAGTTACTAGTGTAATGCAGCTACTCACTGGGTCTCGGGACACCATGACGGTTTGAAAGATCAGTGGAGCAGTCACTTCAAAATGCCTGAGCCAGTTTTCCACATCCTCGCTGGTGTTTAAAGGGCAGGAGGAAAACTCACGAGGCTTAAAAACAAAGAGAGCAAGTGCAAAAGGACTCATCATTTTTAGAATCATCATTTTACAATAATCATTTATAGTTTTAATGGAAACGCTATTGTGTTCATTTTAGAGCTGTCAACATTAGCACGTTAACGCATGGGATTGATTTTAAATACTTCATCGCGATATTTACTTTTAACGTGGGTTAACAATTTATTTTCCAAACATGGCAATTTGTCAACGTAAAACCAGTACCATTATGTGGATCTTGGCCTTCCCCTTCTGCATGATGAACGTTCCTCCGAGAGCCAAGCTTTTCTCCTTATAGTGGTCCTCCATGGTCTTCCTCATGCAGCTGACGAGGCTGTCGTGTCCCGTCCGTCTGGAGGCTTGCACCTTTAACACCTGATTTCAAATCCGTACAGTTACTTCCGGATGGTTTTTATGCTGATGCGTCAGTTCATGAACAAATACTTTTGCATTTTAGAAGCATTAAATCTACAAGGTTCCTACGGTTTCTGAAAAGTCAAATTCAAGCACTTAAATGGCTTTTCTAGCACCGCACAGTTGTGGTAAAATATATATTTAAAGGTCTGCCTAAACACAAAAAAAACTGTGCCATTGTAATAGCAATTGAAAAAGTCCAATTAGTTGACTGTCATTATTAGTTTATGTACAGTTGATATAGAACAAATGAACGAAATGCACGAATGACTCGAAATTATTTGTTCACTTTATTGTTCAAGAATCAAAATATTGTGCATTTTGTTTTCTTAACTGTAATAAGAGGGAACAAAGATGGACAATGAACTGATTTTTATTCTTTTACCATTGTACTCGTGTTTTTTTTTTATTACAGTTATTGTGATATTTTATTATATTATAAAAAAAATCTCATCAGGGCATTTACATTTACATTTTTGCCTTACGAAACTGCTGTCGGCACGGAGCAACCACTGTATTTATTGTTTGTTGTGAAACAAGTATAATTACAATTTCAAGCATTTTTAGTTTAAAAGTCAAGCATTTATGAAATTCTTGAAAACACAAAATTGAAAATCAAGCATTTTCACGGATTTCAAGCAGCCCTACCCTGATCTATTGTATAAATAAGGTCGTTTATTTAGACATATAAAGACGTGATTCTGTAGAATAAAACCCTACATTTGATTTGAGGCCAGACGTGAGAGCGTCTTTACCTTTCCTGGTTTGCCCTCGCACGCGTACAGATTAGCGAGCAGGCCGAAGTCGCAGTCATGGAAGCGCTCGCTGTATTTCTCCTGCAGACATCTGCCATCTGCTGGATTGATGGAGGAATAATAGCTGGCGTTTACTGCTGGTCGTCCCTCCGCTTCAGTCAGCACCAGCGGCATCAGCTGAAAGACATCAGCAGACTTTACTCCACAAAAACACCACAACACACAAAACGCGAAACTTCATCCATTCCTTTATTAATTAGATCAATGTTTCTAATGAGAAAAATCAACAGCAATAATAAATAATAATGTATTGTACATTTTTATATTTTTTTTATTTATTATTGTTTATATAATTTAATTAAATACAAATTTGAATAATGTTACATCCCGCGCGATGTATGCATTTTATATTTTGAAATCGTTCGGGGGAGTGTCGGTCTATCTCACATTCGTGTAAGAGGCAAGGTTAGTATGTCACGTGATACATTCTCATCACGTAGTTTTGTATTGAATGTATAGACTGAGCAGTTTAGGAGCGGACGCTGACCCGCGTGTTTTTGAATTTATTAGACAGAGTAGTTAGTAGGCTTCGTGCTGAAGATTCTTTTTTGCGGGGGTTTGATTTCAAGTTTAGTGATTCGATTTTGTTTTATTCCTTTCTTTGATTTCCAGCGCCGCTCACGCCTCGTCTACTTGTTACTTACTTTTCAAAAAGGTTAAAAGAGTATCATAATTATAAGTTCCTGAGTTTATTCACTAAATCATTACTCAAAGTCATTGTTGTGTGTTCGTCTGTTTACTGCACACTTCACTGGGTCCATTTATCACAATCGTTCGGTTCCACACGTCTAATCATTAATGTTTTCTTTTCTCTTATATGTTATTATTTACTTATGTGCGCGTTCTATAGCCCTAGCCAACAACGACCAAAAGGAGTCATAACAAATAATAAGACATTAGAAATAAACAAACAGGTCCAACTACGCGAATATAAGCACCCTCCGCCCTGATTTTTCAGACAAATGTATTTTTTTTTTTTTTTTTTACATTTCTGGCTCAATTAAGCTTATTAAGTTATTTGCAAACCAAACTTGTGACTCGTATTACTTTGACGTCGTGTTTTGTTTGATATGGCGTTTCCCTGTTTATATAAAATTTTTTAGAAAAACTGGCGCTCATATTTGAAGTCTGCGATTGAGCACCCCCCAAGTTTGAGCGTCAAAAAATAAAAAAATTAAGGGGTGCCCATAATCACGTAAATACTGTGTTTTCATATTTATTTTCTGTAACAAAATGAACTACAAAAAAAAAAAAAAAACATACTGATCTGAGCCGCATACGTAAAACAAACCTCTGCGTTCATTCCAACCGTTTTAGAAGAGACGGCACCAGCGCCGATCAGAAAAGCCCCCGGAAGCTCCAGCTCCTCAGACACGGTGTTCATGTTGTAAACCTTAGAAAAGTGTGTGCAAGGTTAATAATACAAAGGCAAGCAAATCTCAGAGTCGGATTTAGCCATTTTGCTTCTCAGGCGAACACAGACGTGCTGTTAGTATGTCTGTTTATGCTTATTTATGTACTGTATTTTCTGAACACTATGGATGGGGACGTAGTGTCTCACTCCCTCCTCTCAAGGAACAAGAGTTTCAGTGAAACCTGGAGAGTTTTGCAAGCCACAGATATGTATGTGTGGATTCACGGCTTCGCAGATTTTTTTATTACATATGAATAAATTATAAAAGAAATATATCGAAATATTCGTGCGCGACCGTGCGGTCCACTGATGTAAATTCTTGAGGCGTTACGCCCAAAGACCCTTCCGAAAGAGAAGGGCGTAGGCGGACGCGTCCCGACGTGGAGATGCGAATCACTCTGTCGGACGTCCCACCGCATCCACCCAGCGGAGGGAAGCGGCTCGCTCGCGCCTGGTATTCCCCCATTCAAACACTTTGAAAATGAATATCTCTGCGGCAACGCGTGCTAGGTATATTATTAATTAACATTTC
Organism: Paedocypris sp. Pulau Singkep; assembly: GCA_017309775.1. Lineage (NCBI taxonomy): Eukaryota > Metazoa > Chordata > Actinopteri > Cypriniformes > Paedocypris > Paedocypris sp. Pulau Singkep. The sequence goes on from MU204310.1 coordinate 4,055,702, forward strand.
GTTCCATTACTGTACGCATCTTTCATTTCGGTGGCGCAGTGGGTAGCGCTGTCGCCTCACAGCAAGAAGGTTCCGATTGTGACTCGGGGTGTGAGTTTGCGTGGGTTTCCTCCGGGTGCTCCGGTTTCCCCCACAGTGAGAAAAACATGCGTTTCAGGTTAATCTGGCCGTGTGTGAGTGTGTGAGTGTGTGTGTATGCCCGGATCAGAGTGAACGCTGGCGCAGATTGGCTGCCGCTGCTCTCCCGGGCAATTGGTGGAATACCATTGCGTGTGAATGTTGTGTATACTTCTGTAAGGTGTCCTTGAGGGTCTCGAAAGGCGCCATAAAATTGAATGTATTATTATTATTTATATAATATATAGTAATACGAGTTATTTTATTCCCATGTAAATGAGAAAATATAAAAACTAAATTTACTATGTTCCCAAATGTGCTAGTTGTTTATTTCTACTTTTTTTTTTTTGACAATAACAAAGTGATTGTGTGATTTAGGAACTCTGTGCTTTCATTTCAGTTGTTGATGTCGAGATTTTGATTTTTAGGAAAAATGCTTATTGTACATCAATAGATAACACACCTTGTCCAGCTGAACTCGAGGAATCAGATACGGAACTCCTCCCACATCCGTGATACGAGGTTTGCCACACAGGCCTAAACGAGGAGAGAAAAAAAATCAACGCCATAATCTCTCAACAAACCCGTAAGAAACACAGGTCACGTGACTTTCTTTACCGGTGGCGGGAAAGCGGAACGGATCCTGCGTGAGATCTGGACACTCCGTCACCGACACTTCTGCTTCTGCAAAGTTCTTCTTCAGCCCTGATTCCAGCACTAATTAAATAAACAAGTCGACTAGCTGAAATGTAACGTGCTTTAACGGATTTGAACGCGGTCAAAACGAATCTTGATTTACAATCCCACTGAACTTTGGACTTCAGCTGACATGCGCATGTTCAGACAAGACATGACAAAACAAAACACACGCCCAACGTGAACACACACAAACACATGTCATTTACCTTGACATAATTCCTCCAGGTCAGGAACATGCAGCTGGAACTTTTGGGTTTTGCTGGAGTTTGCCATTCTTGCAGCGCATGCGCGTTCCGGCGAGATCTAGTGCGGGCGCACGTGACCTCACGTCACGTGACATGATGCTGATGCTGCTGCTGACGGGCTTTTAGATTAAATTTGCTTTTGCCTTGACCGATCAACTAGGGAAACTGCCATGGGTGATAAAGTTACCAAAACAACTTTTTAAAAATAACACTGATTATCTTATTTGCTAAATTTCACATACACAAACCCAAATTTGCAAAGAAACTATTTTGAAAAGAATTTGCTCGGTATCTCAACACTCTCACTGGGTCAAGCAACTCATAAGCTTTAAAAACAAATTTTGGAACCATTCGAAGGTTTGAAATCTTAGATTATTTATAAAGCACATCTTTTAAACAT
>MU204310.1:4057262-4067557 GCA_017309775.1 Paedocypris sp. Pulau Singkep
AAAAATAACACTGATTATCTTATTTGCTAAATTTCACATACACAAACCCAAATTTGCAAAGAAACTATTTTGAAAAGAATTTGCTCGGTATCTCAACACTCTCACTGGGTCAAGCAACTCATAAGCTTTAAAAACAAATTTTGGAACCATTCGAAGGTTTGAAATCTTAGATTATTTATAAAGCACATCTTTTAAACATCTATTTTTTTATTTACTGTTTACTAAAATTTTTTACTATTTTATTTACTATTTACTAAATTTACTTTAAAAATCTCATGTTGTTCTTCGCTGTTTGTTTATCTGTCTGTGTGATCAACTCGTTCCAATAGTTTTACTGAAAACAAACAACTAAATGTTCGGCTCACGCAATATGAAAAATGACTTTCTTATTGGTGCGCGCCGTCGCGTCACGCAAACCCTCGTGACGTATTTCCTGGACCAGGACGGGCTGCCGGAAACACTAGCATTGCTTTGAAAAACAACCCAACACGTGGACCTGTTGTAAAGACGTTCATGTTTAGGTCGCTGTAGATAGTGTGCAGTCTTCGACATTATCGCACGATAAAGTTCGACGTCAGTTTTCTCGCGCACAGTCATGGACCTCGCGAGCGGATGCGAGACGGAGGAGGCGTCGCGAATCCTCCCGGTGCTGATGCAGAGTCGCCTGGTGTGTTTCAAGCCTCAGTCCGAACTGGTTTTTGAAACTGCTCCGCCTGATGTGGTCAGCACCATTAACCAGTGGTTCCAGCGAGAAGAGGCTGCGCGTGCGGGAGACAGGTACTACGCACGCACGCTACATGACAACATATAGACGTGAAACAGGCAGGGGTGGAAAGAGTACTTGAGTAAAAGCACAGATACTTACTGTTAAAACTACTCCATTACAAGTAACAAGTCACTAATTTCAAAAAGACTTGAGTCAAAGTAGCAAAGTATCCCATTTAAAAGAACTTAAGTATTAAGAAGTATTTTTTTCGTTCTCAATATAGGCCCCTAAAAAAGAAATGTGAAAACAAACTATTGTTTTCTAATACAGAAGCAGAATTTAACCTCAATGTTTGAAAAAAGGTAGAACAAAGTAGATAAAAAGATCAGTTCACTTCAAATACATTCATTTTACACCCAACTGAATACCATAGGATTATCTATATGCTAAACCTTACAAAGTCATACAGAATTTAGTTTTTTTTAGCTTTAAAGACAGGACATAAACAAGTAAGTACTAGTGTTGTCACAATACTAGAAATTTCAACGTCTATACGATGCTTAAAAAAAGTGTCAATACTCTAAAAAAAACTGCAACAATGTTAGGGTCTTGTTTGTTTGGTTTTTGTTTTGTTTTTCTTTTATAATAAGAAACAAAAACATAACAAGACTGGAACCTGAAATGTGTTTTCCCAAGACAATAAAGTGCCAAAATAAATAAACATTCTTATAGATATTCTAACTTTTATCTCTGCTACACAGATTATCAAATGCAGACAATTTATCAGTAAATACATTTCATTGCATGTTGTGCCATGTAAAATGTGTATATGATAATTAAAATTGATTTAGTATTGTGACGTGTCTAAGCCTCTTATCATCACAAAAAATCTAAAAGCTGGGATGATTTGTGTGCATTATGTACAGTTATCTCCCTTCCACTATGTCCATGTCCCTTGTGTTCTTTTGATTTGTATTTGCACTCTGTGATCTACCGTATTTGCACCTTAATGTGCAATGACAATAAAGATCATCTTATCTTAAAAAAGGCCCGTTTTAAAAATCCACCATTTTTCGCCGACATATTCTGTCATAAAACTAGTTTCTGACAGTTTACAGGTGTTCTTTACACGCAGGACAGTGTTTGTCGTGACCTCACTGCTTTTGCGTTGACAGTGACTCTGGGGAAAGTGTGTTTGTCACACAGAGCGTGACGCGGTACGACAGTGACGTCACTGGACCGGGCACTGTGGGTGAAACTGGTACAGATGATGAGACGCGTGAGGAGCTGGATGAGGCCGCAGAACTGGACAACACACGCCGCTCCGAACGCAAACGCAAGCACAAGACCAGATACGTCAAACACCGGAAAGACCACTTTCCTTTTTTGCTGAAATCGATCAGAAAGTCGCAGCTGCCCACAAACAAGCATCAAGTGTTAGTGGTGTGTTTTCACGTTCACTTTACACTGTGTGTGTGTGTGTGTGTGAGAGAGAGAGAGAGAGAGAAAGATTTGAGATAAACACACTTCACTTCATTTCACACTGACACATTTTTTTTATACATAATTAATGCAAATATAAGTTTATACCTATAATCTATGCATTACCCCCCCTGATTTTTCAGGAACAAAGTTCTATTGATAATCGAACACACGCACCTCCTTATTTTGTTGTTGTTCTGACATTCCAGAAACCTAAATATTCAGGCTAAATACGTCTCCTAACAATATTTCTTTTAAGAAACCTAACTTGATACCGAATCGAATGTCTCCAGTGTGTGTGTGTGTGTGTGTGGGGGGGGGGGTGCTATGTCCATATATGGGCACATTCTTGTGACATGTCACATTCACACATTTATTAGGTTCTGTTCATTCCTTCTAATATTTTTTTTACATTTGTTAACACTTAAATTATTGTTGATGTTTTTTTTTTTTTCTCCCCAGAATTCTGAAATCGAAGGGTTCTTCAGACTGATGAGGAGAATGCAGGAATGCCCTGTCTACACGGAGAGCACTCTCACTTCAGCCGAGTCTGATTCTGAGTAAGTAAAATAGACTTGTCTACTCTTCAACCCTCCTATTATGTTCAGGTCAAATTGTCCCTTTTTCAAAGTTTAAAAGTATTAAAAATAAAATACCATAAATACTTACAGAAGTATTTTTTTTTTACTTCTTTCGTTTACCTTCTCCTGATTGGCTTATTTGGTGTAATCATCATATAAAAATATAATGATTCAGTTGAAATATTTGTAACACCACACTACATGTTTATGTTACAGAGATACTGTTTGGGTCAAATTGACCCGTGTTAAAAGTTTAAAAATAATAAAAAGAAATACCTACTAAGACCTACCAATATCTACTTATAAAAATGGTTCAGTTGACACATTGGTAAAGCCCGCTACATGTTTGTGCTACAATGCTAATGTTTGTGTAAATTGAGAGTTGTCAATTGACCCTTCAGACTAAACAGAAGCTAAAAAGAGTCCGAAAGATCAAATACTATTTGTTTCTTTGCAACAATGAGACATATTACATCGCTGTCACACACACACACCCCGTTCCCGTTTTGGGGAACATTTTGGTTCCTGACACTTATATGCATAATAAAAGTCCCAGTTTCATTCCTCTGAAACGAACATAAACACTGGTAGTTATTAAGTGATACTAGGGACAATTGTCAGGACTGGGAAAGTATTAAGTGACCAGTGTCAATGAAACCCAAATGTTTCTCCTCCACAATGAGAGAGAAGATGGTTGTGATGCTCGAAGCGGGCAGAGAAGTTGTTAAGCTGCGCTGTGTGCGGTCCGGTCCACTCCACATGGCCGGGGTCCGGTCAGTATCTGCTCTTATGCAGGGTGGTCATTCTTCCGACCTGTCGGACCCATCTCTTGTCATCTGGCTGTTTGCGTGCGTGGTCAGAACTGTAAAGCCTCAGTGGTCAGAGGAATGTTCTGATTATATTCACTGATAAATATTTTTGCATTAAATGGCTTTATTCGTGACTGGATTTGTTTTTCAGGATCGGAGAAGATTTCGACGATGACGACGACGAGCATGAAGTCACGAGAGTGACGGTACGAAGCCTTGTTTACTGTCTTGTTGTTTGTTCTGTAAATGTTTTTTTTTGTTTTTGTTTTGTTTAATAGTATGCACGATTCAGACACAGACATTTCACTGGTTGGTTAAATGTAGATCCCAGTATAGATATGACCCCTAGTGGTCACACTGACACACTCACTCGCTACTCCCTTCTTTGTTTCCTAGTAGAGCTGCACAATTCTGGATAAAATGAGAATTACAGTTTTTTTTGCTTAGAATAAAGATCACGATTCTTTCTGGATATTTTATTATTTTAAATATTCAACCCTGAAAATCAGGTTGTCAAACATCAATATAATAACACATTAATCTTTGCTTTACATTTAAATAGATGGAATGAATTGAGAATCTCGCAGAATTAAGATCGCAATTTTTTTAACGATTAATCGTGCAGCTCTATTTCCTAGTTATTTGTTCGGCTTGTTTCAATTACTATTAAACAGAATTAGAATATTTACAATTAGAACACACACACACATAACTTTTCCTAATTTTGAACACCGGTGAACAATGGACATATCTTTTCTTTAAAAATACTTTTTTCCCCATAATTCCGCATAGCGACTTAGCATTGGTCTGGGACTAAGAAAAGTGCTATATAAATAAACTTGAACATGAGCATAACTTTTTTTTTTAATTTAATAGTGAATTAATTAGAAAAAACTAAAAAAATATGACAATTTTCCTTCACACACAAAGTGAGTTTTGTCTATTAAAATCGACAAAACGATAAACATTAAAATATATTTAAATAGTTGGAGCTATGACCTAGAAATATGTTAAGAAATCAGAATCAGAATCAGAATCAAGTTTATTGCCAGGTTCTGTGGTTACAGAGCTAGGAATTTGTCTTGGTGTCAACCACTGAGGCAGCCATCTGCGGCGCCGACGTAGTCTTCCTCAAAAGACACGTGTGCTCGTGTCGAAGACCGAAAGTGAACTAGAAAGTGAAATAGAGACTCCTTTGGCCTGGGTTACTGGACGAGATGGCGTGCATGATGGCGTGACTTTCAGATCATCTTCCTCTTCTGTATGAAGGAATCTGTTATGCCAGTTCTGTATAGAAATCGAGAATTAAATCAACTTTTCAATGCTGTTGTAGTTTTAACACAGCGCGATAATTTGGCTTTACCTTTTATTTAATTGTATTCATTTTAATATAATTTTACGTTTTTTGACTTTGTATTAATTTTATTGTAAGTACCTTTTTGTTTTTACTGTTGTTGTTTTAAAAGTGTTAAGCACTTTGGTCAGTTCGTCTGGTTTTTTTAAAGTGCTTTATAAATACAGATGACTTGACTTGACACGGCGATGAGCTTAACAATTATGCGGGTCGTCTGTTTTCCAGGGGAAGACGTTTTACGTTCCAGGAAGTGGAAGAAAAGACCTGCAAGTGTGGATGTCCAAGGATTTCTTGAAGAAGAGACTTCAAAATTTACCTTCAGACGACAGTGAAAAGCAGCAGGAGGAGAAGGACGAAGAGCGTTGCAAAGAGCAGTTCCAGACTTTAGCGGAGCGTTCGGACACGGAGGCGTCAGACTGGGGAAGTGACGTGTGTCTGGTGGAGAGCGATGGAAACTCTGTGATTGAGAGATTTCCTTCACCTTCCTCACCACCGGAGACAGACTCCTTCGGCTCTCAGGACTTATTCACACCAGCGTCTCACACACGGAGCAGAGAGCTCAATGGTGAAGAGGACGACGATGATGTTACTCTGGTGGTGGACGCACAATCGGGGTCTTTCCACGCGTCGGAACGTTTAAGAGGCGACGAGACTCTGAATCGTAAGAATAATGAACCCTGTGGAAAATCATCCCAGGGTCAGACTGAGCTGGAGGAAACGGAAGACTGTCGCTCAGAGGACGCTGTCCACTTACAACAGTGGGATTTAACTCGGGACAATCCCACAAAGAAGCTCCAATCGCAGCGAGATGTTAGTTCCAGTGAAAAGGTTCCGCTCGAGCAGGTGAGAAGTTCAGACGTTCTTATGGATTGTTCCTCACCGTGTCAGCACAAAAAGAAGAAGAAAAAGAAGAAGAGGATGGAATCTGTTTCTGCAGAAGAAGACACAGTGCAAAATCATCTGGAGAGAAAAAGTGAACACGATGTCAAATATTCAAAACAAAAAAAGAAAAACCCTAATGAACCGTCTTTAGACAACAATTCTACTACAGAGAAACCCAAGAAGAAGAAAAAGCAGCGTGATGTTCGTTCCAGTGAGAAGGTTCAGCACGAGCAGGTGAGAAGTTCAGGCGTTATTACACAATGTTCCTCACCACGTGTAACTACAGCTTTGGTAAAGAAGAAGAATAAAAGGATGGATTTGGTTTCTTCTGTGTCTCAGTTTGATGACGTCAGTGGATCTGTCATGGCTGTAGAAGATCAGACGACTAGACCAGACGTTGGTGAGCAGTTGCTGAATGGAGACGCTGCGGCCAAACGTCTGGAGAGGAAAAGTGAACACAATGTCAACCATTCTACACAAAAAAAGAAAAGTCCTAACGAAGCGTCTTTGGACACCGATTTTACTCCAGAGAAGAACAAAAAGCGGAAAAATGGTAGTTCCAGTGAGAAGGTTCAGCTCGAGCAGGTGGGAAATCCAGATGTTATTACGGAATGTTCCTCACCACGTGTAACTACACATCTACTGAATAAGAAGAGGAAGAGGATGGAACCGGTTTCTGCAGAAGAAGACACCGTGCAACCACTCACAGCACATCGAGACACAACAGCCCAACATCTGAAGAGGAAAAATGAGCATGACATAAAATATTCTAAACGAAAAAAGAAAAACCCTAGTGAGACATCTTTTTGTCCGCCTGAAGAGTCAGCAGAAGAATCTCAACCAGAGAACGTTGTAGATGCCACCGATTTCACTCCAGAGAAACCCAAGAAGAAGAAGAAGCAGCAGCGAGATGTTAGTAGAAGTGAGAAGGTTCAGCTCGAGCAGGTGGGAAGTTCAAACGTTATTACGCAATGTTCCTCACCACGTGTAACTACAGCTTTGGTGAAGAAGAAGAAGAAGAAGAAGAAGAGGATAGAATCGGTTTCTTCTGCGTCTCAGTTTGATGATGTGGAAACGGTAACACCCGTCACAAATCTCTCCAGAGCAAACGTGAAGAAAAGGCACAAGCTCTACAACTTAAACTGTGAGTTGTTTGACCTGGAGGCGTCTCACTTGGAAAACCGGTCAACGGCGTCCAGAAAGACCTGCCGAGAAGACAACCTCCTGACTCCAAATCCAGAAGCTTCCAGAAGTTCGTCTCCCAGCATCACCGTCCTCACGTCGGCAAAGAAGAGGAAAAGGAAACCCAGTGGATCTGTAGAAGAGAGCGTTCCACGTGTGCTCAGCGGGCAATCCACACCCAAACCCAAAGATCTCAATGAAGACAAAGGCAAGAAACAAAAGCAGAGAGAGTCTACGGCGTGTGATGTCACAAAACTGAATCTGAAGAAGAAGATGGGATGCCGACAGGAAGAGGAGGAACATGACAGTGGAGTGGAGTCTCTGCCTAGTGCCAGGAAGACTGATGCCTTCACCTCCGTGTCCCGCGCCAAAGCCGAGAAGAGAGCGAAGGGAAACGTGGAGGAGCCGCCATCACCTCAGCAGTCTCGCTGCAGAAAGAGCGGGAAAAGCCAACCAGACGCAAACGCCATGCAAGGGAAGAGCTGAAAGAACGAGGAGCATCATCACCGTTTAGCTCCAGCTTTACTTTCAAATCTTCCGACTTGGAGTATATATATTTTTTTATTGAAATATTGCGGGGAAGCGTTTCACCAGAGGACGATTGAGTCATGCTGCCTCAACTCAATGTGCTGCAGTATATGCTTGACATTTGTATTGAATTGTATAAAATTGTGATATGAATTGTATAAAAAGATTAATTTAAGGGTTTGTGTCACTTTACTGGATGGTTGAATGTTATTTGCTTGATGGATTTATGGATTTTGGACCAAACAATACATTGAATTGAAATTATAGTGTATTTCAGCCCTATATATTATATATATTGCCATAATAATAATAAATACAGATCATGATTTAAGACACGCCCCCTAGTGGCCAAACTGATAATTTCTCACTTTCTTAAATCAGTGAAGTTTAATGTGTTAATGCAAAACCAACTTAAAGTCAACTTGTGTCAACTTAAAATGAAGTGTAGTAGATATTATACTCCACTTAACTGGGAGAATTATTTTAAACATAGCCTGAAATCTGATTACACGTGTGCGTGTAATCGGCCTGCCCGCAGTCAGTCATATTGTGTGTTTGTCACTCAAATATAAATTTGATATTTACTGTATATTATACATATTTTATTTTATATACAGACAGAATATCGCTCACTCTGTCAGAATATAAAAGCAAACCATGACTTTCCCAAATAATATAGGATCTTTTCTCTAATTCCAGAAGACTCACTTTAATAATGTGCAATCTACCTCCATCATACACACATTTATATACTTTACTGCATACTTTCTATTCATATCTATTCCTGTGCAATACAACTGTATGCACATACAACTGTATGTACATCTTATTGTACGTACTTTTATATTTTATTTATTTTGCATCATTTAGACTTTAGATTTTAATTCATAGTACCGCCACTCCAAGTCTGCTACGTTGTACTGTGTATAATGACTCTAAAGTGAACTTTGAACTCCAGACCTCCAGCCAGATGGGATGCTTCACGTCTGAGTGGATTTGGTAGCAAAGTAAAAAAAAAAAGAATTGTGTAACAATGATCATCAATGTTTTAAAATCTTATTTGTTTATATTCGTTTATAATCGTATATTTACTGGTGTTGTGTCATAATTCATGGTCTTCTTTGCCATAAGTTTGGACACCTTACAGTTTTGCCTTACAGACGAAGAAAAAAACTTTGTATATGGCAAAGTTTGTACATACATTTCATCACAGATCAATGTAAATTATTAACGTAGATGTCTTTGTCAAAGACAATCTTTCTACTGGTGCTTGAAATCCTTTAAAATGCTTGAATTGGACATGAAAATGTAATTATACTGTTTCACAACAAACAAATACAGTGGCACCCAGACTTACGAAATTCATCCCTGCTGACAGCAAAAACAAAATAAGAATTTCATAAATCGGGATGTAATTAACATGTAAATACTCTTAAGAAGTTCCAAGCCCTTGTAAATTCAGACAGATTTTTTTTTCTATAATATGATAATATTGTAACAACTGTAATAAAAACATGCTACAGTTATTAAGGCAAATTAATTTTCAAAGATATAAGTATAAGAATAAAAATCAGTTTATTTTCTGTCTTCGTTTGAGTCATTCGTGCATTTTGTTCCATTCATAGTACCGCCACTCCAAGTCTGCTATGTTGCACTGTGTATAATGACTCTAAAGTGAACTTTGAACTCCAGACCTCCAGCCAGATGGGACGCTTCACGTCTGAGTGGATTTGGTAGCAAAATAAAAAAGAATTGTGTAACAATGTTTTATAATCTTATTCGTTTATAATCGTATATTTACTGGTGTTGTGTCATAAATCATTTTGTTCCATTTGTTTTCTAGCGACTGTACATAAACTAATATTGACAGTCGACTAGACAGACAGCAACACTTACAATTGCTATTACAAAGCACAACTTAGTGTTTGTTTGTTTGTTTTCGGAAAATATTCCTTTAAATGTAATTAGAAAGGCACTTTTAAACGGCAGTATTTCATTTTGATTGCACATAGAGCGTGAAAGTGCTTGAATTTGACTTTTAAGAAACTGTAGGAACCCTGACGACATTTACAGATCTAGTTCGTTTCCGCTCATGTGTGCGTGTGCGTGTGCGTGTGTGTAGGCACGCGCTTTCACGCACACACACGCGCGCGCTCGCTCGCACGGCAGTGTTTTGAAGCCGGAGCCGCTGGAGGAGCGTGTGTAACCGCGTCAGCTGCGTCAGACATGAGTGCGCGCACCAGCGGCGTGTCGCGTCTGCAGGACGTCAAGCGCGTGGCGATCTTCGGCGGGACACACGGCAACGAAATGTCCGGCATCACGCTGGTCAACATGTGGAAGCACAACGTCAGCGAGATCCAGAGGAACGGGCTGCTGGTCAAGCCCTTCATCAGCAACCCGCGGGCGGTGGAGAAGTGCACCAGGTACATCGACACGGACCTCAACCGCGCCTTCACCCCGGAGAACCTCAGGTACGCACGCACGCACACGCACACGCACGCACACACACGCCGTCGTTTTGACCGATCCGCGTTGTTATGGCGCGAGATGGACATTCCACCCGTTCCATCATCTCGTGCCATTGTCGAAACAGACATTCTAGTGGAATGACCATCCGTCACATGTTTTACTCTTGTTTAGTTAGGGCGATCATACTTTGACAACACGTCGAGCGGCGTAAACAGCGGTCAGCTGATTCGAGGCGCTCGTGTCACGTGCGCGGAGAAACGTGATCCGTGTTGCGTCATCAGCGGCGTGCGCCACAACACAAA
>MU204310.1:4085821-4088321 GCA_017309775.1 Paedocypris sp. Pulau Singkep
TTGCAGCAAAAATATCAAACGTACATTTCTAAAAAAAAATGAAGGAAAAAGCTTCACATTGAGATTTTTCGTTTTTCGCTCGCAGTAGTCACGTTTTCGCTTGAGACCATTTTTCACGCTTTTTTTTTGTTCATTTCATTTTTTTTATTTGGACTTCTGGCACTAGCTTCATGTGGGGGCGGAGCTTTATCTTATTGGCTAAAGTGTTGAACATTTCATCGTTATTTTAATTACGTCATAATAAAAATATTAATAATAATATTCACAGCAACAGCAATGCAAAATTTTATTTGTAAGGTGCCAATACACAGTTTCATTATACAGTATATTGATGTAAATAAGCATAAATGTCTACTATTATTTTGAAGTAGCAGCCACCACAATAATGTAGTAATGTTGCGCTAAATAACACTTTAGCCAATAAGATAAAGCTCCGCCCCCACATGAAGCTAGTGCCAGAAGTCCAAATAAAAAAAATGAAATGAACAAAAAAAAAGCGTGAAAAATGGTCTCAAGCGAAAACGTGACTACTGCGAGCGAAAAACGAAAAATCTCAATGTGAAGCTTTTTCCTTCATTTTTTTTTAGAAATGTACGTTTGATATTTTTGCTGCAATACTGTTTCCATAGTGAAGCGGAAGTGTTTGGTGGGATCTCGCACAAGCCCACCATTGTGTGGCTGACGTACCGACTTCCACCCACAAACAAAGAGCTGCGTGTGTCATTCTAGATCCATATTTGATGAACTGCCACACACACACACACACACACACACACACACACACAGTGTTTGTCTGACCTACATTGGCCTGCTCTTTGTTTTACTGGCCTGTTACTCAGCTGTGCAGACACGTGGATTGAGAAGGTGTGGACTTTAGTGTGGAGGTCTTTCCTCTGACTTGTGATGGAGTAAGTGTGATTTGGCTGGTGGTCTTTGTGTGGAGGGGAGTGCTGGTGGGTGGAGTCAAGGGTGGGCAGATGCTCCCGAGCCCTTTTGTCCTATTTGAAGTTGTTCATTCTGGCTTATCACAAGTCCTGCCTCTGTGGGGGGAGGGGCCATGCTTTTTTAGGGGTCTGGAATGGGGGGGGGTTCCTTGTTCATGCCAGGGGTGTCATGCATGAAGTCCATGCTAATTGCCGTCTTCATCATCATCAGCATCAGCAGGACCAGACGGTTTCCTCTTTGATCTTCCTCCGTGTGTGTGTGTGTGTGTGTGTGTGTGTTCGTTCGTGTTAACAGTGTTGTTTGTCCGTGAGTGTAGTGGTGGTGTAGTGTATGTTTCGCACCATTACCTACTCATCAGTCACGCGAGGGCCACAGATCTCCCCATCTGCTCTCAGCATCCCTCACTCCTCCCGCGTCTCTGGAGTGCTGAGAGCCTGGTCTCTTCTCATGATACCTCGACACTCAGATGGTGGAGAGCACAGAGGAAACCACAACAGCAAAGCAACAGTCGTGTCATTAAACAACTTCTAGAAAGCATAGGAGTGTCGTCTTCATGTATGTTGCGTTTATTAGACCAAAGCAAAAAGAGACGAGAGGGGGTTTCTTACACGAAATCCCAGTGGAGAAAGTCTTGCACACAGTGGGAGGAAGTGAGAGCAGCGTCGACAGCTCCAACACACGGCAGTAATAACACAGCAATAACACATGAATAACACGAGCGTAACACACCGTAACGCACCGGTAACACATTAATAACACGACCATAACACACTGTCTAAACAATAATAACACGCCCGTAACTCATCAGTACCACATTAATAAGTTCAAATTTATTTATATAGCGCTTTTCTTAGTTCGAGACCAACGCAAAGACTCTATGTGAAAAAGTGTTTATTGCGTTCAGAAAAATAAACTTGTGGGGCAAAAAAGAGTCAGTTAAAAAGGAAAAATATGTCCATTGTTGTTCTTAGATAAGAACACACTCGTAATTCACCAATAACACATTAATAACAGGATCGTATCACACCATCAAAACGATAATACACCCGTAACTCACCAATAACATATTAATAGCTGGGCTGCAAACTATTAACACTAAATACACAATAGTAATACAGGAATAACACAATAATAAAACATTAGTATCACAGCAATAGCATGATATAATAATAATAACAACAACACAGTAATAGTGCAATAATTAAACACCAATAATACAGTAGCAATGCAACAATCAGATCCCAGTAGCTGGCACCTGCATTTTAGTTGTTTTTTATTTTTATTTTTTGGCTTAATGTGTATTACTGCAGTTTCTAATACATTCTCATGAATCACATTGTTAACTAATACAATGTAAATATTATTGTAATGACGCGCTGTAAGCTCAAGTATCACGTGTCTTTTGGTGTAAGGAAAGTGAGAGACGAGAGATGCTCCGCACTGATTGGATGGAGACGGAACACTCTGTGATTGGGAGTGTGTGGTCGAGCGAGCGCGGGAGAGAGAGAGTAGGGGGACGGCTCCTCCCTTTCCTCTCGCAGCTGTCTGACATGTG
>MU204310.1:4090821-4103607 GCA_017309775.1 Paedocypris sp. Pulau Singkep
AAGAAGAAAAATGTTTATCTGTGTTTAAAAATTAGGGGGAAATAAAGAATCCATTGAAAAAGAAAAATGTTCATTGTCCATTGTTGTTCAGACTATGGGCTATGACCCATAAAAATATGATAATTATGATAATAAAAATAAAGAAAAATAAAATAAGAAAAATAAACAAATAAAGAGTGTGTGCGCGTGTGTGTGTTGTCATGCTTGAGCACTTGTCCTGCCCGGCTCTTGTAACCGTGTCTCTTCTCACTCTGCCATCCAGTGTTTGACCAATCACAGCTCAGGTCACAGATCACTCACCAGACACGCGGCCAATAGGAGCTGTGCATGGCTTTTACTCTGGCGGAGGGCCTCAGGCCGGGCACCTCCTGTTGGGTTTTCTGGTTTATATTTTATTGTTCCAGATAAATTCACAATGCCAGTTTATCAAACCACAAGATGTCAGGACACGTTAAGTCAGTTTGGGCAGTTAAAATCAGCCGTTTGTTCGTGTTTTAACGGAATTGTTATAATTCCGCTCAACTCGCAAAACTCGATTTTGAGTGGGATTTGGTTACGTGCTGTTTGAGTGTAGTGAGCAAGTAACATTTGTGTAAGGGCTTATGCTTGAGTGTGTCTGTGGTGTATGTTTGCTGGTGGAGAGTGTAAAGGGCAGATGACCAGGAGAGTTGCATTTTCGCCGGTGGAAACCTGTTTTGTGATGAGACGGTGGCGTAAACTGTCAGAAAGTAGGTTTATGTTGCCGTAAATTGGCGTAAACCTGGTAGAAAGTGTGTTATAGTTATGGCAAGGCGTCAGAAACCAAAGACTAGTGTCCAAGATATGAACACCCCTCATTTGACTACACATTTAGGAAAAAGAAAAAGAAAAATGGCTTGAGAGAAGGAAAAGATAAAGGGTTACATTTATTTTTCATTTGTTGTACTAACATAAATATATGTATTTATACATTTATTTTTCACTAATGCATTTCCGCATTTATTAATACACAAGTACATTTATTTCCTTTGTCATTTATATTTGATTTTGGCGGTTTTGGTCCTCCATATGTCTGATCTAATCTGGTCTTGTCTAGTCTTGTTTAGTCTGGTCTTAATTGGTCTGGTCTTGTCTGGTCATGTTTGGTCTGTTTAGGTCAGGTCTGTCAAGTCTTGTTTGGTTTGTTTTGGTCCATTTTGGTCTGGTGTAGTCTACTCTGGTTTTGGTTTATGAAAAATAAAAGTTAACTGACCCATTATTTCTTAACTTTGATCCGTTTTTACAGTTTCCGTACTTACATTTTTAAATTGTATTTACATTTTAAAAAAATTATTTATTTAGTTATTTATTGTCCCTTCTGCTTGACCGGGTGAATAAGTTGCTGTTCCATTTCAGTTTGGTTGTGGAGTAATAATGTCATCTCCATCCAGAGGAATGGGAATAATTAGGGTCTGTATTCGGGGTGTGTGGGGGGCTGTTGCCATGGCGACGGTATAATTCAGACACACGCAGTCATTTAACATGGCAGCGCTTATCTTCTCGGCGACGGATGATCTCTGGAGGACCACTGTCATTTCACTCTGCCGGTCCTTCTTCTTTATTGAGAGATTGAACAAAGCTTGTGTTCTAGACGGTTGATCGGTGAAGTGTGGATTGAGTAGTTATGGTGTATTTCACTCAGCCTTTGTGTTTTATCCTGAAGATGGTTAATAAAGATGTCGATGCTTTACATCAATAACGTATCAGTGACGTGGAGTTGTTTTATACGTTGTTAACGTCGCTTTAGTGTCTTACTCTTATAGTACCTTAAATACAACTCTTTGCGTTGGTCTTGAAATAAAAAAAGCGATAAATAAATGAACTTGAATTCTGCTTTCTCAGATCTCTTCAACATCACTGCTGTTTTAAGCGAGAACAATAGCTACTTTTAATTGTTTATTTAAGTTAGTTGTTTTGTAAACTAAGTGTAAGTGTTATTTAACGCCTACACGTTGTCATGGTGTTTATTATCTAAACAAGAAGCTGTGATTGGCTGAGCGCCGGATCTTGATTGTGATGTGTTTATTATCACTAATCGACAAGCTGTGATTGGCTGAGCGCTGGATTGGCTCAACCTGTACCGTTCCATAAATAATGCTTATATTTTTCATTATTTAAAATATTTTTAATTCAAACGCTTTTTTAATTCAAAATATTTATAGTTTACGTTTCCTTGTCTACTTGTTATTTTTTATCTTTGCAAGAAAAATCTCAGCTAAAGCTAAACGAGACACACACACACACAGAGCGTCTTTCATTTCCCATGCTGCCATGCTCTCCGTTTGGTTTGTATTTCCATATATTTGAATAAACGAGCGTGAAGGTTTCCTGCCGGTCGCGGATGGCGTTTGCTCCGTCACGCCGCTGACGTCGAGGCTTCTACATGGCTTTCTTTTTTGAGGTGGCTTGTGTCTTGAAGTCCATCGCTTCGCAACGTACGCGCTTTAGTGCTTTGGTTCCAGCGTTTAACCGGAAGAGGGTGTGTAGATCCTGCGGACCTTTCCATCCCCTTGAATCCATGTTTGAGAGACTTCCGTCGTGTCGCCGTCAGGCTAATCGTGCTGATCGGTCGTCTTCAGCATTTAACCCTGTAAGACCCAAATTTTGAAAAAAATGGGGAAAAAAATGTTGACACCTCTAATATTGATTTAGGGGGCCTCTGATGTAGAAAGTTAAGACTTTTGACATTTTTTATATTTTGGTAAGGTTTTAAGAAATTGTTGTAATGTTACAACATTGGGCCTGTGTGGAGGCAGAATTTCTGCATTTGTCGTCATTTTGTCTGAACAGGTTTTTGAAATGTAAGCATAAACTTGCTGGGTTTATGCCTGATAATAAATCTACACAACATTCCGATATTTTATAGTAATTTATTTAGGCATAATGTCAATGATAATCTCGAAAACAGTCTTTCAAATCAGTGAAACACAGCCGAACACTCCACCTGCTACACAGTTTTAAGCGCTTCTGGCCTGATGGGACATTTGTGTGATAAAACCGAATGAGGGAAGTGTTTGGAAGAGCACTTCCTCTCTCTCTCTGAGATGATGGTAAACCAGACATGCAAATGTTTGTACGGGTATTTGCTTATATTCATGGTTAACACCAAACTGCTTGAGAGTGAGTGAGTGAGGGAGAGAGTGAAAGTGTGAGTGAAAGTGTGAGTGAAAGTGTGAGTGAGAGTGACTGGTGGACGGACACAGCGATGGAGAGAGACGGATGGATGGACACGGAGAGAGAGAAGCGGATGGACGGATAGACAGACAGCCAAATGACAAATGGACGATTGGATGGATGGGTGGATGTGTGGGTGAGTGGATGGATTGACTGACAGACGGATAGACCAACAGACAAATGATAGATAGACAGATGGACAGATAAATGATAGATGGACAGACAGACAGACAGACAGACCGACAGACAAAGGATAGATAGGCCGACAGACAAAGGATAGAGAGACAGACAGACAGACAAACAAATGATGGATAAACTGAGAGACAAAGTATAGACAGACAGACAGTCAAATGATAGATGGATTGATGGGTGGATTGATGGATAGACAGACAGGAAACAGAATGACTTATTGTGGATGGATGGGTGGGTGGTTGTAAGAATGGACAGACGGACAGATAAACGGACAGACAGACAAAACAGATAGATGGACGGATTGGGTGGGTGAGGGAGTGGATAGGTAAATGGTTAGACAGACAGATGGACAGACAGTGGATGGGTGTGTAGACAGACAGACAGATATTACTAACACTTTTTTTGGTCACCTGATACAACCTTTAACGTATGTTCTGTGTCAGTACAAATAAAGATGTTTGTGTGGTGCAAATGTAGAGCGGCGTGAAGCTGAAGGCAGAGTCAATATCTAGCGGAGGGATAAACGCCAGCGGGTGAGGACCCTCGCTGCGAGGCGTTTGACCCCAATTCAACCAGCTTCCTGTGCGCCAGTCCAGCACAGCTCTCGATACCCACAATCCAACAGGTCGTGACTGACGCAGGAAGTGCTGCAAAACAAAGAGCTTTCTGCAAACTTAAACTGGAGGAGTAACAGATTTAGTGTGTTAGCGGAGGTTGTCATGGCAACAGCCTTTTTGAACTCCATGGTGACTGACGGCCTTGGCCCCGCCCCTTGGGCATGAGTCAAGCTAGGCTTTTGTTTACGTGCCACGTGGGAGTGTGTGAGCGGACACACACACACACACACAGAGAGAGAGAGAGAGAGAGAGAGAGAGAGAGAGAGTGAGAGAGAGAGATGCATTCTCCTTTCTCCCCATGTGAAAGAATATTATGTAATAAAACATTGTGTGAATCATGTATTAATCATGTATTCAGTTTAATATTTACATTAACATTTAATGAATTTTTTTTACATGTAGATCAATCAAAATTATTGTCTGATTGTGGCAAACAGACATTGTCATTTGACGGTGCTTTCACACCTAGCTCATTTAACCCTTTCAAACGCTTTTCAAATCTGTGGGATCAGATTAGTGCCAGAAATCCAAACGAAAATAAAAAACAAGCGAAAAATCCAAAGCTAAGGGAAAAAACGCTCCAAAACAATATATACAAAAGACAGATATAGTACATAAATTGCCACAAAGCATTTCAAATCATGTGAAAACGTAGAAAAACTAGATAAATAAAAGTAAAAAAAAAAAAAGTAATCGCTAGTATAATCGAGAAATTTGTCGATAGATTAGATTAGTCGCTTAAAAAGGAGAAAATAATTAAATAAATAAATAATAATCGATAGATTAATCGATAAGAAAACAATTGTTAGCTGCGGCCCTAATTTTTAATGTGGTTTTTCTTCTCTCTCACAGACTTCACCTACAACACTGACGGCTATGAGGGAGACCCTGCGGAGGACAGGAAGTCTCAGGAGGGTTCCGAGACCATGCCCTTCATCGACGAGTCTCCCACCATGTCCCCTCACCTCTGCGCACGAGGACCGGACGGAGAAGTCTCGCCCACGCCACCCGAGGGGCTTCCAGTAGGGGTATGTCTGCCCACGCTGTCCAACCTGCCTTATCTAGTGTCTGATGCCGTGGCTTGAGAAGTTCGCGTTTATTTTCACAGTGGTACCCCGACTCACCAATGTTCTAGATAAGGAAAATCCTGAGTAACGAAATGAGTTGCGACGACAATTTTGCCCCGAGTGACGAAATTAGAATGATGCTAACAGAGCGAGTCTTTTTTCTTACCGCTAAAATGAATGGAGATGAGTCCACACGTATAAAAAAAACTGTTGTTTTATTTTCAGAACGTTAAGACACGCGACAAAGTTAGTCTAGTTCACGAATGGCTCTGTTTTCTTTAGTTTTTTTTCAAGCTCATCGGTTATTTCACGTCTGCTTTGCTCTGCGCGCTGACACTCGTTTTCACAAAGCTTGGGGGCGGGAAAATGCTGTGACAATCTGCTCTGCCATTGGCTGTCTCCAGCAAGCTCCGGGCAATCCTATTGGCTAAACGGGATTCTTGCATATGCAATGAGGAAACTTCTCGGGCTCCAACAGAACTTTTGTCAGTGTTCTTTTAGGCTTGTTATTTTTAAATGAGATTTTTTTACGCATGTCTGCGTGTTCAGACTTTAAATGCTCGCTTCAGACTTCACTAGTGTTCTAGAACAGTGGTCCTCAACCTTTTTGTTGTCACCGATCGGTCTCTATGAAATTTCAAGTTTCTTTTTATATCAAAAATGCAAAACAAAATCTATATCCGCTTTTTTGTTGACACCTTTTTCTACAAAGACTTGATTATATTTCCTCGTTTATACTTTGAAGAAAGTTCTACAGCTTAGAAATGAAAAAAGAACATTTTCATTTTCAAAATCATTCTTCAGTTCGCATCTCTTTTTCGCGTGTGCGCGTCACGCGGCATCAACATGATCAGGAAACATTAGGAAACAATGTGCCGAGAATATCTTGCGGTCAAACCAGCCACGTCTCTGAAGTAAAAAGACGAACGTTTTTCGTTGCACTCCTGATTCTGTTATTACGGCTGTTCCAGCGATGTATAATGCCTGAGCCACTTCACTCTATTACTGGTTGATAATAAAGCAGGGGACGACGGGTGCGGCGGAGAGATGTTTGTTAACATTACTTTAATAAAGAATACTACGTGGAAAAAAAGTGTTTTAAAAGTCTGAAAAAGTGTTAAATACGTAAATATTTGTGCCTCCACTTCGCGGATTTTCACCTATCTACCGCGATAAACGAGGGATTACTGTATACCTAAATACTTCATTTAGAGAACGTAACAGCGAAAATGGGATGTTTTATTGAACTTTACATTTAGAGAAAATAACCGCTAAAGCGTCAGATTTCATTGCACTTAACAATTTCTTTTACAATTTCATATACGGAGATTCTTCGTAGTTTCAACAGACAGACGACATGCCTAGTTTTGCCGCTACTACAATAGTAGTGAAGTCGCTGCTACAAGAGCGCATGTAACTGAAGGGAGACGCTTCTGGTTGAGAACTATAATTCAGCCTTGCTGGTCAAAGTGCTGCCTGACGGAAATGTGACGATAATTTTCGGCCATTTTTTTATTTTTTTATTTCTTACAAACAAAAAATGATAATTAAAAACAACAAAAGTGTAAATCATTTTTGATCGTTTTTTTTTCCTTTTCAGTTTCTTACGAACAACAATGATAATAAAGCAACGGAAATGTAATTAATTTTAATTTTTTAATTTTTTAAATTTTTTTTTCTATTTTCTTTATTTTTCTTTCTCAATATCTTTATTTTTAATAATTTTGGCACTAATCGGATTTCTTTTGTCGGCGGTGGTTGTGGACCGGGGGTTGGGGACCATGTTTCTAAAGGGTTCTCCGCGTCTCCTCTTGAGGATCTTGGTCTTGGTTTCCTTCATCTAGTGGTACAGATGATTCTCACATTCTCACGGCTTCGTCATACTCGCCTATATATACACACACAGACACACACACGCTCTCACTCACACCGTTGGTCAAGGTTCCATTTCTATGTTGGAGTTGGAGACGATGCGGTCGCTCTGTTTGGGGGTCTGTACTTAAAAAAAAAACAAGAAGCCTGAAGTGAAACACTAACGTGTTGTGACATCGTGTGTCACTTTGGCTCTCGCTTCCTCTTTTCTGCAGGAAGGCAAAGAACGTCTCACAACTCAAAGCTTCTAGCCGTCAGGGTCCGATCTTCTGAGCCAGCATAAGTGGTCTGTGTTAAAAAAAAATTAATATATATATATATATATATATATATATATATATATATATAGAGAGAGAGAGAGAGAGAATCCAATTTTTCCATTTGCTTTTCGTAAAATAAAACCATAGTTCGTGTGCATTTTGAACGACCCTGTAGATGTGAAGCTGTGAAGTCTGACTATGTAATTCATGCGTCATGCAGCATCATGTGTGATCAGCAGAGGGCAGAGTTCAGTCACGGTGGATTCTCTTCATTCTTTCTGTCAAATTAAAAGAAGGAAGGCGTTGTACATGCTTACACTATTCAAATGTATTCTTTCAGATTATGCAAGGTACTGTGTCAACTAATGACTATAAAATGAATAGATATAGTATATACAGTATATTATAAATGTATGTGAATGTTTAATTTGAATTTAAATGACTTGATAAATACAGTATAGGGTGTAATTATTAGCCCCCCCCCCCACAAAACACTCATTGTTTTTACAAGTATTTAAAAAAGTGCCTTTTAAAAGACCTTTAGTATTAACAATTATTAATAACATGAACAAGTATAGAATCTTGTAATATTGAATATTTAAGTGTAAAATATAAATTAATGTAAAGTCAACACAAAATAAACACTTTAAATACTGTAATATACCGTTTTGACTAAATAAAACAATGGGTAAGCCGGTCATAATAATTAAAAAAGAAATAAGTAATTTATTTTGAGGAAAAGAGACAACGGATATGTATTTGTATATTCGTGTGGCAAAAGTATGGCACTGATAATTAGTCTAGCTGAAAGACTGATCACACATTTTTATTTAAAGGAACAAAAGTCCGACATGTGGTCTGTGCGCATGCGCACGCAGTCGTCTGAGAGACTGTGAAGAATTGCACTCTATTCTTTCTATAAGTTATCAGCTTTGCAAAAAACTGTAAAAATAATACAAAATGGTTTTGAAGTGAAACTCAAAAACTATATATATATTTATCTGGGGTCGACAATATAAATGGCCCAGTGGCCAGGACGAACTTTTAAAACCAACCAGGCCACCAGATCAGTCCAACTGCCAGTAAAAATTACTTGATAAAATCCGATTTCTCATTATTTACCTGCATTTCTGTTTAATTGTTTCGCTCGTTAACTACCGTGTATTGTATAAAGCGTTATGTGATCGCGACAGTCTTACTAATATGCAGCGAGTTTTTGGTTCTCCGCCTCCAAACGCCTCCGCCTCGCTCCTGCCGAAGTGACGAGTCCCGCGAATAACTTCCTCGCAAATAATCTCGTTAAATCTGGGCATCAAAAACGAAAAACGACATAAATGAAGCAGCGCTGGTGAAAAAAGACGGCAACTGCTTGGCAATAATTTTTTAATGAAAAGTTTGTTAAATCACGAAACGCTAACGCGGCTTTCTTTACGTTTTTCACGACTGTGCAATAACGACACACTTTGTTATTAAACCATAATAGGTACAACAGCCAAACTACTATCATGAATATTACGTGAAAAACAGAGTATCTGACGCGTGATGTCCGTCACATTCACACATCACACGAAGTGATCCTTTTGATCCTTTATATATATATATATATATACAGTAATCCCTCGCTACTTAGTGGTTCGATTATCGCGGATAATATATATATATATATCTAGATGTGACTTAAAAACATTATGTGTTCATTGAAATAAGAGAACTAAGTAACAACGACAACATTAAGATAACAGTATTAATAATTATAGCAACTACGACAACACAAAACAAAGACAGCATGATGGGAAACCAGGGTATATTTATACACGCATTTCTATATATTTCTATATGACTATTTATTATACACAAAAATATGGCACAATCTGCATCATTGGCATTAAAACACACAAAAAAAGATGAAAGCTAAAGAAAAGTAAAAGAGATGTTGGGATTTTAATGATTTGAAGTGTGTGGAAGTCACACACACACACACACACACACACACCAGGAAGCCAGAAGTGCCGTCAGAGGGAGGGGCTTGTGTCGTGAGTGTGAGAGTGCAGAGGTGTGTGTGTGTATGTGTGTGTGAGAGGAAATACATACTGAGGGGGAGGAAACTTTGCTGTTTGAGCGAGGAGGAGAAAAGAGGCGCAGACACGGCGTGAGGAGGGTAAACGTGCGGCCACTGGTCGAGCGACGCTGATGAGGAAGTCCTCAGCATGGAGGACGATGAGGAGGAAGTGCTCGGACTTCTAGACAGGATTCTGGACGATGAAGATGAGTGTGAGATGGACGTGACGCCGGCGTTGAAGGTGAGCGAGACCTTCAGACGCCACTTCCTCTCCGCCTAAAGATGGAGTGTCCGGAGATGTGGCCTTTTACTTCCCGCGGTGAAATGGGACTTTGTAGCCGACCTGAGCGCTGGTGATCTTTATCCCGCTCTGCAGATAACACACACACACACACACACACACACCCGTTTGGCTTGTGAACCTGCAGCCGTGACTCACGTTTGTCTTCTGGCTTGTGAAAGGCGTCTCTGTTCCCCGAGCCGGACTGAAGACCGAAGGTCTACCGCTCTCAGCTGAAACAGGAAACAAATGTGTGTGTGTGTGTGTGTGTGTGTGCCAGGAAAAATGCAGATTTAAATGAGTGTTTTGATCAGAAGCATTCTCATACGTACACCCATTTCCGACATTATTCGGGTTTATAGGAAGAAAAACGGTGGGAAACCAGAAGGCGGAGACGCCCGGAATTCTGGGACCTGTAGTCCGGTCCACACTAATCAATCAGAGTGACTTTCACAGTGTTTGATTTCACACACACACAGATTTATTTTGTGATTTTCAATTATGTAATAATAATAATAATAATAATAATTAGTAATAATGACCCAGTTACTAACTTCTCCGAATCCTCTCTACGCGTCTGCGTCTGTGTACGTGAGGTGTTAGCGCGGTCCTGTAGCAGCGCTTGGATACAGATCTTCCTGCTCTTTTGCCTCGAAGCCAGAAAAAGTTCCAGACAAACTTCTTCTTTAGTGCTTTTTCGATTTAAACTGCTCGTGAATGCACTCGCCATCTGATAATATTCATCATGAGCTCATACGCGAATCTGACTAGTGCCATTCTTCTTCACATGCAGACAGTCTGTACAATATGTTTTTTCAGACCCTTTAACGATTCCTTTTGAGCATCTTGGAAGGAACGAATTGGACCCGCTGAAACTCCAAAGCGACGTAGCAGTAAAGAAACGTCCAGACAACAGATGTAGAGACGTGTCAGTGCGTCTGAACCTTAATTTTCATCCAAATATCTCTGGACAATTAAAATATCCATTTGCTTTTCAGCCGACGGCCGGTTCACATGTTAGACTAGTGAAAACCTCATGCGGGTTCTAGAAAGCACTTTTGCCCTCAAACATTTGTGTAATTGGTCGTGAGGGTGGTACTTCCTGTCGTTGTTGATGGAGCGTCTGTAATCAACCTCAGAGGATTTTTAGCAAGGACAGACAAGTCTTGTTTTGATTGGCACTTACCAAAGTGATCCAGTCTAGACTATGACTTCCCGGTTTCGAAAGGAAATGGAAGGCTTCATCAGAGAACATAACTTTAGATTAGGGCTTCAGCTAACAATTATTTTTTTAATCGATTAATCGAAAAAAAAAAAAAAATATATATATATAAATTGAATGAGTAATTATCATTATGACCCCCCCTCTCTCCCGATTAATCGACTAATCATGGATCGGCTAATTTTTGGATTAGTCTAATGATTACTTTTGGACCATACATAAACCATAAATAAAATAAACATGCTATTTGGCTTTTATTTTAAACACACCGGCGATATGAAACGATGTGGCATATACACATACACCCAAACTGATTAAAGATAGCCCCGCCCCCTGTGAAGTGCATTTAAATTCAGCCAAAAAAAAAAAAAAAAAGCGTCTACACACGACTTCATTTTGTTCTGTGTCCTTCATCCTTCCTGAAGCCAAAATGTGTCCTAACCACAGAAACCACGCTTTTCCTTTTTTGTTTCCCAAACTTTGACAACAATAATCACGTTTTTTTTTTTCGCCATCGGTCTGCTCCGTTAGTCGCAGTCCACTTTAATGAATCTCGCCAAAACGAACAATGAATAAAATGCAACAATAATAAAAATAAACATTTACATGAACAAGTACAGTTATGTCCAGTTGAGGATCATAAGAATTGATTGAAATGATTAGCTCTGTTTAAAAGCACTTTTGAAATACTTCAAACAATGATTATTTTAGGTGGGACTAATAATTTTTTCCTCAACTGTAGATGTTTGCTGTATGTGGTTTGCTGAGTGTTGCCGGTACCATTCCATCCACGGACCGGGGGTTGGGGACCATAGGGTCATGTGATTAGATTTTTGATACGTTCTATAGGATGCACTCGGCTGATAGATGTTCTGTTGGGTTTTCTCTATTCCCCTGAGCTCCATCAACACTAGTCTCGGCATATGTTTCATTTAATTTTGTGTGTCAATAACATTTTTACACAAATATAAGTAGGGGTGGGACGAGACACTTTTCCCACGAGACGAGACACTAGGCTCACGAACGAGATCGAGACGAGACTTAGATTTTTTTTTAAATAAAAATAAATCTTTGACAAATAATTAGATTAGATTAGATTAGATTCAAGTTTATTGTCATTAAACATGTACAGATACAAGGCAACGAAATGGAAGAGAGAGCTGCTGCGCTCACACGCGCTGCCCATGTCGCGGGGGCGGGGCAATGGTCCGCGCTCACTCAGCGGGAGGAGTTACTCAGTCCGCGGTTTGTTGAGCCACAGTATATTGAAACGCGAGCGCAAGGATCCGCGCATGCCGGCACGAACATCGGGACGCTCGCGCACAAATCCTTTAAAAATGTTTGATTCCACACACTGTAGAAAAGATGGCGGCAAGTTCTCGCGATATCACGAGATCCAATCGCATTTCGCGAGAAGCATTGGATCTCGCGAGATCTCGTCACACCCCTAATAAGCACCCCTGTTTTCCAATTTTAGAAGTTCAAATACTTGGGGGTTGCTTATATGCGGAAATTCCAAATACAAGCTTTCATTGTGCCACATTTCAAGGATCAATCACAAATAATTGGAACTACGTCATCTTTACGCAGCTGTGTGCTTGTGTGTCTTTAAATAATGGTTCTGAAGGCAGACATGCATATAGCATAGAGCTGTAATTGGCTGAATAACAGAAATAAAGTGCCTATTAGTGTTGTCAAAAGTATCGATATTTCGATAAGTATTGATACTGAAAAATCTGAAACGATACAATACTGTGATCCAAAAGTATCGATACTAATCGCACTTCCGGGTCTTCAACTTCGCGCATGCGCACGAAGCCGATGGAGGCGGCAGATCATTGTACAAGCGCTGATACTAAATCACGCAAACACCTCGCGAACCGAGACACAGACGTGTAGAACGAATTTCGGGAAGTTAGTAACAGTTTTCATTATTAACACGTATGTTATGAAGTCCCGTTTTGCCCCGTTAACGCAGTGAAATACAACTTATACGCGCGGTCGACCGAAATAGAAAATATTATA
>MU204310.1:4108298-4119299 GCA_017309775.1 Paedocypris sp. Pulau Singkep
TCTCTCTCTCTCTCTCTCTCTCTCTCTCTCTCTCTCTCTTTGTGTTTCTCTCTTTGTGTCTCTTTCTCTGTCTCTCCCTTTCTGTCGTTCTCTCTCTCTTTCTCTCTCTCTCTCTCTCTCTCTCTCTCTCTCTCTCTCTCTCTCTGTGTGTGTCTATGGCTCTCTTTATTATACACTTCTTGTTTGCTTTCTCATTCTCTCTCTCTCTCTCTCCCCCCCCCCCCCCTTTTTTTTTTTTTTTTTTTTTTCTTCGTGTATTTGCGTCTTTCCCGCTCTCTCGCTCTGTCTTTCTGTTGTCTTGCTCGGGAGTGTGGGTGTGTAGATGCTGTTGCTAGGGAACACTGGTCAGTGTTAGATCTGTTGATGCTTATCTCACCTCAACACTCTAGACAGTCTGAAGCTCAAAGTTTTAAACCTTCACTTAAAAACTGCAGATTTAGAGAAGACAAAATATAAGTCTTTTGTAACTCTGATCATTCAGGGGCTGAAAACGTGTGTTACTCTTTCTGTTGTTTGGTTTTCTTCTCATCTTCTACTGTTAGCGGTACAATATCCCATCCACCCATCCAACAATCAAACAGCGCAGAAATTTTTATTTTTTTTTGCCTTTATTTTTCAGGCCAGTCAACTTGGTGTTTACAAATCCTTCGTGGACAACTATAAGGTGGCAAAGGAGACAGCAGAGAAATGCAGCCTGGCCAACAACCAGTTCCAGAAGATCTCCGAGGTGACGCCACTTCACGATCGGTTATCACACTCATCGAGACAAACACTAATGATACAGTGTGTGATGTGTGAGGAGAAAGGGATTTCATTACTTAAATATTCAACGTATGGAATCTTTTTTTTTTTTTTTTTTTTACAAAATTTTTACAAAATTAAAAGTACAGTGGTACCTCCACTTAGGAATGACTCTGTTGACGAAAATTTCCTTTTACGAAGGGCGTCTTCGAAAATATATTTCTTTACTATATTTTTTTTACTATACAATAGACCAAATGTCCTGACCAGGATGTAAAGAGAGTTATTCTTTCTTATCACTAACATGCAGGAAGATGTTAAAACTTTTGAGTTGAAACAGTCCTTTTTATTTCTTCAAGCACCTCAGTAAACAAACAAAAAACACTTTTATACTTCCGGTACCGCTGACGTGTCACACAGGAACTGCCGACGTCACTTTTGTTGACTAAGCTGCTCTGTTCTGTTGTGAAACTGCGACAACCGTGGCGGAGAAAGGCAATGCAGGTGGAGTTCAGAACAGTGTCTGTGCTGTTTTGTTATGTTTACGCACAAAAGTACAACCCGAGTGAGATACTCGGCTAACATCCTGATGAAGTCAGGGTCTGCGCTGATCCAGCTGTCACAGTTATTGCCAGATTCAAGAAGTCGGATGTAACATGATTTTCGGATTTACATGCAAAATGCGGTAAATATAAAAAAATATATATAAATATATATATATATATAATTTCACAAAATTTTATATAGCTGCAAGCAGCATTTGCAGTCAATTATTTCACTCTGGGGGTTATTGTTGATTATTTCTTGGATTTATTTTGTTCAAGAATAGAGGCTCTACTTGCATCACTTGAGTGAATAATTTTAATGGATTACAGTTTTTTTTTTATTTATTGGTTATATTTTTTCACCATCTTAGCTCCAATGGATATGTAAATGGCAATGTATACGTAGATTTATTATTTATGCGTTACACAAGTTCAGAACAATTTCAATATTTAATTTCATTAATCAATATACAATTTCAACGATATAGGCACATGTCACATCAAAACAGAACTTAAGTAAATGTAACTTCTAAAAATTCTTACCTTCTTAAACTAAATTCTAAAACTTCTTAAAATAAATTCTTTCACATTGACTTTTGATAAAAAAAAATTGTAAAACTATTTTCTTGGTGAAACATTCTTAAAAAAAAAAAAAAACCTTCTAAAGTCTTTTCAAAGTATTTTAAAGTATATTCCGAATAAAAACGTCTACAGATTTTCCGAAGATATTGATAAGAAGACTCCATGGATTCATACCGTATTATTGTAAATAGAAGCGCCCCTTTGTTTTTTTTGTATATTTTTTATAAAAAAATATATAAAAAAAAAAATCCACTTCACAAACCTGCTGTCGGCACAAATTAATGTCGTAAAGAGAGGTGCCACACATACACACACACACACACACACACACACACACACATACAGTACACACACAAGTAGTAGGTGGAGTTCAGATCTGCAGAAACCTTCCAGTTTGGGATTTGAACCTGCAACCTTCTGATCGCACGTGTAACTTGAGATTAGAGAAGTTTCACTTAGCTGTTTAAATAACGAGAACGACTAAGCGCTCTGACTAATGCTGACTAATACTTCATCCTTTGCGGCCTTGTTTTTACAACTGATGTTCTGTTTTGACAGAATCTGAAGGTTAAAGGACCTCGAGAAGCCAAGGACTGCACCAGCACGGCCTCCATGGAAGGCAAGAGCTTGTTTGTGCGTCCGAGACGAAGATTGTGAGCGTGAATCTGTTAGACGGACATTATCGTTGATCTTTGATTGATAATTGATTAATTGATCACTGGGGTCGACAATATAAATGGCTCGGTGGCCCGGAGGTACTTTTAAAACCAACCGGGCCACCAGATCGGTCCAACTGCTGGCCTGGTGGGGCCAGTAAAAATGACTCGATAAAAAAAAATCTAATTTGTCATTATTTACCTGCATTTCGGTTTAATCGATTCACTACCGCATATTGTATAAAGCGTTATGTGATCCCGACGGTCTTACTAATATGCAGCGAGTTTTAGGTGCTCAGCCTCCACCTCCAAGCGCCGGATCGCTCCAGCCGAGTTACGCGGATGTGCGCGCGCCGCGGCGGCATATACACAAGTAGCAACTTCGTGAATAATCTCGTTAAATCTGGGCATCAAACACGAAAAACAAGATTACATAAAGCAGCGCGGGAGAAAAAAGATCTCACCATCTTAGCTCCAATAGATATGTAAATGGCAATGTATACGTAGATTTAATATTTATTTGTTACACAAGTTCACATTTCAGAACAATTTCAAGGCACGATATAGGCACACGTCACATCGAAACAGAACTTAAGTAAATGGAACTTCTAAAAATTCTTAACTTCTTAAACTAAGAAGTTTAAGAAGTTAAACACAACGTTTGAAATAATTTATTTGATGGTAATAAATAATAAAACTTTAATAAAACGATCCAAACATTCTGGGAGGTGGTTTAAAATAAATGATAAATTAAAATATATATTTGTAATTAGTTATTTGTGGGGGTAATTGCATCTAATTTATTTCAACAAAATGTTTTTTGCATTTTTTGTAAGGTCAAAACTTTTTGAAGTTTAAATCACTCTGGCAGGAGTGAGAAAAACACCATTTATATTTACTATGGCACTTTGATTAAGTCACTGCTGTGATGCTGCTCTTTTTATATGTAACATGTTACACTTGGGTGATAAATGTTCTTTTATTATTGATGTTTTTCAACTTATACTGATTCATTCTGAACAGAGCAAACCAGACACTGCAGGGGAACGATATGACAAAACTGCCAAAATCACTTAAAAATTCCTTAATTTTTTTTAAGATTGTGTGCAGAATAGTTTGTGCAGCAGCAGCTCAATCAGTAGAACTGAGTGGAAACGCCTTTTAGTGATATGGGGTTGGAAACGCCTTTAATGATATGAAAGTTGTTTTGGATCGAAGCATCTAACTGACAGTATGAAGGAAAAAAATCAAATAAAAAATAGGTGCGGTATTGGGACACAAAAATGCTTTCCAATGGGCGCCACTGAGCTAGGTGACATGTTTCAGGAAGGGACAAAAAAAAATCTCAAGAGGAATTGAGGGAAAGCAAAACAGAATACGAAAAGAAAAGGCAGAGAATTGCACTTGTTCTGTTTTTACTGTTTTGCACTAAACCTACATTAAACAAATGAATGATATTCTTGTTGCTCAAGCAAACATTTTTTTTTTTTTTTTTTTGCGATTATTGGAATCAATACACAATGCGTCGATATGGGCCAGTGGTTTTGATAGTCGGGCCAGTGAACTTCAAAAGTTACTGAACATTTCCCTTATTGTCTACCCCTGGATCATTAATATCAAAGACATTGAAGCTAATATGTAATTAATTATTGATTATTTATTTATTATTAATATTGAAGACATCAACACAGCTTTTTATTAAGGGATTAATTAATTGATCTTAATTTATCTTGATCTCAATTAATCCTGATTGTTTGTTTTCTTTCTCACTCCAGCGCTGCTCTACAAACCCATCGACCGTGTCACCCGCAGCACTCTGGTTCTCCACGTAAGTGAAATCATTACTTTACTTTACTTTTACTGTACTCTACTCTACTCTACCCTACCCTACCCTACGCTACCGTACTCTACCCTACTCTACCCTACCCTACATTACTCTACATTACTCTACTTTACTTTACTTTACTTTACAGTCATTTAGCAGACGGTTTCATCCCAAATGACTTACAACTCATTACATTTTTAATGTAAAAACTGCAGCCATATTGACACTTACTTTGAGATTCCACTCAACCAGACACATCACGGCTATATCAATGTGTCACATTCATGAACGTTTCACTTAATTTACACAGACTCGCCATTGTCACATTGTAACACTCACACACATACACACACACACACACACACACACACACACACACACACACACACACACACTCTTACTTGCGTGAGTGTGGCCCCACCATTGACTTACTCACAGAACAACACGTTCTGTCTCTCCTCACTGTGACCAAACCATCTGAATATTCCCCTTCTTCTACTGTACTCTGACCTTTACACACACTCAGTTATCACCTCAACATCACATCTTCACCCTCAGACCTTCACCGTTTTGTTGCCCTATACAAAGACCCCACACGTGCCCAATAGGGCTACACTCTGTGCTAATAACTAGCATTTGGGGTCCCACTTTGTGCTAAATGCGGGAACGCTGACAAAGCGTCTTATTTTAAAAAATTTCAGATTCATTTCGGATTCTTGTAATGAGACGTGAGGCTCTGGTCATGATCCGCCTCCGTTTCCTCACAGTCTCGTATCCGAATAAAGTCCTACAGTACCGTGAATAAATGCAAGCCTGGACCTAGAACCTTCTGTCGACCTGATCATATGTTCTCCTCTCCTCTGGCTCAGGACCTTCTGAAACACACAGCTAAAGATCACCCAGACTTCCCACTGCTCCAGGACGCGCTGAGAATCTCCCAGAACTTCCTGTCCAGCATCAACGAGGAGATCGATCCACGCCGGACGGCAGTGACCACGCCTAAAGGAGAGGTGTGTCCTTCATCTGAGCTGCGGGGAGATTAGTTTCACAGTGTGAATCTTTTTAAAAAGTCATTACAGTTACTAGTTACTTCTCGCAAATAGTAACTTGGTTAGTAATTGAGTTACATTTATATAAAATCTATTATTATACATGATTATTATAAAGCACTGTACACTTATCTACACTATTTTAATATAGCTTTGGGCTATTGTGAGAGACGTAATATATCAAATGTAATATATTATTGTGAATAGTATCATTAGTATAGTGAATAATAAAAC
This sequence comes from Paedocypris sp. Pulau Singkep, assembly GCA_017309775.1. Lineage (NCBI taxonomy): Eukaryota > Metazoa > Chordata > Actinopteri > Cypriniformes > Paedocypris > Paedocypris sp. Pulau Singkep. Next base: position 4,113,931 of record MU204310.1, read on the forward strand.
ACATTAGATGGTTTAGGCATTAACGCAAATTCTTAATTGTAAATGTATTGATTAATTGATAATTAATATTAAAGACATTGACACTGATCTTTTTTTTCTTAACTAATTGATCATTAATATTGAAGACGTCAACTCTAATCTCTAAATACTTGATAATTTATTATTTCTGCCAATTCTGTATTGATTAAGACGTCTTTAATATTGAGTACATTGAAGAACTTTTAATATTTATTGCACCAACCACAACTGGCCAACAAATAAGTATACATTAGTGCTGTCAAAGTTAACGAATTAACACACGTGATTAATTTCAAGTGCTTAATTGCGTCAATGTTTTTTTGCGTGACCCACGCCAAAATGTTCTGGTTGGCTCAGAGTGGGTGACGTCAGCGCGTTTGGAACTTCTGCGTGCTTTTCCGGGAATCTTTCCGCTTTCACACAGAGCAGAATGCAGGCAATATACCGGGAACGTTACTAATTTTCCAATTATTTGAACGTAACTAATTTTCCGGCATTTGTCTGTTCACACATACGTTAGAGCTGCATGATTCTGGAAAAAATGAGAATCACGATTTTTTTGCCTAGAATAAAGATCACGATTTTTTTCACAATTCTTTCTGGATATTTTATTATTTTAAATATGAAACCCTGAAAATCAGGCCGTCAAACATCAATATAATAACACATATTATTCTTTGCTTTAAATTTAAATGAAGAGAATGAAAAATATAATGTAATGTAAAAGTAATGTTGAAAAGAAAAAAAAATTAAACGTATTAAAAATAAGCATTCCAAAGTACAGTATTATGTACAGCTGAGGACACAATCATTAGCTCTGTTTAAAAGCACTTTTGAAATACTTGTCAAACAATGATTATTTTAGAGGGGCTAATAATTTTGTCCTCAACTCTAGATGTTTGCTAGATGAGTTGATACTGTACCGTTGTATTTAATCATTCATTCTCCCCGTTTATTTTTAGTGTTTTTTTTTTTTCTCAACTCGACAGCCTCCGGACTCACATACACTAGTGCAGGTTATTAGCGCGTGTGATCGCAGCTGTGGCGGTTAGCTAACCCTGCGAATGGTTTCTGTCAGACCGCTCGTGCGCGTGTGAGCGAAACTCAGCCGATTGATCAGAGAGTTATAATAGGCAGAATCGTATAAATGCTGGATTCAGATCGTGAAGAGGCAAGATCGAGATCGCGATCTTTTAACGATTAATTGTGCAGCTCTAACATACGTGCATGCACGCAATTTACCAGTATTTTGCCGGGAATGTCTGTATGTGTGAAAGGGGCTATTGGTTCACAGTTGCACACACCAACCACCAGGAGTCAGTGATGAGCCGAAGAGATGGACATGGAGTTTACATTTTTCGACCTGCTTACATTTACATCTATTGTTTAATTTTGGTACATTGTTTGTTCACCGACACACCAATCATCAGTTATGTCCCGTCCCCGAACACACCCACCAGAGAAGAAAAATGGACGAAAACCGCTTCGGTGAACACAATTATAGTGACGCCGCGTTTTTGTCAATAACCGTGACGGTGTTGTAACGGAGGAAAAAGTAATTGCGTTAGATTACTCGTTACTGAAAAAAGTTTGTTTTTATTTTACATTTTATGAAATAATGTTTATCTTATAAGCCATCTGGGCTCCGGAGGCCGAGGTGACACGTAGAGACCCCCAGTGTACCTGAGCGCAGGCCTCGGATCCGTCTAACAGGAAGTGATGTGTTCTCATCTCCGTCAGGTGCGTCAGCTGGTGAAGGATGGCTTCCTGGTGGAGGTGTCGGAAGGGACTCGTAAACTTCGCCACGTCTTCCTCTTCACGGACCTCCTTCTCTGTGCCAAGACGAAGAAGACGGCGGCGGGGTAAGAGCGGACCGCCCACTCTCACAGAAACCGCTCTGCTGTCGTCATGGTTATTCGTTTGTTATCGACTCTCTCACTCTCACACTCAGACTAATGTTAGACAGCAGGGGTCTCAGACTCGCGGCGAGACGACAGTTTGTGGCCCCCACCTTATTATTAAAGTTTAATGTTAGTGAGGCCCGCGAGAAAGAAAAAAAAAAAAAATATATATATATATATATATATATATATATACACACCGTATTTTTCGCCATATAAGATGCACTTGCATATAAGATGCACCCAATTTTAAAGGGGGAAAAACTAGAAAAAAAAAGATTCTGAACCAAATACTGTAGTAAAATATTTTATATCACCTGTATAAAAGTTAACAGCAGTTGTATGGCAAACATGTAACATGAACAGTCAGTAAAGCCAGTAAACAGTGAGAGTAGGGCTGGGCGGTAAACCTGTATTAACGTGAATACCGGTATTGAGATGTGCCACGATATGAATTTTGCAATACTGTGGATACTGTGATAATTCATGAATTAGATTTTTATATAAGTATATAAACACCTTAATACTGTATTACACATTAGTTTCGTTACAAGTTGTAACTTATAACTACCAGTGACGGCACGGACATTGCTAATCAAACACAGGAAGCAGTGTAACAGACTGAATTAATAGATCACACACGCGACATGCATACGCAGACGTTTGTCTGCGCTGTGCCTTTAAGAGAAGAGCGTCTGTTTTAGTTTTAAAGACGCGTGCGAGAAAATCTGCTTGTTTTATTTAGATCAAAGTCTGTTTTCGTTTGGAAAACATGGTTTCACAAGATTCTGTGCGAGAAAAAAAGCGAGATATGCATATGCATTCGCCGTATATTATACGGCGAAAAATACGGTAACATAAATATTTCAACAATTTACACAACATACTCATAAACCGGTGACTAGGCCCAGCACACACGCAGTCCCACAAACCTCTCCTCGTTGCAGGCCTGTGATATTCCGGGTGTCCGTGGCGGGCAACAAAAATCTAGTTCTGTCTCTCCTCATTAATCTGAACAAGGAAAAATATCCAACAGAGATTGACGGTCCTAATCTCAGCACTTAGGAAAAATCCTCCTCAATGTCCGTGGGCACGTATTTAGGCTTATAATCCAAAGAATCCAGGCTCACAGGACGTGTCCAGGCAACACGCGTCCCCATGCACGTGAACATCTGCTTCAAAACAACGTCCGCGATCGCCAGTGTGGTTGGCAATCGTGTAAACCACACTCTCTTGCACCGCTACCGCTATCGATCTTAGCTCCGCCCCCTCCACGCAACAACCAATCAGAAGACAGGTTATACAAACGTCACTCGCGCTTCGTTTCCATCTAATCACATACATTGTTATTGCTCACATCTAACACCATTGCTTAAATGACATGAACAACAAATAAAACAATAAACAAACATTTTAAAACATTTCAACCCAAACTGTTATGAAATAAAACACTAGTGGGTATATATATATATATATATATATATATAATTGAAGCTTTAATATGCTTCAATAACTCAAGTAACAACAAAAATGTAACCATTAAAGTACAACTCTTTTTTTCCACTTTGCTCGCCGGCTCTGGACACTGCTGGGTAGAAAAGCCCTAACAGGGTTTGGAGCGGAACGGACTTATATCGGATGCTTATATTTTAACTCAGTCCGATATAATCCTGTTTTTGGGGCTGATATCAGACCGATATTGATAGCAGATCGGGACACCCCTAGTTAGATTACTCTTTGTATTTGCTGAAAAAAGTAACACCGTTTTTTTATAACGCCGTTTTTCCCGTCACTTTGTTAGGAATGACTCTACTAGCGACAGTTTCGAGTTGTGAATCGCGAGTGACAAGTATCTCTGGTTTGTCGACAGGAAGCAGCAGCAGTACGAGTGTAAATGGTACATCCCTCTGGCCGACCTGAGCTTCCAGCCTCTCGACGACGCCGACTCGCTCCCTCACGTCCAGACTCTTTCCGAGCACGAGATCGAGGAGATGAAGATCAAGATCACTGCCATCAAAAGTGAAATCCAGAAGGAGAAGGTACCGGCCTCTGTGACGCCTGCACCGCCCTGCGCTGACCACGCCCGCGTTTGTCTCTCAAACAGAAAGCCCAGAAGATGCAGAGTCGCAACGTGGAACGATTGAGGAAGAAGATGAACGAACAGGAGTCGTGTCTGCTCATACACTCGCCCACCATCCCCTTTCGCATCCACAACAAGCACGGCAAGGTGTGTGTGTGTGCGTATTTTCCCTCTATTCAAAAGATGTAACCTATAAACGGGCACAAATCTGAACATATGCTGAGCAGTTTTAGAACATGTCAGACTCGCTGGTTTAATCTCCCAGTGGCTAATATAAAATATATAAACTAATATATATATATTATATATATATATATATATTAATATATAATAACCTGTGCTAGTATATATAAACCTGTGTTTTAATCGCCGTTCTCTGCACTTCTCCGTGATCTGCGCGCGCATGCGCAGTCGTTCGTTTGAGAGACGGCTGAATGTTTCCATGTTGTTCCCTTCTTTATTAGCAAAGTGCGGCGTGAATTCAGCTTTGCAAAAAACGGAAGTGGGGAAAAAACCCGGAAGTGATTAACGGCGATAACAAAATTTGACGCGACAAACAAATTTTATTAATCGCACGAGTTAACGTGTTCATTTTGACAGCCCTAATATATATAAAATATATACTAAAATATTGTTGTATAAGAATTTGACTAAAACGAAAAAAAAAAGATAGAGATATATACGTATATCCAAATATAACCAATAAATTTGAGAAACTGTAATCCATTAAAATTATTCACTCAAATGATGCAACTAGAACCTCTATTCTTGAACAAAAAAAAAATCCAAGAAATAATCAACAACATTTTGGGACTTAAACAAAACTGAGTTTTAGTCAAAAGACTAGGACTAAAGCTAAATCAAGACCTTTGTCAAAATGAACTCGGGTGTGATGAAGCGTGCATGGTGTTGCTCGCCGTGTCCACTAGAGAGCACTGCTGCAGCCATTCTCTTCTCACCACTCTTGTGTGCTTCTCTTCAGAGCTGCGTCTTCCTGCTCTCCTCGGATTACGAGCGGTCAGAATGGAGGGAAAGCATCCAGAAACTACAGAGGAAGGGTAAAGCGCGTCTTTGTCAAATCCAATAAAGATGGGTGGTGGTGTATAATACACACAGCCGTTCAAAAGTTTGGGCTCAAATCTTTAATTTCTCGGCAATTTCTTGCATGTAATACTTTACTTTACTTTACTTTACTTTACAGTCATTTGGCAGACGCTTTTATCCAAAGCGACTTACAAAAAGAGGAGCAAGTGAAGCAATTTGTCTACAATAGGCTACAGTAGATGTCAATACAGGCTATATAAGGAAACTTACTAGACAGAACAGCATGACAGTCAACAACAACAGTGAACACAAGACAAGACACACAA
>MU204310.1:4134273-4197416 GCA_017309775.1 Paedocypris sp. Pulau Singkep
GGTATCTTCATAGGTATCATGTATGAGCTCAGTGTGTAGATGCCCAGTAGATACCCTCGTGTCCTCCGTCTTCGTGCCGGTCAGGAGCGGGGAGGTCAGTCATCTGCCGCGTGCTGATTGGTTGTCTGTCATACGCAGTGAAGACCCCTGGGCCGCTTGTGGAGGCTCTTCCAGGTCGCTGGTGCATGATTGAGTAGATCCATATAGGACAGATCCACAAATCTCTCAGGGCAAACATCACGCGAAGGGAGTTAACTAAACTAAACCAAACTAAGCTACACCAAACTAAAGTAAACTACATCAGTCTAAACTACATCAAACTACAACAAGCTAAACTACCAAACTAAGCTAAACTAAACTACATCAAACGAATCTACACTAAACTACAACCAAGCAACGCCAAACTAAACTAAAACAACCAATGCAAACTAAATTAGACTACACTAAACCGCACCAAACTCAATCGCCTCTCTCGCAGAAGCCTGTAGAGCAGCGAGATTAATCCACACAAGCTTGAGATCAGCAAACACACACAGGCGCGGCGGTGAAGGAATGGCGACGGTCAGAAAGCTCCTGAAGCTTCTCTTGGCTGTCACCGTGGCAACCCCGCATCATCTGGGGATCTGTGCTTCTGTTCTTAAAGCATCGTTAGGGTGGGAGTGATGCACATGAAAGCCGGCTCTGCTAATGCACTCAAAGCCCACCGCTTCTCCCGGGACAGACCCCCACTCACCCACTCCTCAGATGAAAGGCCCGCGCCCTGTTGCCCCCCCCCCCCCCCCCCATCGCTAGACACGCCGTCACAAAAACAAATAGATAATAAACAAGTCTCTTTCTCTGTCTCACTCTATATCTCTTTGTCTCTCTCTCTTTCTCTCTCTCTCTCTCTTTCTCACTGTCTCATTCTCTTTCTCTCTATCTCTCTCTCTGTCTGTCTGTCTCTCTCTCTTTTTCTCTCTCTCTCTCTTTCTCACTCACTCTCTTTCTCTGTCTCACTCGCTCTCTTTCTGTCTCTGACTGACTCTCTCTGTTTCTATCTCTCTCTACTTCACTTCCCACTCTGTCTCTCTCTCCCTCTCACACACACACACACACCCACACACACACACACACACACACACACACACACACACTCACTCCTCCCACTCTGTCTCTCTCTCTTTAGCTCTCTCACACACACACACACACACACACACACACACTCCCCCCAGTGTCTCTCACTCACTCACACACATACTCCCCCCTCCCTCTCTCTCTCTCTCTCTCTCTCTCTCTCACTCACACACACACTCCTCTCTCTCTCTCTCTCCTCCGTCTCTTGAGTAGTGGGGCGAGAGGGTTGCGCGTGGTGACGGATCCGTACTGAAGTAATTTTCCTGGTGAGCTGCTGAGTGTTTCTGGCTCGGAGCTGAGGAGACGGTGCGGATCTTTCCTCCGGGATGACGGACTGTGATCAGATCTCGCTGTGTGAGCGCGTGGACGGCGGCGGCGCTAGACTGTGGGGTCGCGTGCGCAGCAAACTGCTCCGACAGAAGGTCTCACCACACGCTTGATTGATTGATTGATTGGTCTTTAATCTGATCACTTGTGTTGGAATCCTCCAGCCGCTCGTAGCTGTGTTTTTGCGTTGGTGTGTGTGTGTGTGTGTGTGTGTGTGTGTGTGTGTGTGTGTGTGTGCGCGTGCGCGGGAGTGTTTTATATCAGGTCCTTGTTGTATGTGATAATAATCTCGGTCCGAAGTCGTTACATTCATTACTCCAGTAGCAGTATAGATACTAGAGTTAAACAAAACTTCTGTGTAAGCAAAAGTATCTACTCTACATTTTTACTCAAGTAAAAGTGCCGGTTTGATCACTACTTGAAGTGTAGAAGTAAAAGTTCAAGTTCTGAGCATTTGTAAGGTAATGGTGTAAAAGTAATGCTAGGTGAAAAATGCTTTTAAAAATGACACTTTTACTGGTATAGGACAATATTGTTGTATTAAAATGTTGCACTTGCGGTCTATAATTACATAAAAAAACATATGCATTTTATTACAATGCAAATGCGTTAAAGAAGCATGTATGCGCTACTAATCAATAATTGAATTGAATTGAATTGAAAAATCCTTTATTAGTCCCACAGCGGGGAAATTTCAATAATAATAATAATGTGTGTTTCAGCGTGAAAAACATGATGACTAGTGTTGTAATGGTCATCAAAGATCAACAATAATCTTTATTACAGTGACGTCACAAAATAACATCAATTAAACACAGAACACCCGTTCCAGATTCACCAATCAGCTTCATTACATCGCAAAGCTGTTTTTTAACCGGATGGCACCATTTTTCTGGATGTTTTTTTTTTTTAGATCAATGACAATACGAAAATAAAACTTAGATTAAATTAATGTAATGTGGCTATTATTAAAATACAAGGAGTAGAAAGTACAGTTATTTGCATAAAAATGTAAGGAGAAGTAAAAAGTAGGTGGGGATAAACGATTACTCAAGTAAAGTGTAAATAAGCTGAAATTGAGTAACTACGTATTTAATCTTTGTTACTTGACTCCTCCACTCAGACTACATATGCTAATGTCTTGTATTTATCATTTGCTAGGCAGAGACAATGAGTTTCCTTATTAGTATCGGTTTAAAAGCTTTACTTTACTTTACTTTACTTTACAGTCATTCAGCGACTTACGTTTAATTTTTACAATTCAACAACCCTGCTTTTCCATGGCAATCAAACCCATGATCCGTTACATTTTTTAAATCGTTGTTTAATTGACCGACCGAAACTTGTATTTCATGCTGGTCAGTTCTCCACTAACCGGCCCAAGTCATGATTGTGTCCGTCCGGCTCTCAGAACCGCTCCCGCCATGTGTATTATGAACATCTGCTGTGTGTTTGGTTTAGTTACCACGGAAATACTCCACAGTCAGTGTGGCTTTTCACCAGGGAACGTTTCCTGGTTTTGCTCCGTTCCTTCAGTCCTCGTCCCTTAATGGAGTCAGATGTTCTTGTTCTTGGACCTCGTCGTTGCCGCTTGCTGTGGCTCCTTCCTGCCGACAGCTGTTATGTTAAAGGAAAAATTCGTTAAGTGGACCGCATTTTACTCTCTTTCTCTTTTACTCTCTCTCTCTCTCTCTGTGTCTCTCTCTCTTTCTTTTTTACTGTCTTTCTCTCTCTCTTTCTATTTTACTCTATCTGACTCTTTCTCTCTCTCTCTCTCTCTCTCGCTCTCTCTCTTTTTCTCTCTCTCTGTCTCTGTCTGTCTGTCTCTCTCTCTCTCTCTCTATCTGACTCTCTCTCTCTCTCTCTTTTTCTCTCTCTCTCTCTGTCTGTCTGTCTGTCTGTCTCTCTCTCTCTCTCTCTCTCCTCCTAAAATGCCTAATTCATTCTGAAGATCTATAAATTCAGACAAAATGTTTTTTATAATTGCTGCAATATTGGTAATAAATGTAATAAAAAAAAACATGTTACATAACAGGTATTTTACGTATAAAACGAGTTTGTGTGACTCAATGAAAAACATTCTACTTTGTGGTCGAGCGGCAAACGGCGAGTGAGAGACAAGGCGATCAGCGGACGACAATCCCACACGTTACTACAGCAATGCTAAATCTCATAACAAACAAATAAACCTAAAAGAACTGAAAGCTAAGTTTTTTCCCACATTGAACTCTCAGCCCCAGTGTGACGCCAGCGCTTCTCTACGTTCATTCAGTAAATGTGCGGCAGGAAAGAGGACGTACCTCACACCTACTGGTATCGATGGGAGAAACGGCATTAAAAGGCAGAGACCACCAAACGGTTTCGCTCAGGCGATCGCGCTGCAGTGGAAGCGGTTTCTTTCTCGCCTTGAGACGATATTTTATCAATAAAAACGGAACGAATGGAGTTGGTTCTGTCGGTGTAAGGCCGTGCTCGCTCTTCAGTGACGGACTCAAAGCTGCTCCTTCTTCTTGGTTGTTGGCTGTGGTGTAACTGGACGTGTCTTGTGCACAATCCACTGTGTGACTTCTCCATTCAGCAGCGCGATGAAAGCAAGAAGTCAAACTATTGATGCTGATATCAGAGGTTCCTACGGCTGCTTGAAAATGCTTGAATTTCATTTTTATGTTTTCAAGGCCTTAAAAAAAGCTTAAAATGCTTGAATTTCAAACAAACTGCTTGAAAATGTAATTACACTTATTTCACAAAAAACAAATACAGTGGCGGACTGCAGTTTTGTAAGGCAAACATTTCATAAACCGGGTCGTAATTAACATGTAAAAGCGGAAGAGTTTTGGAGACAGATTCCTGAAACCGTTCCACCGCTGCGTTTGTGAGTGAACAGTGATTTGATCAGAAAAGCAGATGATGTTGTGTTGAAGTCTTCCTCTGGTTTACTCATCACACTGCGTTCCAGTAATCTGAGATTAGCGATTCAATTAGTGTAGAAACACCATCAATGATGCTGATTGGCCGCTAATCTAATGTTGAGGGGATTGATCGATTGGACTGAATGTGTTCAGATTAACAGTGATTGATTGTGCTGGCTGATCACTCACACACACACACACACACACACACACACACACACACACACACAAACATCGGATTCCGCTGGCATCATGACAAACGTCAAATTTTTGTTCTATTGAAACCAAACATGTTAAATGTGAATTCAAAGAGTTCTTGTGTTTCCAGGCTTTAAAATCAATAAGTTGACTGTATTTACTGTAAATGTACTGTCACTTGCGCAAATCGTAAGTTGTAAGTCGTTGATTGATTGTCGAGCTTTAAGAGATTATTCAGCTCAAACACACATTGCAAAAAAAATCATAATCAATAATTTTCCAATAAGCCAAAGACTTGAACCTCGCAACTGCTCCTTGTGACTATATTTTGTTTTAATTCCTTTATTATTGAAATACCGTTTTTACGCAAATGTAAGCACTTCCTTTGTCCAATTTCAGTTGCTCAAAAACTTGGCGAGTGCTTATATTCACACTGTATTTATAGACAAATGGTCTCTTAAAAATACTATTCTGTCTTTATTTGACAAACCTTACTTGTGACTTGTATCACATCAGTGTCGTTTTATTTTTAATAATGGTTTAAAATAAAATCTAGTCTTAAAAACTCTCCATTGAGGTCATAGGCTCCCATGATCCTCTCGTGCAGCCAGACTGAAGCTGAGCTCGGTTTTTGTCAGACGTAAATGTTAGAACAGTGTTATTCTTCTCTGTGCAGCAGACGGAGCGATTTGATTGGTGTTCTTCGTTTTGAACCGGATGCAATGTATTCTGTCTGTTCAAATATTAATGATTGTTTTTAGTTTAATCTTACTTCTTCTGGTGTTATTTAGCCACTGTTAAGTGTATTAATGTATAGTATAGAATAGAATAGAATAGAATGCATTTATTGTCATTGTATTGGGTTACAGTGAAATTAGTATTGCTACTCCGTTTGGTCCAAAAGAAAGATGAGATAACGGTAAAATATACACACTGAATAACCACAATGAATAACTACAATATAGTAAAATATGGTTAAGGCAAGAAACGGTTTAAATATAACACAAGATACGACGTGATTCAGTTTATCTGTGATTGTTGGCGACTTGAAATATGGAAGAATGTGCGCTTATATTTACGCGCATGTTTGAAATTGCCGATTATAAGCATGGCGCAATTTTTCGAGCGTATACATTTTTAAAAAAGGGGTGCTTATATTCGCCTAAATATTGTCCATCAAATATGTAAGTAAATACAAGCTCCCATTTATCCACACATCAAGTCAGGATCACAAATAAACAACACTACGTCATCTTTACGCAGCTTTGCGCGTGTGTGTTGTGTTCTTTCTGTATAAAATGGTTCTGAAGGCAGACCATTTTTTATTTTGTGCCTGAAAAATCATGGGGTGTGTACGTATATTAGAGAAAAGGTAATTGTTTGTTTTTCTGGCGTGTTTTTTAAACTTAAAATACCTTTAATCAATACAAAATCATAACCTAGCATAGAGACTTTGCATTGGTCTGCGACTAAGAAAAGCACTATATAAATAAACTTGACCTTGACCTTGACCTTCTCTCCACAGCTGGACCCGCAGACCGTCCAGTCCAAGAACTGGCATATGGACGTCATAGAAATGAACGGGGTGAGACGTTTGCTCGGACAAGCTTAGCTTAGCTTAGCTTAACCATCTTTACGTTGGTGGCGTCTGGTTTCTTGTTAGATTAAAGTGGAGTTCTCCATGAAGTTCACCAGTCGGGACTTGAGTCTGAAGCGAACGCCTTCGAAGAAGCAGAGCGGTGTGTTCGGAGTGAAGATCAGCGTGGTCACCAAGTGAGTAACACACACACACACACACACACACACACACAAACTGGTGTTAACGTGATAAGTGGTGTTGAGTTGTGGATGTTATGGATTTTGCAATACCGTAGATACCGTCACACATGAATTAAATATGTGTACACGTATGTAAACACTTGAGTATAACACATTTGTTTTGTTAAAACTTGTAATGACGACACAGAGACATTGCTAATCAAACACAGAAAGTGTTACAACAGGATGAATGAATAGATCACACCTGTGACCGCGAGCAGCTCCGATGTCTGTGTACTGTGTCTTTAAGAGCGGCGACACTGAGAGAGAGAGAACCGTAAAGACGCGTGCAGCGCTGTTTCTGCTTATTTGATTTTATTTTTATCAAAGTTGTTTGCAAACGTTTGTTTCATGCAACATTCAGGATTCAGACTCACGCGCGAGACGGAGAAAAGGGTTAGTGTGACAGCGTAAACTCTCTCTCCATATCTCTTTCTCTCTCTCTCTCTCTCTCTCTCTCTGTATCTCTCTCTCTCTCCTTTCTCTCTCTCTCTCTCTCTCTCTGTCTCTCTCTTTCTCTCTCTCTGTCTCTCTCTGTCTGTCTCAGCCTTTCTCTCTCTCTGTCGTTCTCTCTCTCTCTTTCTCTTTTTTCTCACTCTCTGTGTCTTTATCTCTCTCTTTTTCTCTCTGTCGTACTCTCTCTCTCTCTCTCTCTCTCTCTGTCTGTCTTTGTCTCTCTCTCTCTCTCTCTCTCTCTCTCTCTGTCTGTATCTCTCTCTCTCTCTATCTATTTTTCGAATAAGCGCCAGGGCTACTACTTTTAGGGTGTAGTCACACTGCTGGATCCGTGCTTCGGTAAGATTGTCCCCCTCTCTACTCCCCCGCTGACCCGCACTCTCAGGTTTTGGCAATCGCGCTTCAGGCCACTTACGTTGCGATGTATTAAGTAATACTAGCAGTTACCGGTAGATGTCGTAGGTTTTCATCATACTTTGTCACTGATAAAATGTTGGTAAAAATGGTTAGTAAAAAATACGAACGAAATCAAAACAGGTTTGTGCGTTTTCTTGGAATCCAAATGAGTCGAAATAGCAGGTGCTTATCCAGGTTTCCCCCCTGCGTCTAATTTCTTTGAATAAACTTACAATAAAGATTTGAAAATATACAAACTTGAAAATATCGTGATGTGAATTTTCACTCATAAGGCCCAGCCCTAACTGACGTCCTCCTGCTGTCCTCAGACGCGAGCGCTCCAAGGTGCCTTACATCGTCCGCCAGTGTATGGAGGAGGTGGAGAAGAGGGGCATTGATGAAGTGGGCATCTACAGGATCTCAGGGGTGGCTACGGACATCCAGGCGCTGAAAGCCGCGTTTGACACCAGTAAGAGACGAGTGTGTGTGTCTGCGTGTGTGGAGCTGGAAGTTTTTGTACGATTTGTGTTTTTGTTGTGGGCGGAGTCATGTTTAATGATGGCGTTGACCTCTGACACCAGGTAGAGCTGTACAATTAACCGTTAAAAGATCGCAATCTGGGCTCCTCCCACCTGGCGATATTAGTCCAGCATTTATTCGATTCGATTCACTCCAGCGGTTTTATGGGAACAAATTGGTGCCAAAAAGAGTTTTGCACAAAAGTTTTCTTCATGCTCGCTTGCAAATCTCTTACACTCGAGTTCAAATAGTTTCTGGACTTTTTTGACTCCTGATTGGTCAAAGCGAACCCATCGCGAAGCAGATCCCAGCCATCGACGGCCCCGCCCACCACCACACACAGCTCCTAAAACTAAAATTGCTGGAAATATTTTGCAGATATAAAAAGGGTTATAAAAAATGTAAAAGATTTTTATCTTTACATCATTCATTTTACATCACATTATTCTTCCTCACATTTCATTACTTTGGCCAAGAAGTAAAGAAGTAAGTAATACGTGTCATTATATTGCTATTTGATGACCTGTTTAGGGTGAAATCTTAAAATAAAAAAAACTAATTCCAGAATCGTGATTTGTATTCCAAACAAAAAGAAATTGTGATTCTCATTTCACCAGGCGAGTCGAGCAGACAGGCTCTGATCCAGACGATAGACACGAGCCGAATCTTCAGTTTCTCCTTTTCATATATAATAAGTAGGTGCGTGGCAAGACACTTATCCTACGAGACTGGACGACACACTGGGTTCACAAGAACGAGACGAGATTTATTTTATTTCTTTTTTTTTTTTTATAAAATTATATGATCAAATGATACAATATATGGGGAACATTACTATAGTATTTCAATAGTCTTGAAATGTTACCCTTTCTATTTTCATTAATTGCATGCGGTAATAACCAACATGTGAACCTTGCAAAAAATGTTGCCAAATAAATTGCCAATCAAGTATTTCCACCAAAAAATTACAATAACTAAAAAAAAACAACAACACAAATGTTGCGATAAGCGTAGGCAATAAACGCACTATTTCTAAACAAAGATGACTCTTCCAGTAACTGGCAAAGAACGGTAGAATCATTTTGGCTTCAAGTGCAACTCAGTCGAAAATTGTTTCGATAGTAATCTATATAGTCTAATAAAAATTTGTACTCGAGCAGAAGATTTGAGTGCGAACGCGCATCGATTTGCACGTGAGAACAAAGATACGTTCAACTCTTTTCGGAGCTCGACTCTTGTCGCGAGAAGCAACAAATTTCATCACACCACTAAAACCAAACAAAGTCGTCATTACTCAATAACAAATCGGTTAATTGGATGTGTATATCTTATATACGTTTGATGGTTTTGGTTGGTTTGAGGCAACTTTTGTTGCTTTTAAAATGCTTTATAAATAAAGCTGAATTGAATTGTGTAAGTAGCTGATTTAGTTCGGTTTGCATCGCTTTAATTAGTTCTGTTGGCGGAACATTTCAGTCTTATCTTGTAGAGACTCTTTCCCATCATTTGGTTGTCTGGGCTAAAAGCAGCGTCAGTGCTGTGGGAAAGGTCACACTGACTGACCCCACTGATCCTTCCCGCTGTCCAGAGGGTCTCACGGGCCCCGGAAGAACACAACCCGCCTTTTTTTTGGGTCAAATTTAACATTTCAATTTTACATTCTTTTTTTACACTACTAAGGCGGTTTTGGAGTAAAGTATGAAATGAACTTGAAGACTCCTTCCTTCCTTCAGCGTCCAGAGCGTGTAAGAGTCACTCTTTGGGCACTCTATCTATAAAGCACTCTATCTGAAAAGCATTTTAAATGAGCGACCGTTTAAATGAGTATAAGCACCCCATTTTTTTCCAATTTTTGAATGTGGAAAAACTTGGCGGATATTTCAAATATGCACGTAAATATAAGCGCCCATTTTACCATATTTTGAGTCACAAATAAGTGGACATGCGTCGTCTTTATGCAGCTGTGTGTGTGTGTGTGTGTGTGTGTGTGTGTGTGTGTATGTGTGTGTGTTGTGTTCTGTTTTCATTTTTTAAATAATGGTTCCGGAGGCAGATGTGTATATATGCTTTTAATAACATTAACCACGACGCGACACTTATCAGTGCTAAGTGATCACAACATCAATAATGTTCGCCGGTCAATTTGACCCCAGGGGCCTTTTATTATGCCATATAAAATGTATGCCATATTTGGTTATAAGTGTCAGAAACCAAAAGTGTAAAGTACTTGAGTAAAGTTCAGGCATTTTTGTACATTTTGTAAATATTTTTTAAATTACTTAGTATTTTTGGCTACTCTGTGCTTGTACTGAGTTTCAAAAATATAAGCAACTTTTAAATTCACGCAGTCCCAATAATTTCACGCAATCAATAAAGTACAAGTACTAATACAAGTACAAATACTATGCTCAGTGTTTCAATGGCCTAATAATTTTTTTTCAGAATCAATTGTATCATACATATGTATACATATTGCAAATATAGTTACAAATATGTCAACTGAACCATTTTTTGTTCATAGGTTACACTAACAAAGACAAGTTACAAAGTGGAAAAACCATTTAACATCACGCTACATGTTTAAAGATTATGTTCGGGTCAGAGATCAATTGACTCGTGTTAAAAGTTTGAAAATTTTACAACAATGAGACATAATACACTGCTGTGTCGCGCGCACACACACACACACACACACACACACACTCATACACTGTTTTGGGGAACTTTTTGGTTTCTGACACTTATTTGCATAATAAAAAACAATTTGACCCACGAACATTATCGATGTTCCTTTAAAACGAACACAACAGGAGGATTAAGTTAGAACGAATAAGCTACACTTAGAGCTTAGAATGCTGTCCCGAGGCCTGACTGATACCCTAATGAGTCATGTCATTAGATTCGTCCATCATGGCCTTAAAAGCTCATCTCTCTGTCTCTCGGCTTTCCTCAGATACCAAAGACATCCTGGTGATGCTGAGCGACATGGACATTAACGCCATCGCCGGGACGCTGAAGCTATATTTCAGGGAGTTGCCCGAACCGTTGCTGACGGACCGGCTCTACCCGGCCTTCATGGAGGGAATCGGTAGGACTGTCTCCGCCCGGCTTTTGGTTCAGGATTAGCCATCAGCTGCTGCGCTTCTCTTCTCCAGCTCTGTCGGATCCCGCGGCCAAAGAGAACTGCATGATGCACCTGCTGCGCTCGCTGCCCGACCCCAACCTCATCACCTTCCTCACCCTGCTGGAACACCTGAAGAGGTGAGCACACACACACACACACACACACACACACACACACACACACACACACAGATACTGATGCATTGTGAAAGTATACAAGAACAAATTCAAATTTTATTTGTCACATACACAATTATTTTGCAACAACGTGAAATGTAATATATTTTGCAATCGTCCGGCGTATAAACATAGTGGTGGTGGTGGTGGTGGTGGTGGTGGGGGGGGGGGGTAACAGTACAAAGCAATACGATAAAAATACAATAAGGGAGAAAAATACAAAAATACAGGATAAATATACAAGATACAGTAAAATATTAATACAAATATGAAAGATAAAGAGTGAAAAATGCAAAATACAGATTAAGTAACTCAAGTGATGTTTAAAGTGTCCAGTTTAAAGAACAATTTCAATTATGCGATACTGCGTAATATTATCGCCGATGTGAAAAAATCGTATCTGAGATCTAATAATGATTTCTGTAAATTAAACGAATAGACACTATGAACATGTTTGAAGTAAATATAATAGAATTTCATGCACCAGATTATAGTTTTAGGTTAAAACCGATTATTTCTAGGGATGCAACGGTATTTGCAACTTAAAAGTCCGTCGATAGTGGAAACCGATACGGGAATTGTGTGCAAATGGCCGTGTAAGGTGTTAATCACTAGCAGCGCTGAGTGCCGGCTGAAGCAAGCGGGCAGTGGTTATGTCGATATATAGCGTTGTGATTTTAAAATATCGATATTTCAATAAGTTTGGCTAAACACTTCAAGACGCAGACTTGAATAAGGCATTTTGACAGGTTAGGAACTGTTTCCATTATTAGCAGAAGTGTTTTTAAGTCCCGTTTTGTCCCGTTAACACAATCCGCTTCAGAGAAACATCAGACCGTAAGAATTAACTCTATAATCTCAGTGATGGTGTGATGCACATTTGCACTTGTATTTACAGTAGATGTCTGTGCGCTGATCAATGATGACGTTTAATTAAATCCTAATTCTGTTATAAATACTGCTGTTCAACTCTGGTTCATTAAATGATTTAAGCCGGTCCCTACGAAATTGGATTTGATTAATGTACCAACAGTAGATTAAAATGTTTGTATTTTTGTTCATTTTAAATACTTGATCTAACAATGCAAACAAAATACAAACAACGTTTCTAAAAAAAAAAAAAGTCGGCGAGTACTTGTTTTTTTTTTTTTTTTAGCCAACATTTTTTTTTTTCGTTTTTTGAACACAGATGAACAGAGGACATGTTTCTTTTCTTTTATTATCTTTAAAGACAATTTCCCCCCCTAATTCCACATAGCAATTGTGCGTTGGTCTGGAGCTAAAAAAAAAAAAAAGCGCCATGTAAATAAACTTGAACTTGGTGTATCCCTAGTTATTTCATCTGATGTATAGAAACGTGCTGTGAAGTGCTGGCTTTAAGCATGACGTCTAAACACTGAAACTCTGAGAAATGTAATCCCACACAAGCGCTCATACTCACTCTTAGTAGAGGTCAAGCACTGGAGTAAACATAGCTCCTTCTCTATCTGTTCTGTTAATTATGGGGGCTAAACGGATGTTGTAACTTCCACTGGCTTTACTGGTGAAACGAGGACACCTGCTGGCGGCTCTGCTCACACTCAGGGTTTTGTGGTTGCAGGGTGGCGGAGAAGGAACCGCTCAATAAGATGTCCCTACATAACTTGGCCACGGTGTTCGGGCCCACGCTGCTGAGACCCTCCGAGTCCGAGAGCAGTAAGAGTCACGTCACGCTGGCCTCCGACATCTGGTCTCATGATGTCATGGCACAGGTCAGTCTGCTTTGTACTTTATTATTTATTCACATTCAATTGCATATGTGTAATACACGTACAAATATTCCTGGCATGTTCTCAATTTTTTTGGAACATTTCTAAGAGGATTGGAAACTACGCATAAGCAATGCTTCAGCCTATTTTTTTTTTATTTTGGTTCATTTTGTCAAATCGTTTGCGGGATGTAATGTCTACTTGTGGTATTTGACCAATACATCATAATACAATATTAATATTTTTATAATATAATATTTTTATTCTGAAGTCAAAATAAATCCCGAGTGACCCATTTTCAAAGTTTAAAGATATGTATCAAAAGCATTTATTTTTTACTTTGTAACTTCTCCTGCTTGGCTTATTTGGTGTAATCATCGTATAAAAATATAATGATTAGATTGACATATTGGTAAAACCACACTACATGTTTATGTTGACCAGTGTTAAACTTAACCTTAAAAATATTCTTTGAAACTTCTCCTGCTTGTCTTAGTAGTGTAATCTACATTTAAACAAAAAATGGTTCAGTTGACATATTTGTAACGCTCGCTACATGTGTGTGGGCTACATGCTCACTCACTCACGCACGCACACACACACACACACACACACACACACACACACACTCAGTCTCATACACATACACACACACTGTTTTGTGGAACTTTTTGGTTTCTGACACTTAATATGCAGAATAAAAGGCCCCATGGTCAAATTGACCCACGAACATTATTGATGTTCCTTTGACATAACAGAATGGTTAAATATGTGTAATAAAAGTACAAATATTCCTAGAACATTCTCAATTTTTTTTTACAACATAATGTTTTTAACAAGATAAACAATAAAATAAGCTTGTCTTCTTGCAGATTGACTACTGTATGTTATTTTTTCTCTCCCGTCTGCGTTTGTGTCACATGATTGCCAAATAGAGGAGTTTTCATGTGATTACGTAAGCACAGCGACGGCCGCGTTTATCTGGATCATTTTTGGTGGCTTCATGGCTCAGTCCTCGGTTTAATAATAATAATAATAATTGCTCTGTTTATCAGGTCTTGCACAACATGTGTACACGTGACCGCTTAAACTCTGTGTCTATTAACTCACCACTCAAATCAGCATTAACTGATGTAGTCAAGATTTAACACACAGGGTTTCTACTGGTGCTTGAAACCCTGGTTTTATTAAAATGTATGGTAAAATATCGTAAGAACTGCTATAAAAAGCAAGTGACATAACAGGGGAAAAAAAGGAAAGAAAAAATGAGTACTGTGGTACTGAGGTACAAGAATAAAAATCAGTTTATTAATCGTCATTATTCCCTCTTATTACAGTTAAAAAAACAAATTTTGACTCAAATCTTTAACTCGTGAACAATAAAGTGAGCGAATCATTTGTGCATTTAGTTCATTTGTTTTATATCGACATAACATTACATCGTACAAATGATCGTCGACTAGACAGACAGCGACACTTCTCCAATTGCTACTATAGAGCACAACTATGTTTTTGTTTGTTTTGGCATAATATGTCTTTATATATTTTACCACAACCCTTCATCCTCGATCAACAGCTGATGTTTCTATGTCTCACAGGTCCAGGTTTTGCTGTATTACCTGCAGCATTCGCCCATCTCCTTCGCAGAGTTAAAGAAGAACACGCTCTATTTTTCACCTGACGTCTGACTTCCAAGGAAGTGACTTGCTCGCCGCCATGTGAGGAGCCGGAGACGAGGAGCATCAGCATCACCTGCTCCAGATGTTGCACTTGTCACACTGGTCAAACACAAACATACTCCCTTGCGCACACACACACACACACGTGGCGTTTACTGTCCCGCTGCTGCTGATGCATGCTGGGATGCCCATCCGGCCTTCTGACGTCACAGACATTCCTCTGCACCTTTTCAAACGTGTGGTCAGCTTTTCTTATCCTCCTTTGTTCAGTTTCTTTTTTTTGTCGTGTGCATGCAAAAGCAGTGAGTGTGCGCGTGCGTGTGCGCGTGCGTGTGTGTGTGCGTGTGTGTGTGTGTGTGTGTGTGTGTGTGAAGGTACAGCAAATCGTTTTTTTCATAAGAAATGTCGTGTTGTCGGTCGCTCTTACTGTTGTTTTTTTTTTTTTTAAAAAGCCTAGGACTTCCGGAAGTGTTTAGCCCCAAACTTGTATTTATTTTAGGTTTTCACACTCAAACGTGCCTGCTAGAATTTAGCATAAAACTCAATAAACGTCTTTTCTCTCCATTTGCCTGTTTTTCCTGGCGTGTTTGCTCGCAGTCGGTGAGATCTGGTGGTACTTTGCTGAATCGGGATGCGTGTCGTCTTTGTGCATGTGCAGCTGGTCAAATGAGACGTATATTTCACACGGTTGGTTTTGGAGTTGTCTTATTTTGTTAGCATTTTACCCCTAGTGGAGACGTTTGACTTCGTTGAAAGTAAGAAAAGCAACTGCTATAAAAGCCCGTTAGATTTACTACTCGAGCACTGTTTTGCAAAGGACATGTTATTTTAATATAAAAGTAGGAAGAACTTTGGAAAAAAAAAGTGTTGTACAAGTTCATTTCTGTGTTGGAGTTATTTAGTATTACTATGGCAAACGTTCACATGTAATGATTCTTTTGACTTTATTGTAATAAAAATATGCATTGGCTACAGACTCGTTGTGTTTTGATGGTGTTTAACTAAGGAATTAGTTAGTGCCAAAAACATCAAACGTAAAATCTAATAGACAAGCGAAAGTGCTTCACATTTAAGATGGGGGTTTTTAATTTTCGCTTGCAATTACGTTTTTCTTTCTTTTTTTTTTCTTTAGCTTGTAATCTTCACGTTTTCGTTTGAAATTTTTTTTTTTTCGCTTCGGATTTTTCGTTCTCTTTTTTTCGTTTAGACTTCTGGCCCAGGTTTCACGACTTTACTCTTTGAAAATCAAACGTAATTTCAAGCGAAACATAAAAAACACACGTACATGTGACGCATTTCGTTCGTTAATTAGTAATTTACGTTGGATATTTTCCCCACTAATCGGATTCC
This sequence comes from Paedocypris sp. Pulau Singkep, assembly GCA_017309775.1. Classification (NCBI taxonomy): domain Eukaryota; kingdom Metazoa; phylum Chordata; class Actinopteri; order Cypriniformes; genus Paedocypris; species Paedocypris sp. Pulau Singkep. The sequence goes on from MU204310.1 coordinate 4,150,087, forward strand.
ATAGTTAACTGGCGAGAGACGCCCACGTGCTCGCCGCAGCAGGTGGGAGGAGCTCTTCTCGCTCTCGTGCACGCGCCATTTTTTTCCTCCGGGCGGGGAAAAAGTTTTACTCGTCAATTAAGCGCAGCGTGTCCAATGAGCTCCGAGAGAAGTCAGACAACTTGGGCACGCGCAGAGTCACAGACCGGTCACTGTTCTGCAAATGCTCATGCGCGCGACCCTGACCGTGATGCAGAACTTTCCCGCGCACCTGCAGATCAGGGAGACGTCATCTGATGGACATTTCATCATCTGGCGGGACTACATGGGTCTCCGACAGACTCTCTCCCTCCTGGTGGACCGTCACATCGGCCCGCCCGGCGAGGACTGGATGGCCACCGCCTCCTCCACACGGCATCTGATGAGCACCGCATCCTCCTCCAGCGGCTTGAGGACCACCGCAGCTTCCAGCTTCTTCATGAGCACCACGTCCTCCACCCGGACTCTGATGATGAGCACCACATCCACCTCTACCGGCTTGATGATGAGCTCCGCGTCCTCCTCCAGCACACACCGGGTCACCATAGCGCCCTCCATCCGGGATCCGATGATGAGCACCGCATCCTTCACCAACTTGTTGGTGGGCACCGCGTCCTCCTCCGGCGGCTTGGTGAACGCTTCTTCCTCTGCTTCTCCTTCTTCAAGCCACCAGACGAAGCGCTTCATGCGCTACGGCTGCGGCTTCTGCAGGAAGAACAGCGAGTCTCCGGAGATTTACCTGAGCCACAAGCTGAAGAGCCGAGACGGACGCGTGGTCTGCCCGATCCTCAGGAGATACGTGTGTCCCTTCTGCTCCGCTACTGGAGACTGGGCGCACACCCGCCTCTACTGCCCATTGAGACGCGCGGATGACCAGTGAACTCCTCTTACTCTTACTCCGCCTCCTCTTCTTATACTCTTACGCATCATCATCCTCCTCATCTTACTCTTCCTCCTCTCCCTCAGTTCCGTTCAGACTTGTTAATCTGCGTTCAACTGTTTTTCAATTGTTGTTACAGTATTAGTATATATACACAAATGATAATATACATTTCATATATACGTGTATATAAAGTTGTTGCTGCTATTGTTGTCCTCAAAACAAGTTGCAAAAATACATGTTTACTGGTTATAACCACGTGCTCCAGATTTAGTTTCCAATAGTTTTTATACCCAAGACGATACAAACTATAAGGAACAATGGTTTTGTATTTCTGATTGGGCAACATTAAACTGACTGGTTAATGAGTTGGTCTGTTTGTCTGTGTGTGTGTGTGTGTGTGTGTGTGTGTGTGTGTGTGTGTGTGTGCGTGCGTGCGTGCGTGCGTGCGTGCGTGCGTGCGTGCGTGTGTGGGTGCGTGTCACTTTTCTCGGCTCTAGGTCCTCGTAACCCAGAAATAGAATATTATGACCAGACATACAGACACCGAGAACGGGAGACGTTTTGCCGGTATAACAATATTCAGAGTCTGTAATGTCAGAATTTTAAAATGTAAACTTATTTTACATATTTTTTAATTATTCGTGGCATGTGTATTCCCGTGTGAAAACCAGTGTAAAACAGACCTTGATGAGATGATAGCCCCTTTCACACAACAATGCCGGTAAAATGCAAGAGAAATAGCAGAACGACTTTACTGGTAAAGACTGTTCACACAAGCGCTGCCATTCCTGCATTTTAACTGAAAAGAACCTTTCACCCAGTGGTTTCAAAATCCCAGTATTTTTGGTGACATCATCAACTGGCAACACGCTTTAAACAGTAATTGTTTCATAAGAGATGGCGTCACTAACTGTCCCTTTAATAATAATAATAATAATAATAGCTTAGATTTCAAGCGCCTTTCTCGACACCCAAGGACGCTGTAAAAAAACAAAATGAACAAAAGACATCAGTAGACTAGAAGAATAGAGAAAATGTGGTGACAAATGTCTTCAGCCGCCCGAATTATTATAAGTGTTATTGTTGTTGTTATTATTGTTATTATTATTATTATTATTATTATTATTATTATTATTATTATTATTATTATTATTATTATTATTATTATTATACATAGACCCGCGAAATTATTGAAATAAATTAAATCATTCTTTCAATCATAATCAAATTCCTGATTCCACGGGCTGAATAAACAAGATCCACAATATGGTTTTTAAATTGTAAATAATACTGATATTATAGCCTGTGAATCTGTTTTATTGTTGTAGCATTTTTGTGGTTCTTGCATAAATATTCTGACATATTTGCATAGATGTATTAATAAATAAGTAAATAAATAAATACAATAAAACGTTTAGTTTGAACCGGAAACGTTGATGTCATGACGCATGCTACTCGACACGCATCATGCCAGCTAGCGGTTCTGATTTGGATTTTTCTTCGTTGAGTGGTGTTATGTCCTTTTCATTCCTAATACTACTACTACTACTACTGCTACATCGACCTCTTTCTCTTTTCCATTATCAGTTGTCGCCATAGCGAATCATTCTTCAACCCTAAACGAAGGGTCAAGGTTAACTTAAGCCGAAGTTGTGTAATGACCGCTAGAGGGCAGTCGCGCTCTTTCCGTTGTAAACGACTGTGAAAGACTCATCAAAACATATGCAACATTCTTTTGAATTGAATTTTGAATGGAATGCCTTATTGTCATTGTAAAATATTTTTTATTGATTTCGTTAGCTGTATTTAGTTAGGGCTCAAATGAAACAAACACATTGCCATTTATAACTGTTGTGTAAAATTCTTTCTACATAGGACTGACTGATGAGGAGACAGTTAAATCAAAGGATGCCTGAATCTTCATGAACTTCAATATACACTTACATCACTTTTATTTAATTATACAATTGTATGTAGCCTATTGTTTTTTGTACAGTATTGTACAATTGTAATACACAAATGTATGTTTTGTTAAAATACAAGAACTGTTATAGACGTTTGAATTAAATAAAAAAGACATCTTTGGTATTTTGCGGAGTTTGAAACGTTTACAACATATATCACTTTCTCTTATCAAATAATCCCAACGCGCGATACAGATCCAGCGGTGTGGTGTCATCATAAATTGACGACGCTTTGAAGTGACGCGATAGGAAACGAGGACATTTTTTTTCGGTTTCGAGCTTTTTTATTTTTTTATTTTTTTATTTTTTTTTGTCAGAGTAAATCATTTTACAAAACATTTACAATTACAACAAAGTATGGATTATATAAAGAACATTCCAAACCAAATCAAAAAGAAAAAAAAAAACAAATAAATAAGAAAAATAATACAAAAGAAATAAAATAATAATAAATAAATAAAAAGCAAAGAGCGCAATATAACAATTATAATAGCACTAGAAAAGTAGAGACTTAGAAATACACTTTACAAGATTTCTGGACCTTTTGTTGAGTTTGACCACATGTCATTTCGCTTATTCGATTGCTCCGACCTGGCGGCCTCTCTTCTTCTCCCGCATCCTAGAGGGGTGGAGCCAAGGACGCGAGGACGCACACATAAAGAATTGAGTAGCACCCAAGGTTTTTTTTTATCACGTCACTGAGCATTTAATCACGTCACTTTGTGCTTAATTGTGACAAAACCAATTCTTTTGCGCAACAATTATTTCAACCAAACAATTCATCGCCTTAAAATACTGCAACGCATTCGTGAATGCGTTTCCACCACTGCCTCGGAATTGTCTCTACACACACCTCCGCTTTTTTTCTTATGCTTAATTTGAAATTGCCGCATTTTCTCTCGATCCTGCGGCTCGCACCGTTTAACTTCAAATCCCACAATGCAGTTCTGCGGATCTGCGCCTTTATTTCCGGTGACGCGGGAAGCCTGACGCCCGGTAAATTGCACAACATAAAGTCGGCGTATCATTCATATATCTGACTTTTCCTTTATAGTTGTAATTTACCAGGATATCTTTTTATGCCACATACTTCGATGAAATGGCGACTATAATTGGGAAAGGTAATAAAACGAATTATGTTATTTACGAATGCTGTAGTATACAGATTAAAGTAACACATTGAAGCACATTTGGCTTCAATGGTCATTAGGATAGTAAACATGTGGCTACTAATCGTTCTTTGTTGAACGCGGTGTCACGTGTTGCTGTTGTTTACACGCGTCACTGAGTAAAAGTTCCGTATGGTGTTCAACTTTTGATTTTTAAACATAGTGACGAAAACATGTTCTCTTTTCAGACTATCAGAGCATCTCAATGCAGCGGAACGACTTATGAAAGTCAAAACTGAACAACGCCATTCAACTATCTACTTTTTATATTCTGCTATAAAGGTTTGAGGTGAAAAAAAATTTGTGCTGACTTTGATTGACGTTTGAAATATTTACACTGTTATATTACACCTTGCACATTGTGTGTGTGTGTGTGTGTGTGTGTGTGTGTGTGTGTGTGTGTGTTTGTGTGTGTGTGTGTTGTTCAGGTGTGTGATGGGTTCTGGTCTACTTCCTGTTGCACAGCAGCTGCTGAAAGACTTGCATAGAGCTTACTCACAGACCAGTGAAGGTAAGGACACACACACACACACACACACACACACACACACACACACAGTCTCCTTAAGACTGATCTAAACTGATCTAGACTGATCTGGGGAAATAACTAAATATATTATTATTATTGCTTTCATTTTAATTGTTACTAATTTAGCTTTGCCTTATTTATTTTCCTAGAATTAAGTACTGTACAGAATACCAGTATTTGTTTATTTTCTGCAATTCCTGTGTTCGGACTCAAGGTGGCGCACCAGCACCAGTTTATCTTTCATAAAAGACTTCACTACAGTGACAATGAAAGTTTGCAAAGAAATCAAACTAATTCTTAGAAATGTTTTAACCAGATACTATTTGTGTCGTTAACGTTTGCAATGCAGGTTAAGAAGGCTTCTTAATTGCATTTCAATTACTACCGTATTCATATTATTAATATTATTATTGTAATTGTTAATTTGCATTACACACGCTTTCTGTAATTGGGATTGTGTTTTCTTCTTTATATAGTCTGTTGTAGTTTCTTTGTAGTTTTGTGAATTCCTAACAATTTGAACAATACTAGTTGATACACTGATGCATTTATTGTTTTTTTTTCTGAATTGCAGTTGATGTAATTGTTGTAGCATGTGTGTAGCTTTATCCAGATCTAAACCGTTCTCTTCCTCTCTCCCGTAGTGCCCGACGATCTATTGATAGCGTGAGTGCCCTTTCTTCTTCTCTCACGTGTACTAAGTGCGTGATTTGCAATTCCACATGTGTTGTCATGTTTTAGGTTAATTTGCGCTAATATTAACAGTAGTTTGCTGATTGTAAAGGTGTTTATGTGTGAATGCGGATCAGACGGGCTTTCCCATACACACACTCTGTCTAGACGTCATTGTCTGAATTAAGCGCCACTTTAAAAGTACGTTCAGGCCACAATGACAGGCACAGGAAGTGCTGAGCCGCTGTCATTCCTGTGGGAATCGCATTCCTCCTGAAATATACTTTACGGCCAGCTCGAGGTTCAGTGTCTTGTGATGACGCTCATCTCTTCGGTTCTCTCAGACTGTTTCAAATTGCAATGGAGTTCAAATGGAACCTCAAATTGTCATTCCGAGTTCTGAGCCTTTTATGATTTATTTTAACACTCTGTCGTGGAATGTTCTAGGGCTGCAGCTAACGATTATTTTCTGTGCGATTTTTTTTTTTTTCAATGCATCTACTAATCGATCAACTACTTTTTTTTTGTCAATCTAACGATTCTTCTTTTTCCACGAACAATAAGTTGTTCCAAAAAATAAAATAAACGTTATGCTATTTGGTTTTTAATGAACACTGTCTTTTATTTTAAGCACAAAGGCATTACTGTATAAAGAAACCCAGCCACCTCTTAATGTGCTTTAAAAACGAGCCAATCAAACAGCAGAATTTCCAGCACTTCACTGGTCATTAGCGCCTAAAATCATTTACTTCATAAAGTCATTGATTAATTGTGATGAATATTGATAATGCGATTGACGTGAGGCCGGTGTTGTTGTTTCTGCTGCGTCAGGTTGCGGTTTGTGTTCGGGCCGTGTGCTGTTCGGGCTCTGGACCTGGTGGACCGGCGCTCCGTCTCCTGCATCTCGTCCCCCAGCGGTCGCCAGGCTTTTCAGGTTGGTTTCTCATGCCGTTACTTGCTCCTGGAGCTGTTGTGTTTTTACAGGCGTGCGGTGGCGCTGGTAAGTCTTGTGACGCTCTTGTTCCTTCTCAGTAAAAGTCAACCGTCCCCGTTATGATTCATCTCCGTGTCCGTCAGGGTTGCAATCTGGGGTGTTTTTTGCATTCCACTTTGACGCTTGGCCACTTGTTCCCGTCAGCGTCATACAGAGTTAATCACCGTATTTACTGTATTTATATGAATATAAGCACCTTTTTTTCCCCCCAACTTTAGCTTAAAAACTAGGGTGGTGCTTAAATGTATATATTTATAATAAATATATTTATTATAAATATATAAAATATATTTAATTTATATATACATATAATATAATTATGACATTAATTATATTATATATTAAATTATATTACCGTATTTTCTGGACTATAAGCCGCACTTGTATATAAGCCGCATCTGCACTATTTTCGAAAAATAAAAATAAAAAAAAGATAAACAAGCCGCATCCACGGATATGTATGTTTTTGGATTAGATTTTTTTTCTTTATTACATAAGTTTGCGGATTCACTTAGCTGATTTTTTAAATTCGGTATGCAGAAATTATAAATGAAATATATCGAAATATTTGTGCAAGACCGCGAGGTCTGCGAGGTCTGCTGATGTAGCTGCCATATCCCGCGCGTCTCTCGCGCGTCAACAATGTCGGACGGCACCAGCGCTAGCGCCTGATATTCCCCCATTTAAACACTTTGAAAATTAATATCTCCGCAGCGACGCGTGCAAGGTTTATTATTATTCAATATTTTGTTCCGTTACTGTATGCATAACAATTTTTCGTTTTTACGTGGTGCAATAATTGTTTTTTTGCTTGCATTTGTTAAATTAATGATTGTATGAAATGTTATAGTATTGGTAGCATGAAAATTTTTCATTTTTTTACTGGTGCATAAAACAATAAAACGGCACGGTGGCGCAGTGGGTAGCGCTGTCGCCTCACAGCAAGAAGGTTCCGATTGTGACTCGGGGTGTGAGTTCGAGTCCGGTCGGGGCCTTTCTTTGTGGAGTTTGCATGTTCTCCCCGTGTTTGCGTGGGTTTCCTCCGGGTGGTCCGGTTTCCCCCACAGCGAGGAAAAAACATGCGTTCAGGTTAATCTGGCCGTGTGTGTGAGTGTGTGTGTGGTGTGTATGCCCGGATCAGAGTGAACGCTGGCGCAGATTGGCTGCCGCTGCTCTCCCGGGCAATTGGTGGAATACCAATGCGTGTGAATGTTGTGTATACTTCTGTAAGGTGTCCTTGAGGGTCTCGAAAGGCGCCATAAAAATAAAAAATTTAATGCATTATTATTATTATTAATATTAAAACACTTACTGTTTTATTGCTTGACATTCATTGTACTGTATGTATCTAAAATCTTTAGTACATACTGCTTAAAAATCTTTCGTTTTTTTTTATGTTGTGCACTTACTTGCCATTATTACTAGACATCTGTTCCTGTGATTTTTGTACTGAGATGTCTGTTAACATTACTTTAATAAAGAATACTACGTGAAAAAAAGTGTTTTAAAAGTCTGAATAAGTGTTAAATAAATATGTAAATGCGGATTTTCACCTATTGCGGTCGGGCTTGGAACTTATCTACCGCGATAAACCAGGGTTCACTGTATTTACTACAGGAACAGAACAATTTTGAATTGTAATTGTACATGTGTGTAACTAAATAGATCCTTTCTTAACCTGTATTTTAACACCAGCAACTTTGCTGATTAAAACTTAAAAAAATGATATCTGCTTAGAGCGGACCTAGTGGTGGAAAAAAGTAGCCGCTTATAGTCCGGAAAATACGTTATATAAGTTATTGTATTATATTAATATAATATTTAATTATATAATACAAAATAATACAGTATAATATATACATAATAAACTAATATATAATATAATATAATATAATATGATATTTTAAATTATATTATTATATCATTTATTATATATTATATTCTATTATAATAATATAATACAAAGTAATATATGATAATATAATATATGTATATATAAACTGATATATAATATAATATATTATTTTATATGCATTTATATAAACTTTCAAGTTTCCATGTTTTAAGTCAGGATCGATCACATATAAAGGGAAACGTGTCCTCTTTTCTTTCTTTACATAATGGTTTCGAATGCAGACGTGCAGATATGATTTCATTGGCTGAATAACAGAAATACAGAAACATTAAACACAATTCGTTCCGTTTACTAGATCTGTTATCCAGTAAAACGACATTGATGTGATACAAGTCACAAGTTAGGTTTGTTTTAGGAGGAAAAATAAGTAGTGTTTACGCAAATTAATTGTTATTTTTAAGAATTAATATTTTTCATGCACAAATTAAACTTTTTTAAATTTGTTTTTGTTTTTTTACATTTCTGCTTCATTTACATTCATTTTCTACTAAAAATACAATTTTTTCTTTCTTTAACAAGTCTAATTTGTGACTTGTATCATTTTGATTTCGTTTTTTTCTTGAATAATTGGTAAAAAAAAAAAAAAAACACAGTGTTTGAGCTGAACTCTACCGGACACACAGTCTGACCCACGTCCAATAACGGCTGTAAGAATGTACCATACATGTGCAATAACGTCATTTATGTTTCTTTTTATTGGGCGAGAGGTGATCTAAATTTACGTGGAGATATCCTCTTTTTTTTGTTTTTTTCTCTTCCAATGACAATTTAGAATTTTTCAACACACAATCAAACACAGTGCATATTTTATTCTGTAATTTGCATTTCTGCTCCATCGACGATCATGTGGTTGTTCCTGCAGCGGCAGCAAACGCTTCCGGTTAATTCCACTGGCTCATTAATATGTCATTGTGATTGTCATAGTGTATTAAAATCAGCGGCGCTTAATAACGTTTCGGCCTGCGGCTGCGTGACCTCCACCTCCGTCTTTATTAACACTGCAGCTTTCGGCCCGACACCACAATATTGGCTCCGTCTTGATGCTGCTAAAGTTGTAGTTGTAGCTTAGCTGATGTAAATGTCAAACAGGATTTTTCCCTGTGTGTGGGTGACATTGATTCCGTATTTACGCAAATATAAACACCACTTTTTTCAAAATTCCATCGCTCAAAAACTAGTTCGGTGCTTATAATTGCCGATTTCAAATATGAACGTATATGAGCGCATATTTTTCATATTTCAAATCCACATAAACAATCACACATAAACAGAATCACGCCGTCTTTATGCAGTGGCGCGCGTGTGCGTCTAAATAACGATGGTTTGTAGGCAGACGTGCGTACAGTATAAACGTTTACTGAGCTCAATCACAGAAATGAAGAAATATTAGACACGCCGAGACACTTTACAGGGACAAAATAACACTGGATGACTAAATACAGTACAATAATATATATTACAACAAACAGAGACTACAAACCACGGCCGCTTAGCTTAGCGCAACCGGCTACAAACGAGTCCGTTGTGTGATCGCAGGAAGAGTCGAAACGGTCGAAAATGAAGAACATGGGCAAGGAGTAAAAAAAATTCAAGGAACAGACACAATCAAAACGCTGGGTCGATGCACAGGGGATAATAATCCTTCCTCTTCATTAGATATACAGAGCTTGAAACAGGCCTGAGCTTGAAACAATTGCTCTGCACATGTGCAGACTCTGACTGGAGAGCAAAGGATGTTGGTCCTGACCACTAGAATCGACTTTTTGTTATCTAATATTCAAGTAAAATGATACGAGTCACAATTTAGGTTTTGTAGAAAAAAAATTGTATTTTTAAGAGAATATTAACGTACAGTAATTGAACCATAAACGTTTAGAATCACTGTACTGTTAATATTGAACCAAAACACTTAGTCTATAGTGCTTTTCAAAAAGACAACAATATTGAACTGTTAATTATTCTTATTCTTATTCTCAAAAATGTCTATGTTGTGAATACGAAAGTATGTCTTGTGAAGTGGACCGATTCGCTTCAGGCTGCTTGATGTTCTAGTATAAGTGACATTAATGGCTTGTGGTCTTTGGAAAAGCAGTTTATTTTGTTCTTCTCTTCCCATCAGATTTTCTTTAATAAGGTGAGATATTTTATATCTATCTCTTGCTATGGAGAGAATGCTGCTTGGTTTGGTGCAAAACAATGTTGGTATTTTGAAAGGTTAGGTTTGAGTTGTTGTAGTCTGTCCGAGAGGTCGATGTCGTCGTCTTCAGGAGAAACGCTCATTACCTTCGGCTTCTCGACGGTGAGGTGTGTAACTGCGCTCGAGCGAGACGGGGCTGTCTTTCCTGTTCACACACACACACACACACACACACACACACACACACACACGTTACAATCAAACACGTGCAAATAAAACTGAAATTTAAGTTGAGAAATGTTTTTATTTTTGCAAACAGGTTTAGCTTGTAACTTGTATCCACTTGTGTCCAGTCATCTCTCCCTTGTGTCATATTAGTAATAAATCAGATTTGTAAGTAATTAAAGATTAAGTGGTCAGATTAGTGTCAAAAATATCGGAGAAACAAACGAAAATTCATTGTTTGTTTATTTTTCGGTTTCAATCTTCACATTTTTTTTTGTCTTTATTTGTGCATTTCAGTTTATTTTAATATTAAATAGTTTCATTTTTTTGGGGGGGGGTTGGACTTTGGAGGCGGGCCTTACTCTGATTGGCTTGTGAGAATGTGATTGACAACGGTCGACTAGTAAGTGCGGGAGGTTTGTTCTTCAAGTATTTATTAGTTTGTTCATACGTAATTTATTGTTATTATTATTATTACTACATTACATATGAATACATTTTATTTATAAGACGCCTTTCAGGACTTTCTCTTCGCACACACCGTTTTAAAATGTTTCGATGTGTAGAGGCAAACATGTCTCATTCTGAAGTCGTCTGCCAGAACAGTAATCTAGCAAAGTTGTGCAAAAACAACGCTTTTATTACAGTTTATCGTATACAACTATATAAAAAAAAACGAGCTTCCTGTCAACCACTGCCAATCACATTCTCACCAGCCAATCAGAGTAAGGCCCGCCCCCATGTGAAACTAGTGCCAAAAGCAAAAATGTGAAGTATTTTTATTTGTTTCATAGAAATATGCCCCTTTTGGGCGCAAATCTGATCCAATCACTGGAGGTCTGGCCAGAGAAGCTTGGTTTAATCTCGCAGTCGGATCCGCCAGTTTGTTTTAGCTGCTGATATTAACTCTCCGGCGATGCCATAACACTTAACAGTGACTAAAAACACTAGAAAAGTAAGATTAAATTGAATCATTAATATGTGAACAGAGACCATATTGCATCCGGTCGATCTGTGCTAACGGCTAGCACCTGAAAACGAATCCATGAACGCAAAAGCATTGGCGCAGAAAGAAAATAGTTCAAAACGAAGAACGCCAATCAAATGGCTCTGTCCGCTACACGGAGAAAAACATGACCATTCTAATATTTAAGTCCTATGTAAACCGAGCTCAGTCAGCTTTACTCTTTGCTCGTTTAGTGCAAAGGCTCATGGGAACCAGTGAGCCGCAAAGCATTATGGGAGTTGTAGTTCTGATCGCTCGAATAGATCCTTTTTTATTTTTTTTAAACGACGTTGAAGTGAAACGAGTCATTGAAGTGAACAAGTTTGTTAAATAAAGAAATAGCCAGAATTGTTTTTATTTTTTTTTTTTAATGTTGTGCCTGAAAAATGAGAACCACACCTCCCGGATGCTTCCTGGTTAGCGCCGTGTCTCGTTGTTTCGCCTGTTTCTCTGAACGTTTTTTTTTAACGACTCCAGACCTTCTAGTTTGAAACCATCTTTTATTTAATCTTTTATGTCTGTCTGTTCCACCAGCTTGGCTCTCTGACTCTAATCGCTTTCACCACATCTTCTTGCACAGCCCCGGGCGCTTTGAAAGAGTGGGCGATGCGTGCCAAGGAGAGTTCCACGTTTAGCCCTGTGACTTCCAGTCTAGTGCTGTTTGCGAAATGCTGATGTTGGTACACAAAACCCTGAGCGCCATTTCAACAGCCTTTTTCAATTTTTTGCCAATCTATTTTCGGTTTGAACTACGACTCGAGTAACTTCATCACACACTGCACCAGTCTCTCTTTCCCAACACTAATGTGTCCGTTCGTCATGTCACGGCACACCACTGCTCCGTATTGAAATGTAAATATATTAAAACCTTCAAATTGGTTAGTCGAGATTCAGTTTAAGTCAGTCAGAACACACACACTCTTTCCAGATCTGTATTTCTACTCCAAGAAATGCGACGGCAACTTGGCTACTTCACCGACCGGTCAACTTTTGATAATGCTTGATCATTTCACCGTGGCCCAAAAGTTGGTATTTTATATAAAAAAAAAAATTTCCAAAATAAAAAAGCAGTGCTTTATGAAGAGAAATATGAAGTTATTTAACATGTTACTTTTATTTAAATATTTTTATTTGATATTTGAAGTTTTATTTTTATATATATATATAAAAAAAATGTTTTCTATTTAAAATCTTTGTCTGCTTTTTGTTTTAAAATTTCAGACACCTTTTTAAAATTAGACTTGTTAAAATTGCATTTCCTCATTTGTGGCTTATATTCTTAAGCCTTAAGATTCTTAAGATCTGTGGCATCTCTTCCTCACGTGGGCGCGTCACGCGGCACCAACATTATCAAGAAACATTTGAAAATAATGTGCCGAGGAATATCCCGTGCTGTTGAATGCGGTCAAACCAGGCGCGTCATCGAGAAAGACGGTCAAGCAGCCACATTGTTTTTTGTTGCGCTCCTGATTCTGTTATTACAGTGCTCAGTGTTCCAGCCATGTAAAATGCCTGAGCCACTTCACTCTTACTGGTTGATAATAAAGCCTTTATTATTATTATTAGAGAAAGTAACCGATAAAACGCGATCATTCATGTGAACTTTATATTTAGAAAAAATAACCGCTAAAATATCAGTTTATTACACTTTACATCACGTTCTCATGTGAAGCATTTTTGTTCGTTTCTTAGAAATTTATGTTTGATATTTTCGGCGCTCATCTGATTCCATATTAATTCAGTTATGGCTGAATCACGATCAGCTGATCAATAAAAGAATCAGAACTCATGTGTGATTAAACCGATCACGTTTGGTTTGTTTGGCCAGCGAATTGAAAAATACCAGTGGAAGAGTGTGTTACTTATGGAAATGGACAACTGTGATCACTAACTACCATTAGAGCTCGATCTGCTGGATAATCCTAAATTCACGTCACCGTGGGAAATAATTTGTGCTTTACATCTGGTAAATCCATTCGCAATATTAATATTTCAAAAGTGTTGATTGTGAAAATTGATTTTTCTTGCCATAAATCCAGTATTATTGGCAAGCAAAAATTGAACGGCTCAAAAACTTGCGTGGTGCAAGTTAAAAGACTTTTTTTCAAGTCTTTTAATCGCTGATTTCAAATGCACGTATATATAAGCGCTCATTTCTTTAATAATGGTTCTGGAGGCAGACTTGCATATCAGTTTTTAATAGCTCAATAACAGAAATAAAGAAACATTTGAAACGCCGCGACGAGTAACAGTGGCTAAATAACACTGGAAGAAGTAAGATTAAACTAAATACAGTTATTAATATTTGAACACACGGACCGTATTGCGTCCCGTTGACCTGCGCTAATGGCTAACAGCTAGCGCCTGAAAACGAGACCTTAAGAATGCAAAAACTTCAGAGCAAAAAGAAAACGGTTCAAAGCGAAGAACACCAATCAAATCTCTCTGTTTGCTGCACAGAATTTACGTCTCACTAAAACCGAGCTCAGTCAGCTTTACTCTTATAAAAACTTATGGGAACCAGTGAACAGCCAAGCGTTCTGGGAGTTGTAGTTTCGATCGCTAGAATAGATTTTTTATTATTATTATTATTATTATTATTATTATTATTATTTCTAAGTAAAACGACATGATAAGTTGGGTTTTTTAAATAAAGAAAAAACTGTATTTTAAAGAGAAAATGTACGTAATTTGGCAAAATAATGTTTTTGAATTTTTATTTTGTGACTTTAAAATTAAAGGGTGCTTATATGGATTTGTCACCCAGATGTTGCAGGTTTGAATCCCGGTCAAGCTTGGTGTCCTTGATAAGACTGCCCACTTCTCCGGGTTTGTGTGTGTCACTGGAGGGTTAAATGTAGAGGACATTAACCTCTAGAGACCAGAGTCTGAAATTACTACATTCTTTTTAAAATTTGCTTTGCTAGTTGAGCTTCTGGGAGAGCAATACGTGTAAAAATGAAGCATCGATTTCTTTTTTTTGCATGATTCATTGTTGGAGATATTATATTTGTTATTACTAAAGATATGCATATCTTTTGTGTCCTAACGTCTTTTGTGTCCTAACGTCCTAACGACACGTCTTACCTAAACATCACACACGTAATTTTTCGTAAATAATACATTTTAATACTTCCTATGCAATGACTTGTGTCTGGCACTGCGTCCGCCGGAACTTCCATTCTGTTCGCCGCCATTTTTGCTTTAACTGCTCTTTTGTGGCGTCCGATACGAGAGTCTAAGACCACGACAACATGGTAAATCCATTTTAGCACGTCAGGTGCAATGTGTTTTTCACACAACGGGTGGGAAAATTCCCGGACGGTCAGTACACAGACAAAGACATCAGACTCGAGGTTAACGTTACTGCCCCTTGTGGCCACACTGACACTCACTAAATAACACTCTGCAAAACAAATCTACATTAAATAAAATGAGTAAAAAAAAAAAGTTAAATTGAGTAAAATTACCTGCCAATTGGTAAGACGGCTTGAAACAAGTCCTACTTTCTGGAAACATGCAACTTAAGCCTAATTTCAAGATGGTTCATTTATCTTGCAAGAAAACATAAAACAGGATTTATTATCTGATTTTGAGATTTTTTTTTTTTTTGGCTTGTCAACACTTTTTGCCGTGGCAACTTCTGAGATGTGAAATGCTGATGGAGCTAGAAGACAGATGATCTTGCCTGGTCATTTTCCAACCTGTTTAAGTAGAGTTGAGTTGAGTTGTTGAGCTGGTTGTCGTAGATGATCCTTCTGACTCATCCACGGAACTCATCCATAAACTCATCCATTTATCAGAGACGCCTGGTAATGGCTGCACTAGGATTTATTCACCTCGATAAGCCCGTTGTGAGTTCTTCTCTGGTGGGAAATGTGACTGATCCCCAACGAGGACCACTAATGAACAGGTCTTAAATGTAGGTTTGAGCTTCCATCATGGGGAACATAGAGGTCCACGTGCTGTCACCACGAGTCAGAAGATGTGAATATGTGTGCGTTTGACGAAGGTCGAAGGTCATGGTCCACTCTGAGTGTTGGGGGTGTGACGGATGGGTGGGCTTCACGTTCGCTATTGATCCTTGCAATTGATCGACGCTATTGACTTCCTGATCCGCTGCCTTTCTGGGAAAATCACAATTTGTTGAAGAAAAAAAAACACCAATTGCAAATGAGATGAACGTTTTTTTTCCGACGACACTGTCATTTTCTGACCATTGTTTGGGGAATAAGTGTGCGATTTACTCTATAAGCCATATATGATTTGCTAGCTCAATTTTTACAATTCTGTCGATTACATTTTCATGCAAAATTCTATCACTATGCAAAATGTATTTTGCTCGTAGCAAATGGTTGTTTTATATGTTTGTTGGAAGAAAAAAAACCTTCCTCTATAACCGGGTGCTGCTCGTGTGTGTGTTTGAGCTTGACTGTTTGTGATTGGCTGTCAGGTGCTGGGCGGATCCGGACGCGTGTACACGTGCTTCACTTCCTGTCTCTACTGCCCGTGTCCGGCCTTCTCTTTCTCGGTCCTCAGGAGGAACGAAAGTCTGATGGTGAGGTAACATCCTGCTTTCACATACATCCTCGTCCGCTCACAGTCTCTCGTTTGTCTGTTTTCCCCTTCGTGTTTTTTTAATGCCTCACATTTAGTTGTATAGTTTTTATATTGAAATCAAACTAAAATAGAAATTCAGTGACAAACCTCAAAAATCCCAATTTCTCAATTCTTAATTTTTTAATTTAATCCACATATTTCACCCAAAACAGTTTTGACTAAAAACTTAAATTTATTCCACATATTTCACTCGATTTGACTCGAATCCACAAATTCCACAAATTTGACTAATAGATATTAAATAGTGTTACATTTCCTGTCTTTACGCAGTTGCGTTTCACGGCTTTTCTGTGTTTTTTTTTTTTGCGTTTTTCCTGGCACGGTAATGTTTTACCATTACCATGTCAGTCGTCTAAGTTTTAATTTGTGTATTACATATAAAAAGAAGACATATTTCCATTTTTTTGCGATTGAAATGTGGAAAAATGGCCTCTTGTATGTACACGCATATTTGAAATATGCGCATAAGCACCACCCAATTTTTCTAGCTTTTAAAATGGTAAAGAGTGCTTCTATTCACATAAATACGGTGTATCAAACCTCGGCCGTACTGTACGTTTACTGTACGCTATTCACCCATGAGACGTGCAGCTCCATGTTAGAATCATGGCGGCTCTTCTCTGGAGTCCAGATGTTGTTTTAATAACAGGTAGTAACAGATGTAATAACATCTAATTAGGATCTAATAAAATCAACGTCAATTTTTTTATAACTGTCCTGTTATGTTCGTCTCAGAGGAGCATCAATACTGTTCGCGGGTCAGTATGAACTTGTGGGCCTTTTGTTATGCATGTAAGTGTAAGAAACCAAAAAGTTCCCCAAAACCTTGTGTGTGTGTGTGTGTGTGTGTGTGTGTGTGTGCGTGTGCGTGCGTGTGTGTGTTGCAAGTAATATAGTATTTGATCTTTCGGACTCTTTTTAGCTTCCTGTTTGTCCGAAGGGTCAAATTGATCCGAACATTATCTTTGTAGCACAAACATGTAGTGTGGTGTTGCAAATATGTCAGCTGAATCGTTATATTTTTTTATAGGATTATTACACCAAATAAGCCAAGCAGAACAAGTATTTTACAATTATTTTTAAACTTTGAAAACGTAAACATACACGGAACATACAGTAATAGGAGGGTTAGTTGACTCTTTTCCTTCTTTGCTACTTCTGAACACAGATGAACAATGGACATTTTTCTGCTTTAAAGATTTTTTTTCTTCCTAATTCCGCATGCCATCTGTGCGTCGGCCCGAGACTGAGAAAAGCTCTATATAAATAACCTTGAACATCTGGAGGTCTGAGTGGAAGTGCAGTCGAGCTGAACCTCCAACAAGTCCTGCGCCATCCCACATATCATTGGTCTGAACAGCGTGTGGCGTCTGACGGGACTAGAACCTTCTCTGTGCTCTCCTCCGCAGTGTAAGCACCTTCTGGCCGTCTGCGTGAGTCAAGCCCTGGGCTTGTGTCTGCACGAGAGGGTCTCGGATCAGAACATGACCCTCATGCTGGCCGGCCTGACCCGCGACTGATGGACCATTTAGTCTGAAGCTTTTGTGCTCAACAAATAAGGATATTGACATGTCGGTGTGCAGTCGATTTAGGGAGGGGGATAAAGAATAAACTCAAATTCTAATTTTATTGTCCCATTCACGTTCTACATGGTCCAACATGAAGTGAAATGTATTCTCTCGTCGTACAGCATTTAAACTTAGGGGGTGCATTAAGAAATTTGACTACAAAAATACAATAAAATGCCGTAAATATAAGATTTTATTTGAAGATAAAAATATGAATAAAATACTAAAACTATGAAGATACAAAGTCAATAAAAATACAGTAGAAATAAGGATTACAAATGAGTAGAAATACACAATGAGTAAAAATACCAATACAAAGAAGTGACTCAGTGATCCAGAAAGTGACTAGTTAAAAACACAGACATCCAATTTTGCCTGTACCGGTTTTTGAAAAGAATTTCATGCATTGTTGTGTTTACATTTACAAGTTTTCACGTGTGTATGTATGTGTGTGAATATACCGTGTTTACATGTTTGTCCTTTTATATATTTCTGTGTTTATATATTAGTGCTGTCAAACGATACATTTTTTTTAACCAATTAATCGCACTTCCCTATCCAAATTAATCGCAATAAAATGACTGAAGCTTGTAATATTGGATTTTGTGGTGTAATATATAAATTAATGTAAATGCAACACTGAATAAACACTAGTTTAAATGCTGTAATGTAATTTAGTAAACATTTTGTTCAATTTGCAATATATTTTCTTATTTTTTTAACCCCTTTTTTAAAAGTCACACTTTTTTCAAGATAAAACACTCTCAAACATTTTTGTTCTTAAATGTAAGCGTTTTACATCATTTGAAAGTTTGAAGTACCTGTTTTTTTAGGTTACACTCTTAATAAAAACAGGACGCTGTGTTTTGTTTTTTTGAAAAATAAATAAATAATAAAAACTAAAGCCTGAAGCGTGTTTCGTCTTCTCTGCTAGGTGGAAATGAACTGCAACAATAAATAAATCACACAAACATAAAACATATGTCTACATAAACTTTAGAATGTCTGTTTTTAAATGTAAGTGTAAGTAAATACAGTGTTGTCAGTTTATCTAATCCATAAGAATCTCAAGGTGAGGCTTAGTCCGTCTCGTCACTCTTTATTAGCGGGTAATGAGCTGAGATGGCCCCGCCCCCTCACAAATCAGTGGCTATATATGTATATAGCATAAAACCTGTATTAGTAGGCCACTATTAAACAGGTAATATGTAGGTGTGACAGACCACTTTATCGCACTGTGTCTTTTAGGGCTTGCCGTACCGACAAAGAATGTTAAAATGTGTATAACTGTGTCTAATCCTGTGCGTGATGAGACGTGCATTGAGTCCCCGTGATGGAAGAGTTGGAAAATAGAACGTTTAACTAATAGAGGTTTTAGGGTATACAGCGGTACATCGACTTATCAATGTCCTAGATAACGAAAATCCTGAGTTCCGAAATGCTTCGCAGAGAAAATGTCTTTATATTTTGGGTATAGGAAAGCAGCGCATTCTTTTCTTACCGTCGTTTAATCTACTTTACACGTCAAATAAACACAAAAAAACACTAGTAGTTTCAGAGATCTTTCTTCCGAAATATGAAAGAAGCTTGTCTTCGCCCAGAATGACGATGTTTTTATTTCTCTCCTGTAGCGCCGCCATCTTGAAATACCGTTGTGCAAATCCCTGTGATTCCCGTAAACTTGTCACGTTGCTTTGCCACCGTTCTTGTGAGATTACGGAAATCTCAAGGATTTGCATGACGTTGTGTGAGATTGTGTGCTGTATCATTACATACTGTACCTTTATAAACACCTGCCAACGGGCAGACTAAACAACTGCTATGTTTTTATTACATTTATTACCAATATTTTACCATTTATAAAACAATTTGTCTGAATTAATAAACTCCTGGCACTGATTAGATGGATTACAGGTAAAATACAGTAAGTCAGGGTGCGACTGTATATAATCAATGTCAATGAGGAATTTATTCAGTAGAAAACAGAATATAACAGGCTTGTTCTGTAATTGCCCGGACACTGATTTTCCCTTCACTAACTGGTTAGCGCTGCTGAACTCCCAGGGTTCTTCACTCGGCTGGAAATAGATCTGGGCCCAGACTCGGCTTCAACTGTTTATTTGCACTGAGCGCATGTGTTCGCTTTTTCCCATCGCACTGGCACATGAAAACCTCAAAAAGACTGTCACACGTTTTTTTACAAACCGCTTTTATTAACAAAATAACTGAGCACACAGATTGTCCGTGTTAAGTAAGACTGGGCTTTTCTCTCACGCGTAAGAGAGCAACTAACCGTGTTTGTGGCGTGAAGGCGAATCAGTGGAGGTCTCTTTTCTCTTTTAAAGCGCGTGTATTTCAGCAGAGTGCGGTACAGGGTCGTCTCCACCGGAAGGTTCTGGAACGCTCTTCTTGTTTAGCCCTTACGCATTACAAACGGAAACAACATCAAAATGTACGATGCTACAGGTCACTGCAGCGCAACCTTAGCCAACCCCTGCTGACCAGGTCAGACGCGACCTTAACCGACCCCTGCTGACCAGGTCAGACGCGACCTTAACCGACCCCTGCTGACCAGGTCAGACGCGACCTTAACCGACCCCTGCTGACCAGGTCAGACGCGACCTTAACCGACCCCTGCTGACCAGGTCAGACGCGACCTTAATCGACCCCTGCTGACCAGGTCAGATGTAACTTAATTGACCCCTGCTGAACAGGTCCAGCACAAACTTAACCTGCTGACCAAGTCCGGTGTGGTTTAACTGACCCCTGCTGACCAGGACCGGCCTGACCTAATCGTCCCCTGCTGACCGAGGCAGGAGTCACCTTAATTGACCCCTGCTGACCAGGTCCGGCATAATTTAACCAACCTCTGCTGACAAGGTCTAGTGTGACTTAAACGACCATTGCTAACCAGGTCCGGCGTGATTTAACCAACCCCTGCTGTCCAGGTCCAGTGTCTTTGGCCTGTAGTCACGTGACCTTGGCCGCTTCATTTAAGCGTTGGTTATCTGGGTGTCTAAAGCCATCGCTAGTAGAAACTGAAGCTCTCGTTAAATCAAGAAAAATAAGCTCAATTAACTTGAAAAATCCCGCAAGTTCTTTTAAAAAGTGTTTTGTAGCTGCGGACGTCTGGTCATCTGGGACGCTGGGTGTGACCGGTGTCTCAGCGAGAAACGAAGGCGACGTCGCAGCGCCTCCGATTACAAGCCGCCTTCGTTCCGTCCAGTGCGACCTGGAGGTTGGCGTCCCAGACCGGAAGCGTTCCGACACGAGCCCCGTCTGATCATTAAACGAGACTGGAACAAACGTCCCGATCCGTTCTGGGCCCGTGATGGGTTGCTCCGTGTGGTTTAGGCTGAACGAGTGTTCTCCTCATCTAACTCTGCAGGTGACACCCGGTCACTAGAGAAGCGGGTCGATGGTCATCGTGATCTGGTCCCGCTGGCCGGCGCCGCTGCCGTTGGAGCTTCGGTACAGCTCGTTCCGCCGGCACAGGAAGTGGCGGTTGAGAATCTTGCGGAAGGTGACGCGGAACTCGCGGATGCGGTAGGCGTAGATGATGGGGTTGACGGCGGAGTTGCCGTGGGAGAGGAGGATGGCGATGTTCATGATGACGCCGGGCTTCTTGAGGTGGCTGTGGAAGAGCGTGAGGCAGTTGAGGATGTGGACGGGCAGCCAGCAGAAGGCGAAGAGTCCCACGATGATGGACAGCGACTTGGCGGCGCGGATCTCCCGCTGCAGCAGGCCGTGGTGCTGGTTCTCACCGTTACCCACGCTGCACTTCAGCTCGATCTGACGCAGCTGCCGGCGCGCCACCGTGAAGATCTTGGCGTAGATGCCCAGCATGATGAGCAGCGGCGGCAACACGCAGCCCAGGAAGTTGAAGTACACCATGTAGCTCATGTCCACCACGTTCTCGAAGAAGCATTCCAGGAAGCAGCTGTGCGGGGCGTCCGTCGCCCCCCCGCTGCTGTTGGTCGGGCTGGAGCCGTTCGGGCTTCGGGAGCAGGACGAGTCTCTGCGGTTCCAGCCCACGAACGGGATCAGTCCGATGATGAAGGACAAGATCCACAGAATGGCGATGATCTCCCGCGCTCTTTTCCCCGTCACCAGCTCTCTGTACCTGGAGCAGAAGAGAAAGATCTGGGGTCACAGGGTCAGTTTCCGGGGGACGCTCGACGTGACGTGATTAATGTGGATAAATGAAGACTGGGTTGTAAAGTGTAACAACAATACATGAACGCAGCTGCAGTTCCCTGTGTTTCCTGTAGGTGGACACCCCAACGTCAACCAAATTACGAGTTTAATATATCAATTTAATTTCCACAGAATTCATTTCTCTCTAAATGTCTAAATATGTCTAGCTTTGTAATTTGACCAGATATATTTTCTATTGACGACAAGTTGTGTTCAGTTATTTAAAGTCATTTAAAAAAATCAATGTTTTAGTCTGTTTTTTTTTTTTTTTTTTTTTTTCAATATTTAGGTTGAAAAGTCTGTTGCGGTGTTTTGTAAATGTTTATCTTGTTTGTTTACACGTGCAATTTGATTCTTGTTAACAAGATTAAAAACTTTTAGATATAACGTTCTATGAGAAGCTGAAGTTTAGAATATCTTGATGTTTTACGATGTTGTTTACAAATGGAAATGTCACAAAATAAACAAACATCTAACAATCAACCGTATTTACACTTACATTAGTGTGTTTACTAACGATGAGTAGTTTAACATAATGTAAAGTTCAACTATGTTACAAGTTTCAGTGTTTTAATCCAGATTAACTGTGATTAATGGGTTAATTCAGATGCACATGGAGCTATATTTTGTTGCGTTAGTGTGTGTGTTTTTTACATTGTTGCATCCGGACATGACGGAACATTCCTGATTATTACAGCATGATCACGTCACACTAGTAACAACCACCAGCACAAACGTCTGATCAGACCAGTTCAGAAGCTAGCAACACGCCCAGAGAATATTGAGCGGAGTGTGTGTGTGTGTGTGTGTGTGTGTGTGTGTGTGTGTGTGTGTGACACGTCACTGCGTTTAGCTCCGAGTGAATAGACCGCTTTTGTCAGGCACTTCTTTCAGCTTTAACATTTTTTCTGTCAATGCCAACACTCTTCTCTCTGGCAACATGAGTAGAGAAGACTAGTCTCTCTCTCTCTCTCTCTCTCTCTCTCTCTCTCTCTCTCTCTCTCTCTCTATCTCTATCTCTTTCTGTCTGTCTCTCTCTATTTCTTTCTGTCTCTCTCTGTGTGTCTCACTTTCTCTCTCTCTCTTTCTGTGACTGTGTTTCTCTCTCTGTCTCAATATTTCACTCCCTTTCTTATTCTCTCTCTTTCTGTGTGTGTGTGTGTGTGTGTGTGTGTGTGTGTGTGTGTGTGTGTGGCTGTGTGCCCTTCTCTTTGTGTCACTCTATCTCTTATTCACTCTGTCTGTCTCTCTCTCTCTCTCTTTTTGCGTGTGTTGACACGTTTCTCTTTCTTTTATTCTCTCTCTTTCTGTGTGCGTGGCTATTTTTTTTCTCTCTCTTTCACTCTTTCTCTTATTCTCTCTCTTTCCGTGTGTGGGTCTCTCTCTCTCCCTCCCTCTTTGTCCGTCTCTATGACTGGTCTTCTCTATCTGTCTGTCTCTCCCTCAGACTCTCCATCTCTCTCTGTGTCTCTTTCTCTCACACCCCCTCCGTCTCTCCCTCCCCCTTATCCCCTTCTCTCTCTCTCTCTCTCCTTTTCTCTTCTCTCTCTCTCACTCAGTTCCCATCTATATTTTTCTCGCTCTCTCTCCCTCAGCATCCATCCATCCATCTATCTATCCATCTCATGTTTTCTCTCTCTTACTCCTATCTATATTTCTCTCTCTCTCTCTGTCTCTCTCTTGCTCCTCCACCCCCATCTCTTTCTCTAACCCTCAGCCTCTCTAGGTTCTGTTCCATGGAGCATTCTCCTTCTAACCCCTCCATTCTCCAGCTGTCTTGCTTCTTCTTTAGGCCACAGATCTCTGCCCAGTGTCAATGAAGCCGGTTTGGATGGACGACGGCATTGACTCTTTGGTGAAAAGCAGGTGAACAGGCCAAGCGCGGTGAAAAAACGCGGTGAAAAAAGAAAGACGTTTTAAAAATGCACCTATCGTCATCTGCGGGGCACAAGGCCACGCGCTCGAATGCGCCGAGTGATTTTCTCTCCGCTGTTTAAAACAATCAATACCTTGATCTGTAATGCTTCACTACCACTCCATCAATTCTTCGCTTCAAGTATTATTGACGACAAATGAGGTGTTCTCGGTTCTCTGTCAGGCTGGAATTAAAACTAGACATTTCCGTCCGCCTGTAAAGTTGTGAAAGTTGGTTTCAGAATACAAACCCAGAACTTAATATTCTCACTGTTGACCAATCTTTCCTAATCTTAATCAGATTAGTTGCCTTCATCAACGAGCACAATCCTCATGTGAACACAAACCTGAATCGTGCGCAAATTAGGGTAGATTAAAGTGTTTTACAGTATGACAACGGCTGAAGTCCGTTTGATCACTTTAAATACCCAAAAATATGGGACGCACACTGCATGTCGATTTTGGTTGGCGTGACGGAGGCAGGGCGATTAGCACAGTTTTTATAATTTAACCAAAAATATAGAAAGTTGCAATTTACTTGTTAATTTTCTTTACACATGGGCATTAGGTTGTACATACAGTATATATTAATATAATTAATTAATTCATTTATTAATTATTGCGTGTCTGTCTGGCCTGAACAAGCAAATCATAATACTGTACTACATTGTATTGTGATCCACTTACTTTGTTTTTACAGAATTTTAAAAATTGCATTCGTGTGTGAAAACCAGACCAAATGAGATCAAAATTGATTTTAGCCAGTCCTTTCACTGTGATTTCGGTTGTTGACATGGTTTTACGCAATTATATTAAATACGTATATTATAATTAACTAGTAAAACGGTATTCTACTAGTAACGACTATCTAGCCATTTTCACCGATATTTAGCTATTATTTTGTTGATGATAATCACACTGTCATTACCATGTCAAATCTTTTTGGCACTAACTTGATCCCATAAAAGAGGGATAAAACTAACGGTGACGTCGAGGATCACCCAATCAAAAGTAGAAAGCATCTTCATAGAATGCGCGAAGGATGGTTTACACCAGACGATGAAAATACGGGACAAAACCCGTCCCGTACTGATTCAAAACGGGACGCGCAAATACAATCTGAAATAAGGCACGATTCCGTATTTCAAGGGGCTTAAAATAACTGCCTTTCCGGTGCCCGGTAATTTAACCTGAAATGTCCGTGCGCGCGCTCGGAAACGTCACCGCGTTGCGTGATCGGGCGGGAAGGAAGGAAGCGCGCGCTCACCTCAGAGGGATCTTCACTGCCAGATATCTGTCGATGGCCACCGCCAGAAGGCTAAAAATCGAACTCTGGGTCAGTACCAGGACAAAACAGGCCAGGAACAGGCATCCGTAGAAGTCCGAGCGCAGACCGATGCTGATGGTGATGGCGAAGGGGATGGCGAGGCAGCCCACCAGAATATCCGCCACGGCCAGCGACACCAGAAAGTAGTTTGTGGCGTTCTTCAGAGTGGAGTTGATGGCCACAGCCCAGCACACGAGCACGTTACCGGCGATGGACACGACGGCGATCATCAGCTCGATGGCGATGTAGAGCGAATCCATCGCGAGCACAAGCAGGAGTTACGATGCCGCGAACAGACGTGTCACTCTGTGAGGCAGGCGGCGATACTCCGCGGATACTCCAACTTTCTGCTTCGCCGACACGGCCATCTGTTGATGCGCAAACAACGCGTAGGTCAGTGCGCGGCAGACGCCAGCAATCACAATCTAATCAAAACACAGAAAGTTGCAAGTGACGCGGGGAGCGCGCGCGCACTCACTCTCCTTCCTGCAGACTAGAAGTTGAGGTCTCTCTCTCTCTCTTTCTCTCTCGGGCTTTGCGGTGCTAAAGTGCGTCTGACGCACTCGGAGCGACACGCATGGCATTTCACGCAGCTCGTGCAGGGAAAACTGTGAGAAAACACGCACCGCCACCGTCTGGGGCGCGCGTCACAGCGCGTGGCCACGCCCCACCCGCACGGCGGTCTTTCCGCGCGCGCAGACCCGTCAGGAGGTGGATCTTTAGTAGTAAATTGTACACCAAACACGAAAATATGTACAACTGTAACGCAAAGTCGGCCAGCGAAGAAAATGAGTCAATTCAAACTTATGAAAGCGGTTTAGAGAAGCCGACGCGGCAGAACAACCTCGTTATCCGCTGGATTTGAATGGGCACAGTTTGTATTCGCACGTTTTACATTAATTTTTAACAGTAGAATCAGGCATTTATCTTTACAGATATGTCGTCATCGATTATCTTTAACAGTCTAAACCAAAGATCTTTCTGGACAAAGAAATCAGATTGTCTGAGTGTGTTTGTAAGACCCTGTTTGAGTGGAAGTATTGTGTAACTCCTAAAGCATTACATATATGTGTTGTAACACACACACACACACACACACACACACACACACACACACACACATGCGGTTATATTACAGTGAGGAACCATTATTGACAAATGAGGGGTGTCCCCCAGGGCCAGTGTCTTTTAAAGTGGACTGGCCCAACTATCTAAATCACTGGTCCAGGTTGAAGCGTAGAGTATTGATCCCAAAAAAATTGAAAAAAGTTTTATGTAGCTTAGTATAGCCTTGTGTCAACATTTTATGTCTCAGTATAGCCTTATGACAATTTTTTCCATGTCTCAGTATTGCCTTATGTCAAAATATTTTTTAGGTCTTAGAATAGCTTCATGCCAAATTTTGTTGTTTGTGTCAAAAAAATGTTATGTTTTAGTATAGCCTTATGTCAACATTTTATGTCTCAGTATAGCCTTATGACAATTTTTCCATGTCTTAGTATAGCCTTTTGTCAATTTTTTAATGTCTTAGCATAGCCTTGTGACAAAACGTGTTTAGTGTCTTAGTATAGCCTTATGATACATTTTTTTGTGTCTGATTATTGCCTCCAGTTGTGGTCCAGTGGTAGGGAATTGGATAATAGCTTGTTCTCTCTTACGTCTTAGCCTAATCACAACTTTTTTTGTATGTCTAAGTGTAGCCTTAGGTCAATACTTTTTATGTCTTATTAATGTCTTATGGCAATTTTTCAAATGTTTCAATGTCTTAGTATGTATGACAAAATGGTATTTTAGACGTGAAGTTTGAGCTGCTGTTGTGATCCAGCGGTAGAGAACAGAACTGTGTGTTTGAGAGGTTGCTGGTTCAAACCCCCTTATGTCAAAATTTATGTCTTAGTATAGTCTTATGTCAATTGTTTTATATATCGTAGTATTGTCTCATGGCAATTTTTACATGTGTTATTAGTTCCTTATTACAATTGTTCTATGTCTTAGGATAACCTTTTTAGATATTTATACTTGGGGTCCAGCAGTAGAGAACAGAACTGTGTGTTTGAGAGGTTGCTGGTTCAAAACCCCCTGCGGCTGGTTCTGCATTATGTCTTAGTATAGCCTTATGTCAACTTTTTTATGTCTTGGTACAGTCTTAAGTCAAAAATTTGTATAGCATTAGTATTAGTATAGCATTGTCACATTTTTTAAGGTCTTAGTATAGCCTTATGTCAAATTATTGTGGGTGTTAGTATAGCCTTAAGTCAGATTTTTATTATGTCTTAGTATAGCCTGATGTCAATTTTTTTTTTAAATCTTAGAACATTATGTCTTGGCATAGCCTTGTGCAATTTTTTTATGCCTTAGTATAGCCTTATGTCGAATTGTTTATGCCTTAGAATAGCCTTTTGTCAAATGTATGTCTTAGTATAGCTTTAAGTCAATTATTTTATGTCTTAGTATAGCCTTATGCAACATTTTTTTTGTCTTAGTATACCCTTACGTCAAATTTTGTAATGTCAAAAATTTGTATGCCTTATAACTTTATGTCTTGGGATAGCCTTATGTCAATTTTTGTCTTAGCCTTATGTCATTGTTCCCTTTCATAGTCAGGTCACTTCGACGTCCGTCAGTTACCCGACTATGGGATATCGGATGGCTAGCTATTCATGCCTCAAATCTTTACAATCGGCCAATGAACGGTCAAGTTCATGGCTGTGTGATTTTGCATGTCACCTTTGACCTGTACCAGCTGGTATAAAAGGCGGTGCAGGCATCATGCACATTACCTTGAGTACCTGATCGAAGCCGGTCGGGCAAACGCAGACTTCCAACGGCACATCCACGTCTCGTTCCCTGACCTATTCATAACCACAGACGTTCCCTTTCATAGTCAGGTCACTTCGACGTCAGTCTGACTATGGGATAATACAACAGGCCACGTCCAGGGCAGCATCCTACCGAAAAGAGCCCTCCGGCGCATCTAGCCGAGGAGCAGTCAGTGGATCTTCCACAGCATCTAGAGGTGGGCCTAGCCCGAAGGGTAGTAGCACTCACCTCCACCGGGGCAACCGAGGAATCTGTTGGCTCTCGACCCGTGCGTGGCGGACCCTCGCCAGGGTTGACGGAGAACACCTCTCACATGGTGCGAAGTATTGTGTTGAGATGCCGCGAGACGTCACTCTTCAAGAGAAGCCCAGTGTCTGTCGGGAACAGAGTAAAGCTCAGGAGAGGGAAGAGAGGGAAGAGAGCGCAGCCCTACTACTCCACCTCATCCCTAGGGAAACTTAGTCGTAGTATAAAAAAATCGAATTTTAAGTCAAAACTTTTATGCCTTGTGTCATATTTTTTATGTCTTAGCATAGCCTTATGTCAACATTTGTTATGTCTTAGTATTGCAGGCTGTCTTGTGTATGTAGCCAAAATAATAATAATAATAATAATAATAATAATAATTGAACCTTTATTAGTCCCTCAGTGGGGAGCGTGACAATTTTTAAAATCTTTTAGTAAAGCTTTATGACAAAATTCTGTCATGTCTTAGTATTTCTTTATGGAAAATCTTAGTATAGCCTTATGACATTTTTAAGTCTTAGTATAGCCTTATGACACGTTTAAAGAACATTTACCGTCCAAGTGCAAGAGCATAAACCAGCTGCATCTGTAAGGTGGTCGGGATCACATGACGTGTTACAGAGACGATTTAACTGGAAACAAATCGAGGCGTTAGTTTTACTGGCCCCATCGGGCCCATGGATGCAGCGATCTGGTGGCCCAGTAGCTTTTACTATCTTGACCTTCAAACAGGCTTTAAAGTTGTGGATGCCCACAAGTGACCATAAGGCTCTTCTTTAGTATGAAAGCATGGCATTTTGGGCCCCGTTTTGACCTAAATGCCTGTACACAGACACACACATCTGTTTTGCTGCGTTAACATGCTGATTTTACTTTTTTTTTTTTCCTCCAAAAGCCATAAAGCTCCTGCCCTGTGACTTTCACACCCCTATATAAAGCCGGTCGCTCCATTCCTCCGTAAATCACACTGGCTTCTCCTGTGGTGCTCAGTCTTGCACGAAAAACAAAGAAACATTCATAAAAAGACACATGTACGTTGACAAAATATTATATTTATTATTGACAACAAACCACAAATAGACAAAGGCGTCCAATAGAGCACGGCCCAAATATTCAGCTATTTCAATAACATTTTCAATAAAAATAAAAGCATCAACAGCAAATCCATTTAAAAGAAGAGATACGCTTTTTTTTACACCATCTCATGGTTTTTGAGAAAATTTCAAACGCTGAAAAAAACGAAATCTGAAATGTCTTTGGAATTGTTTGGCATGGAAGACGCTTCTGCCAGAGATTCTTTAGGTCTCGTAACAGATGTCCGACAGGGAAATCTCACGACAAATCTCAGCTTAAAATCTCAATAAAATAACAAAATTGTTAAAATAGTGTTAGTGTGAGCTTTCACGCTTAAACTTCACAAAATGTTACACAAAACAGAAAAGCATGATCACTGACATTACCATGTTAGTATTTAAATACAGTGGTACCCCGACTTACGAATGTCGTAGATAACGAAAGTCCCGTGTAACAAAAAGTGTCACAGTGAAAATTTAGTCTCGAGTTCAATTATATTTTCACCATACAAATCTTTTTCTTACTGCTAGCATGCGGGGAGATGAAAATCCAGATTATGTCGTTTAATAATAAAAAAAAAATAGTTTTAGAGATTTTGCTTCCAAAATATAAAATAAGCTTCTATTCTCACAGAATGATTTTCATTCTCTCCCGAAGAGCCGCCATCTGGAAATCATGATACAGTGCTGACTTTATGACTTTAATTCAGAGATTAAAAAAAAAACGTCAAAATTTAAAGTTTTAAATTTACTAACCTTCCTTTTAACTCAATTCTGAGATGAAAAAGTAAGAAATTTGAGTTTATGGCAATTCTTTTGCAGCTGATAGGAGAGCTGAGAGATTTATTTATTTATTTTGCTCTAATAAATGATCTAATAAAGATCTTGATTCTTTACCAATTCAGAATTTTTTTAAATTTTATTTTAAAGATTCAACCCTGAACATCATGCTGTCAGACAGCAATAAAATAACATGTATTACGCTTTGCGTTGGTCTTGAACTAAGAAAAGCGCTATATAAATAAACTTGAACTTGAACTTAAAAGTAATGAGGTAAAGAAAAAATATTTTTATCTTTTGTAATTCTTTTTATATATTCAAGAACCCGTTTTAATGATCTTATAGGCACCTGTGCGCTTTGAGACAGTTGTAATGTATTTGAATTGACGTCATCGTTCTCGCGAAATTACGGAGATCTCAGGGATTTGCACATCATTTCAAGATGGCGCTAACCGTACCTTTATAAACATCTGCCAAAGGGCATACTAAACAACTGCCATGGGACATGTTTTTATGACATTTTTTACCGATATTTTTCATTTATAACGTTTTTTTGGTCTGAATTGATGAAGCCATGGCACGAATTAGATGGATTTCAAATGCGGCTCTCGGCGTGGATTAATTTAATATGTTGGGGTACTTTGGATCAAGTGCAAATGCGGGGACAGCGTGCTGGATGACGGCTGCATTATTGATCAGTGTGTGTGTGTGTGTGTGTGTGTGTGTGTGTGTGCTGAACTTCCTTGTTCTTCTCTTCCGGTCCTCAGCTATGTCTCAAAGTACTTGTAGATCAGCGAGACGTACTGCATGACACTCTGCCAGTCCGGCCTCTCCGTCTGCATCAGGTCACTCACGTCCTGCCACACACAAGCAGCTTCTCTGAAGTCACAGTCTAGATGTGTAAACCGCTATTAACGTGAAAACTGGTATTGAGTTTTGGACGATATGGGTTTTGCAATACCGTATATACAGTCACATTCATCAATCACATTTTAATACACGTATGTAAAGACTTTAATCCAGTATAACACGTTTGTTTCGTTACAACTTTTAATGACGACACAAAGACATTGCTAATGGAACACAGAAAGCGTTGTTACAGGCTGAATTAATAGATCACACCCGATGTCTGTGTACTGCGTCTTTAAGAGCGGCGACACAGAGAAACCGTAAAGACTGATTTTTTTTTTTTATCAAAGTCGTTTGTAAATGTTTGTTTCACGCGACTTTCAGATACAGACTTGCGCTCTGTCATGTGAAAGGGGGAGAGCAAGAAAGAAAGAAAGCGTTACAATGTAAACTCTTTCTCTCCGTCTCTGTCTCTCTCTCTCTCTCTCTCTCACTGTCTGTCTCTCTCTCCGTCTCTTTTTGTCTGTCTCTCTCTCTCTGTCTCTTTCTGTCTGTCTCTTTATCTCTCTCTCATTTTTCGAATAAACGCCAGGGCTACTACTTTTCAAAGACATACAGTATTAAAAATTCAATATGTTAAATTCAAAATAATTTTTTTTTTTTTTAAATAAAGTTACAATACAGATTTTGTGTACAAATAATGTAATTAAGGTCTACTAAAACGTAATGCCCTCCCAACCGCGATATAATTCTGATACCATTGAAAATATCGTTATATGTATTTTCACTCATATCGCCCGGCGCTAGCACCGTCACGTCTCACTCTCAATCTTCCTCCACTCCACATTCATCCACACGAGTGTCGGTGTAAAGCTCAATCCTCCAGCGAGCTGCTTCGGAAAGCGCTGGACTGTTGGTTCTGTCGTGTCTGATAACCTTCAGATGCCAGTCCGCGGGCCGAATCCTGCCAGTCATTAATCATTTACAGGTCATTTTAAAACAGCCAGTCGGACGCCTCCACTCCTCTCTTCCTCAGCAGATTTGCGGCGAGGCGACTACGGTCGTAGTAGTAGTTTAGTAGTAGTTGTACTCTAGAATCTCCTGATCACGGGAAACATGCATCATTGCTTGTTTTGGATCCGATCAGATAAACTCCAAATATTACAGAGGGGAATTAATATACAGTGGTACGTCGACTTACCACATGAATCTGTCCCGTGAGTCGTTTCGTTCGGCGAATATCTGTCGTTAGCTGAGCCGGATTTTACATCAAATTCATCTAATACGTGCCACGACTTGATAAATTCAGACAAAATAGTTTTATTTATGTTAAATTTTAGTAATAAATGTAATAAAAACCTGTAACGCAGCAGTTGTTTAGTTTGCCCTTTTGCAGGTGTTTATAAAAGAACGGTATATGTAATGATACAGCGACGATCTCGCATGAACCGTGACCGCCATCTTGAAATTACGTTGTGCAACATCGTGGGATTTGCACAACGTCATTTCAAGACGACAGCTCTACGGGAGAGTAAAAAAACATTGCCATTCTGGGAGAAGACAAGCTTATTTTATATTTCTTGGTCTTGTCATAGTCATAGTGATAACATCAACAACCTGACGATCAAATGAATAAAAAGCAACAATTATCTTACATATTCACACGTGCGCTTTGAGACAGTTAAAACTGTGAAAAGCGCCTTACAAATACTCATTATTATTATTATTATTATTATTATTATTATTATTATTATTATTATTATTATTATTATTTCGGAAACAAGATCCATGAAACTAACTAGTGTTTCTGTTGTTTTTAGTTTTTGACGTGTAAAGAAGAATAAAAAACTGTTTTACACACGTCTGGACTCATCTCCCTGAATGATAGCGGTAAGAAAAAGCTCCTTTGTATAGCGAAAACATTTCTGAACTCGGGATGACATTTTCAAGAGAGAGATTGAGAAAGAGAGAAAATGAGAGGAAGCGAGAGAGAAAATGGGAGGAAGAAGGGTGGGGCAGAGAAAGAGAGAAAATGGTAGGAAGAGAGAGAGAGAGATAATCAGAGAGAGACAGACAGACGGAGAGAGAGACACAGACAGACATTTTTGCAGCGATGCATTTTGTTACTCTGGATTTTCGTTATCTAGGATATTCGTAAGTCGGTGTACCACTGTATATACGTGTGTATATATATATACATATTAAACATACCTATATATTAAAAACAACTATTGTAAAGCACGCAGTTAATTTTATTATATTGTCCTGGGCCTTAGACTGAAAAACACAGTAATAATTTACAGATTACAAAAGAAGCGTCTGTATTGTATGAATGCGTCTTCAGAAGAGTGGAAGCGGTAAAGCAGCACCTGCGTTTCTGGGAAAGATGCTGGAGCGAGAGGAGGATGGAAAGCGAAGCTCACCAGAATCGTGAATTATTTATAAAAGCGCGGAGAGAAGATCACAGAGCAAATGTTTCCCACACGTCTTCTCACGGAATACAAAATCCTCTCTAGCAGAGTCTAATCTCTAAATACTGGAGTGGCTGGGAGTTGGACTTGTGACTGGAAGGTTGCTGATTCGAATCCCAGACTGGAAGCTTTTACAGTTCAATTGTGCTTGAGTAAGACGGGTAAATCGTCCACTATAGAAATGTTGGTGGCAGAAGTGGTCCAGCGATGGTAGTTTGAGCTGCTGTCAATCATTATCATCTTCTTTATCATATTATCATTATCATAATCAGCAGAGATTCTGAGTCAGTATTGGTTCTGGATCGCAGCAGGATCGCACCATGTGAAAAGACCTTCCATTCATCTTTTTCAACCATCCATAATTATCATTTTCCTTTTATTAATTTTCACACTTTTCAGATTCAATATGATTTTAGTCTTTAAGAGAGAGAGACCTGAAAGAAACAAAGAAAGAGAGAGAGAGAGAGAGAGATTAAGAAAACAGTTGTGGAAAAAAGAAAAGAGAGAGGACGATCGAGAAAGTGGGAAGAGAGCGTCAGACAGAAAAAGAGAGAGTTCAAGAGAGACTGAGATAAAGTGAGAGAGAGAAATATAAACACAGAGATGGAGGGAGAGGGAGGGAGGAAGAGAGAGAGCGAAAGAGAAAATGGGAGGAAAAGACAGAAAGAAAGGAAAAATGAGAAAGAGAGACAGATAGACAGACAGATAGGGAGAGAATAGCGAGAAAGACAGAGAGAGTGAGAGAAAGCGAGAAAATGGGAGGAAGAGAGGGTGTGAAGTAAGAGAGACAGAGAAAAACCGACTGACAGAGAGAGAGAGAGACAGGCAGACAGACAGACACACAGAGAGAGAGAGAGAGAGAGAGAGAGATGGGGGGGCAATCATTTCTTTTTCCACCAATCACATGTTTTTTGAGCAGTGGTGATGCTAATTATACTAATTATACCGTGCAATTATTCGCACAAAAAAGCACATTATGGAGGTTTTTCCCACTCATTGGCTGTTTTGATAGAAAATACATTTTACGAGCAGCTTTACGACATGTTTTACGAACCATTTCCTGTCCAGTTTCCTCGGTTTGGAAAGAATGACGATTCCGTTTTTACTGTTGTGCGACTTATCTCGGAATAAAGCGTGATTAGGATAAACATGAGTTGTACAGGGATGCTGTCAGTGGCATGGAGCGGGGGTCCGCACGCCTCGCTGGGGGAGAATGAGGTGAGTGTGTTAGGCCCCGCCCACCTGTATTCATAAGCTACGCATGTTTCACGACACAATCATTTTTCGCCAGCGTAACAGCAGTGACTTCTGTTAGAAAGATAGATAGATAGATAGGGACAGACAGACGTATAGACAGGATAGATGGATCGATGGACGGACGGACAGATAGATAGATACTGAGAGACAGAAGTGTAGACCGACGTATAGACAAGCTAGATAGATAGATAGGGACAGATGTGTAGACAGATGTATAGACCGGATAGATATGGACAGACGTATAGACAGACAGACAGATCGATGGCGTACTCACCAGAGATGGCTTGATGCCGACGCTCTCGGCGGCCTGGAACGCTAGGCTGAGATTCCGGCCCTGCGGGAAGAAAGCACACAGCATCGTCTTGCTTTATTTTCGACTGGAGCTGGTTTCTCGTTATTTTCGGCGTCAGCGGCGTGATGAAGTCTTCTCTAGACCTGACATTAACAACAGCGCCGCGCAGCCTAGTGAATAATTCACCACGCCATCTCCTCCTGTAATCACTATTACACTCATGGCGGCGATTTGTCACGAGGCTCGCTCGCTCGCGCGGTGCGTACCAGTGACGAGCGCGGCGGCGGAACATTGGACCTGTGTGTGAGACGTGTCGTAGAGCACGCAACCAGACTGATGACAAGATTCACCAGCGTTTCAACATCAAACACATCCAAAATGTCTGTTTCTTGTCACGTAAATACAGCTGAGAGCAGCAGTCACGGGTTTGAGCCTTTCATTATCATAGATAGATAGAAGGATAGATAGAGAGTTAGACAGATAGAGAGAGAGAAATAGATATAACTATCACAAAATGGAGAGAGAGAGAATGATAGATTAAGAGGGAGAGAGAGAAAGTTAGACAGACAGATAGAGATAGATAGATAGACAGAGAAACAGAAAAAGAGAGAGTTAGACAGAGAGAGAGAAAGGCAGACAGATAGAGAGAGAGTGATAGAGAAAGTTAGACAGACAGATAGAGAGAACGAGAGCTAGGTAAATAGATGATAGAGAGAGAGACAGGCAGACAAACAGAGAAAGTTAGACAGACAGAAAGAGAGAGAGGGAGGGACGAACAGAGAGAGAGATGGAAAGACAGACAGATAGATAAAGAGAGAGACAGACAGACAGACTTGACTCTTTTGTATGTAACTAGCTTGGTTTAACAAGAGACTAAAAGCACAGGAAGTAGTTGATGTGATGTAGAGGAGGTTTGACCTTGTCGTGGCTGGCGAGCTGTGGGTACGGGATGTGGGCGGGCAGGTAGGTGTGCAGCAGGGCACAGAAGGCCAGGCCGTCGCTCCAGCTGCTGCTGAAGTTGGTCACGTCGATGTTCTAGAACAAGCACAGATCAGGTTCAGGAGACAACACTGAGGAGAAAGTCCATCAGAGAGGCTTCTGGGAAACAGAGTTCTACTGCAACAGTGAAACGGAGCTATCAGCTTGTGCGTTTGCAACACTGACGTGTCGTTACATTGTAACTAACCCCAAGCTCTATTAGGTTCCTCGTTACATTTACGTTTGTGATAACCAAGTTGTCTACTAATTACACGTTCTGTCGCCTTCCTGATTACAAATTGTTTACAAAAAGCTCGAAGATGACACAAACTGATTAGCACTTTTTATACCGTTTTGTAATGTTTATTTTTGTTGATTGTAATATTTATCGGTTTGTCATTATCGTTATTTATTTCGTTAAGTAGGGTTGTACATTGTGTGTGTTTGCTATCTATCTATCTATATGTCTATCTAAATGCTTTAGTGATGTATAGATAGACAGAAAGTACAGTGCTAGAATGAAAGGACACGCGTCAAAAACGTAAGATGAAACCAACTGCAGACTAATTTACCGGTAGTTATATTAGTCAACTAGTTGTGAAACTAGTGAGCCTCACAGCTTTGAGACTCAGGCTTGCGTGGGTTTCCTTCCTCAGCGCAGAAACATGCAAGAGAATAAGAGTTTGGAAAGTTGTTCATAGGTGTGTGTGTGTGTGTGTGTGTGTCCTGCTCTGTGGTTCGATCACCAACATATGGTGTGTCCCGCCTCCCGAGCCGCAGTTGCTGGGATTGGCTTCAGAAAAATGGACGGATGCGTTTTAATTACTCTTGTACAAACAAACGTCTCACCGCACCAGTGTGTGTTTTTAGACGCTGTGATGCTTTTTTAGCAAATACAAACTCGGGAACCGGCGCAGAACAAAATCATCTGCAAATTTGATCCTGCATTTTGATGAATGACCATGAATGAAAACAGAAGGGAACTATTGTTGTAAAAGACAGCGATGAGCCCGTGGCCATTCTTCTCCCCGTCCTAAAAAACATTTTCCTTTGGCTTTTAATTTTTTGCTTGCAATCTTCACCTTTTCTTTTAAAACTTTATTTCGTTTCAGATTTTTGCGTTTGGACGTTTGATACTAGTTTCGCGTGGGGGCGGGCCTTTGATTGGCTGGTGAAATTGTGATTGGCAGTGGTTGAGCAGGAAGTGAAACACCAGTGTCATTCACCACAGTTTTAATTTATCACTATATAATCAACTACAAATTGAAGTGTTAATTTCGTGTTCCAGTAACATTCTCACCAGCCAATTAGAGTAAAGCCCACCCCCACTTGAAACTAGAGCCAGGAGTAACATAAAAATCACTTAAACGCACAAAAAAAATCAGAATTATGAAAAAACAAAAATGAGAAGATATTTGATTGATATTGATAAAATTGATATTTTTGGCAACTAATCTGATTTCACAGAATCCTGTAAGGTTAGAGTTGAGGTTAACATCTCTCCTCACTCTCTGAACGTGAACGTGACAGACAGGAAGTGGTGATGCATCAGAGCTGGTCAGGCTCAGCACGGGGAGCTGATGACATCATCGTGTAGAGATAGCCCCGAGTCTGATGTGTGTGATGATAAGACAGCCAGACCTGATGATCTCCAGCCTCCTTCACTCAGTCCATCACAACTAGTTACTACAACACAGATGCTCCTTTGTTCTGTAGCTGAACGCTTCCTTAATGAACTATTCATGTGGACAATCATCAGGCCGAGTGTGTTCTGTCTCTGTCTGTCTGTAAATCTGTCTGTCTGAAAATCAATCAATCAGTCTGTCTGTGTGTCAGAAAATCAATAAATCTATCTGTCTGAAAATCAATCTATTGATCTGTCTGTCTGTCCATCTCTCCAATCTGTCTGTCTGAAAATCAATCAGTCTGTCTGTCTGAAAATCAATCAGTCTGTCTGTCTGAAAATCCATCCATCAATCTATCGATCTGTCGGTCTGTCTCTCCATCTGTCTTTCTGTATGTCTGTCTGAAAATCTATATCCTTCCATCCATCCATCCATCCATCTATCTATCTATCTATCTATCTATCTATCTATCTATCTATCTATCTATCTGTCTGTCTATCCAACTATCTATCTAACTAAAAAAAGAAGATATCTTAAAAATAGTAATTGCTATAGATTGGTAGATATCAACATCCACTGTAATTGGCACTCGTGTACTTCTTGTGACAAAGTAAATAAAAAACACAACCATACACACTATTTTTTACGCGAAAACAATAAACAATATAAGCACCCCGTGAAAACAAGCACCTTGACTATTCCTCTGCCTGAGATTTTATATGTCGTCTGTGTCTTGTCCCACGCCCCCATAAGGTTTATGAATTGAGGAAAAAAAAGGTGCGCTTATGTTGCTGTAAATATGGTATATATGACACACAGTATATCAGTAGTTTAGTCCACATATTCTACACATACTCTCGCTCACACATATTTTCCCAATTCTCCTGCACGTTTTTATCTATCTATCTATCTATCTATCTATCTATCTATCTATCTATCTATCTATCTATCTATCTATCTATCTATCTATCTATCTATCTATTTATCTGTCTGTCTGTCTGTCTGTCTGTCTGTCAGTCTTATTTGTCTTGGCAAACACTTGTTTGTTTTTAAGGTATCGTCTTTCCAATTTATTAATTTTTCTTTTTTAAAATCTTTCCAACTTTCAGAACTTGTCCATTCATGCATCCTGACATTCTTCACATGCTTGTGTTTTATAGCACAGGTCTCTCACACACACACACACATACTCACTCTTGGGCTGTGTGTGTGTGTGTGTGTGTGTGTGTGTCTCTCTCTGCCTGTCTGTCTGTCTGTCTCTCTCTCTGTCTCTCTCTCTGTCTCTTTCTCTCTCACACACACACACACATACTCACTCTCGGGCTGTGTGTGTGTATGTGCAGAGCAGGAATGCTGGGAGCGAGGCAGACAAGCACGCAGTCACTTCCTGGACGGTGTGAGTGTATGAAGTGTGATGTCATCAGAAGGCAGAGAAAAGAAACCTCAGTCTCCATCAGTTCTCTGGGAGTGAAGAGCGTCACCGCCACAGGAAGTCACGCTGGTTCTCCTCAGAAGCAGAAGAGTGATGAGGCCAGAGGAAGAGCCAAGACAAGCTGCTAGTTCCATTAGCTTGAAAAACACTGACGTCACTGCTGTGTGTGTGTGTGTGCGTGTGTGTGTGTGTGTGTGTGTGTGTGTGTGTGTGCACGTGTGCACTTCAGAGCCAGATGTGATTTCCGCTTGAATTACTAGCATTTGTTCCTGTCAGTAGCAGAAAAAAATGCTCTTAACATGCTGAAGTTTATGTGTTTGAGTTAGTTTTTTAATTAAACGACAAGTTTAAAATTTAAGTTCATGCAGCAATGTGACAGAGCGTGTAGCATCGGAGTAAACACACACACACACACACACACACACACGTGTTGTTTCTGATCATTCTATCTCACTTTGATCCAGAAATATCAGCACTAACAATGCCTGAAAACTTCCGCTTTTCTTAGCTCAACACTCCAGTGATGGGAAGTTTGATTCTTTGAACTGACTCTTGTGAGATGAGCGGATCGTTTCGAGTCATTCGATCATTTTCAGCACGTGTGAAAATGGTTCTCAAACAACAGATAGTGAAGACAACACGATTCGCTTCAGCGGACAAGTTAAAATACACAAAACGTGTCCTGCCTTGTCCCTGCCATCGTTAGTTTAACAGCACGACAGTCACGTGACCAATGAACCAACGATCCCTAAGATTCCGTAAGAACAAATCAAATTTTAAGCAAAGTAACAATATTTTTTTTTCTGGTGCTTTTATCGCATCTGACGTTGTTATTGTAGTTATTATATAGTTATTATATTGCTATTATTATTGTTTTACGATTGTGGCAGAGTACACAACAAAATCAAAGTGTTGTAACACAGTCAACATATACACAATTTCACGTGACAAATAAATGTACTTATTCATACTTATTTATTATATATAAAGATATCAAACTTCGTTCCTTTCCTTGTCTCCCGCAAAAGAGCAAACGATCCGTACACGACTGCGGAGTAAAGTGAACATTAATAATTGCTAAAGATTGGTAGATATCTACATCAACTGCAATTGGCATTCATCTACTTCTCGTGATAAACTAAATAAAAAAGTCAAGTGACACTGTTCTTTTTCAACTGAAAATAACTTTGTTCAAAAAGCAGAAGCTTTAGATTCATACGGATTAGATCAACAGACAACACTGTATATTTGAACTTATTTAAAAAAAAACAAATATTCTAAGCTTTTAGTAGACATGTTTCATGTTAGAGTGATAAGTGTTTATTAACTTGCAGTTCGTTTTCAGCTGACAAAGAGAAGGCAAAACTTCTTAGTTTTATTATTATTAGAATTATTTTTACAACGTCCTGTATTTATTAAGAGTGTAACCTAAAATATATGTACTTCAAACTTCCAGTTGATAGATAACACTTATATGTAAGACCAAAATTTTGTGTTTTATCATGAAAAAACTGCGACTCAACCTCGGGTTAAAAAACAAAGACAATACATTGCAAATTGAACAAAAATTATGCTAAATTATATTACAGTATTTAAACAAGTGTTTATTTAGTGTTGAGTTTACATTAATTTACATATTACACCTCAATATCCAATATTACAAGCTTCAGTCTTTTAATCGCGATTAATCACGATTCATTTGGTCAGGGAATTGCGATTAACTAGTTAAAAAAATCAATCTTTTGTCAGCACTAATGCGAATATTTGAGCATCTACAATTGGGAAAAATGTACACACATTATCTGTTGATTCAAATTCGCAAAGCTATCACGTGCACAATTGGGAAAATAGGGAAAAACGAGCTAAACATAAAACAGTATTCTCTGTATTCATGTCATAATTCAGGACTGTAAAAAAAGTATTCTATTAATGAAGAAGAAATGTATCTGTGAAACGGATTTAAATATATTAAATATTAAATATATTAAATATAGTCAATTTGACCCGTGTTAAAAGTTAAAAAATAAAAAAGAACTACTTAAAATAATTTTTTCACTTTGAAACTTCTCCTGCTTGTGTTAGTGTAATCTACATATAAACAAAAAATGATTCAGTTGACATATTTGTAATGCCCGCTACATGTTTGTGTTACAAAGATAATGTTCGGATCAATTTGACCCTTCAGACTAAATAGAAGCAAAAAGAGTCAGAAAGATCAAAAATGTGTTTCTTTGCAACAATGAGACATAATACACCGCTGTCACACACACACACTCACACTCACAGACACACACACACACACACACACAGTATCTTTGTAATATGAACATGTAGTGTGGTGTTACATATGCAGTACGTGAACTGAATCAGTATATTTTTATATGATAATTACACCAAATAAGGCAAGCAGGAGAAGTTTCAAAGTTTAAAAACATTTTTAAGTTCTAAAATGTTTTTAAAACTTTGAAAACGGGTCAATTTGACCCGAACATAATAGGAGGGTTAACTATACATTTTCAAAATGTGTACTGTATATCCAATATATGGGAAATCTTTTAAGTATGTTTTTAACATATACATAAATTAACATAAATTAATGCCACTGCTTATATCAATAGAGTTTAGTCTGGCCTTAACCGAAGACACATCTTCAATCAGTCTCTGGCCAATCACAGAGCAGGACACACATTCACACTCACACATATTTTCCCAATTCTCCTGCAGGTTTTTGGATTGTGGGAGGAAGCTGGAGAGCCACTACACCACCACACGTTCATCTGTAGCTTTAGAACTGCGAGTTATTTTTGGAACGTTCACTTCTAAGTCAACTCTTTCTTCAGCAGCGAGAAGTTCTGCGCGAGTGTGTGTGGCAGTGGGTTTGTTTCCAGGACTAATTCTATCCCACACGGACCAGACCGTGTGTGTGTGTGTGTGTGAGAGAGAGACAAAAACATACAGGAAAGAGCCCCCCTGTATTTCCCCTATTCTTCAGCCGTGTTCCTGGAGCGTTACGCCACACGTTTCCATCCGCTTCGGGAGCGTCGGCTGTTTGTGTCGCGTCTGGGATAATGAAAGATGCAGAGAGGCGGACCTCACGTCTCCGCTGAACCCTGTTTTCCTTTCTCATTGTCTCCTACCATAAAAAAAAGATCTAGGGATGCCGTTTTTGCCACTGACTAGAAGCCTGATCTGAATAATGCACTTCAAAGAAGGGTTAAATTGGTCATGAGCGGGGAAAAAAAAAGTAAAGAATGGTCAGTCATGGACGGCAAGACGAGCGGAAAACCACACTCGAGTAAAAGTGTGAATATCTCACTGTAAAAATGACTCCATTACACGTCACCAATTCCAAATAGACTTATGTGTAAAATGTATAACTTTAAAAGTTGTAGAGCGTCCGATTTTAGAAGAACTTGAGTGTTTAACTCATACCAAGAGATGTGGAAAAAAACATGAAATTTTAAAAGTCGTAAAGCGTCTAATTTTAAAAGAATTAGAGTATTTTACTCGTACTGAATATAGCATTAACACACACCAAGAAATGAGAAAAAACAAGAACATGTAAAAACCGTAAAGAGTCCAATTATCAAAGAACTAGAGTATTTTACTCGTACTGAATTTAGCCTAAAAAAAACACCAAAAGATGTGAAAAAAAACAAAGTCGTAAAGCGTCCAATTTTAAAAGAACGCTACATGTTTATGTTACAAAAATACTGTTTGACTCAAATTGCTTCAGTTTGGGTCAAACTGGCCTGTTTTTTTTTTTTTTTAAATATATTTTAAAAATAATTAAAAGTATTTGTGTGGATATCTCACTGTAAAAATGACTCCATTACACGTCACCAATTTCAAATAGACTCATGTGTAAAACTTAATATTTTTTTTCCACTTTGAAACTTCTCCTGCTTGGCTTAGTTTGAGTAATCTACAAATGAACAAAAAATTGTTCATTTCAGACATTTGGAACCGCTACTTTTTTTTTTACAAAGATAATGTTCAGGTCAATTTGACCCTTCAGACTAAACGGAAGCTAAAGAAAGCTGTCAGAAAGATCAAATACTATTACTAATACACCTCTGTCACTCACACACACACACACACACACACACACACAGTTTCTGACATGCTTCTGATATGCATAATAAAAGTCCCCTGGGTCAAAATGACCTATTAACAATAAGGACGTTCCTCTGAAACGAACATAATAGGAGGGTTAATTCTCTGGCTATTGGAATCCAAGAAGGAAAGACGTGTGCGTCACAGAAACGCAAGACCTTCCTCCCCCTGTTCCTTCCACGCAAATTCTCCGCGTTACTCGCCCCAAGTTATGCCCCAAGTTACTTAAACTCACAATCAGCACAACTGATTCTTCACCATTGATATCTAAAAACGAATCGATAGCTAAAAACGCGGAGCCTTTACACACGGCAAGGAGGTGGAACCGTTTACCGCGTGGTTTCCTGCGCCGCCATCCGTCACACTAACTACGTCCAGCGGCGGATTATTAACAGTCCTCCGTGAACAATTCCGTCCTCTCAGGCGGACGCTTCAACGTGGCCTACGTGCGGCGAAGACTCGGCACGTAGCGGCGAGTCCCGGGGCCCTGGAGAGCGGAGCAACCTCGAGAGACGCAGCAGATTACAGGTGCTTCACGGCTGCTTATTTAAATTAGGATTAGTATCAGCGTCACCGTGGCGACGGCACGTGCCAGCAGCGTCCAGACGAGAGCCGCCGAGCATCCTGCCGCACGGTCATTGTCACGCTTCTCCCGAGGTTTGGCTTCCAGGAGACACACATCAAACACAATGTAGAGCTGTAACAACATCTCACTATCATCTAATCCTGTATGTCTG
The DNA here is from genome assembly GCA_017309775.1 of Paedocypris sp. Pulau Singkep. Lineage (NCBI taxonomy): Eukaryota > Metazoa > Chordata > Actinopteri > Cypriniformes > Paedocypris > Paedocypris sp. Pulau Singkep. Next base: position 4,193,901 of record MU204310.1, read on the forward strand.
TCTGTCTGTCTGTGATACAGTAACAGACGAGTGACTACAGACAGAGCCAGTCACTGTATCATATAACCCTGTCTGTCTGTCTGTCTGTGATACAGTAACAGACGAGTGACTACAGACAGAGCCAGTCACTGTATCATATAACCCTGTCTGTCTGTCTGTGATACAGTAACAGACGAGTGACTACAGACAGAGCCAGTCACTGTATCATATAATCCTGTCTGTCTGTCTGTGATACAGTAACAGACGAGTGACTACAGACAGAGCCAGTCACTGTATCATATAACCCTGTCTGTCTGTCTGTCTGTGATACAGTAACAGACGAGTGACTACAAACAGAGCCAGTCACTGTATCATATAACCCTGTCTGTCTGTCTGTCTGTCTGTCTCGATCACGTGCCGAGATGCCGGAGGAACTTCAGATGCGCCAATGACCCGAGCTTGACCTTCTTCCGGATCCGTCCGTCTGGTTGAAATGTTGGCCTTGCAGCCTCCGGATTAGACAGATGAGAACAATAAACCAGACGTGTGTGTGTGTGTGTGTGTGTGTGTGAGACAGTCAATGCTCATTGATCTTTGCCAATAATGTCTCTTTCAATGCATTTAAAGCTTATTCCTAATCTCCTCCATCTACACACACCGTCAGTTTTGCTACACGAAGCGACGCGAGCCGACAGGTTGATGTCGTATTATTAACGTTGGTTTGCTGGATCTTGGCGGTGAAAGGCTATGAATGATTAGAGCAGATCGGATGCGGAGAGGGGCATTTAAACAAGCTTTGAGGAACGAGAGAGAGTGTGTGTGTGTGTGTGTGTGCATTAGCAGGTGACAACGCCGTCCATCTTAGCGTGTTAGCAAGTAATTAGTTGCTCTCTCTCCTCGGCGTATGCCTCTTATGACACAGTGGACCAGCAGCCCCTCGTGACCTTTTCCTCCACTCGCATTAAGCTCAATTTGGAGCATGTGTTCTTCAGCTAACCTTTTCCCAGGTCTGCGGTGTGAGAAGAGGCCCGTGGCCATTGCTGTTCCCATCAACACGGTCTTTTGCCAGTTCTGGCGAGACGGACGATAACCTTGATGTTTGCGCAAACACCGGAGACGTGAAATCACCACATTACGTCAAAAACAACTCTCCTTTCAGTCTACGCTCATAAAATGGTTGCAATCCTGTGGTAAAATGACAGACAGAGTCAGTTACTGTATCATCCTCACTACTGTATCGTCTAATCCTGTCTGTCTGTGACACACTGTATCATCACCGTGAGTACTGTATTAAACTAGACACGTTAAACATCCAAAACATTGTTACTACTCGGTCACTTTTTCTGTATTTTGTATTTTTCTCTCTTTATTTTTTATTCATAATTGATCTTGCATTGTTATCTTGTGTTTATCTCCATTTATTGTATTTTTATCTTTTATATTTCATTATTTTATCTTATCTCTATTTTGATTGCATTCCATTGCTTTAATCTGTTATCTTACTGCTTTATACTGTACCCCTCCCCCCACGTTTATACGCCAGACGATTGTAAAATACATTTCACTTCACATTGTTGCAAAATAATTGTGTATGTGACTAATAAAATTTGAATTAGATTTTTAATTTGTATCATATAAACCTGTCTGTTCATTCTTCACTCATCAATCCTTCATCACAACATTTCCCACAGCACGTGTGACCAACACGTCGACAGCTGTGTTCATGTTTAGCTGTTTATTTGAATGTCTAAACATTCCATCGCTCCGAAAAAAAAAAAAAAAGAGTTTCTATTATTACAGACCTAATTAGTAAAATCCAGGACTGTAAGTGGCTTATTGCATTCCTCCACCACACGAGAGCCGGACCCTCTGCCCTTCAGAGAAGCCAGACTGTTATAATAATAACAACAATGATGATAATAACAATTATTAGTATAAAATATTATTATTGTTATTATTAATATTATTACATTATTATCATTACAGCGGTACCTCGCCTTACAAAGCGCTTTCTCTCTCTCACTCTCTCACTCTCATTCACTCACTCACTCACTCACTCGTTGTCCTAGCCACTCGAGCCGAAAAGGTAAATATAACAAATTTTAATCTTTGCTTTTTGCGTTTGAATGTTTTTTTTTTTTCACAATGTAGCAACATCCTGGTGACGTTGCGCTGACTAGAATTACGCGAGATAACAAACAAAATTTTCACTTTATGAAATGTTCACGTTACAAAACTGATGTCGCCACAAATTTTGTACGGTGAGGTACGGTATTGTTCATTGTTTTTCAATTATCGTTATTATTAATATTACTATGCCATTTTAGTGGGGAATGTTCCATAGTCTCAAAATATATATACCATATATACTATATATAGGTATATATTTGTTGAATTATACTCACTGAATTAACTCTCAAAGTCAAATATGTGACAACTACTTCACTGGAAGGTCTACTGTGATGGCGTTTTCTCGAGATCATCACTGGTCCACAGCTCAGGAGATGATGACAGGAACGCACCAGCTGCTTTGTTCACCAGCTAAGGCTAACGCGAGCGCTACATAAGCGTGTTAGCACTAATCTTCCCGCGCACATGACACCGGGCCGGCCGCAGGGTTTCACGGGCTTCACACAGGCTGTTGGAGGAGCAGGGAAATATTCTCTGCAAACAAACATCTCTACCAGCACAATCCCGCATTGTTTTCTTCTGGGAACGAGTCGGCGACAGAACACGCGGCTCCACATGACAGTCCACTGCCGTAGCACCGAATAAACTCATAATGCCCATGTTTAGAGGTTATTAATGCACTCACAACCAAGATATGTTCACAGTCAAAAAGAGGTGAACATTTTGGTGTAATTTACGTTTTTTGTTTGTTTGTTTGTTTGTTTGAAAGCTCTTTGGCTCTGGACTAGTCTCTCAGTGCTCTATCTCAGGGGCTCTTAACCTTTCTGACCTCAGTGCCCAAATTGTCCACATCAAAGTGGCCCGCGGCCCATCAAAACAAACATTATTGCATCGCTCCAGGTTTTACGAGTCATAAAAGCTACAGTCAATTCATCCGACAATGCGATTTAGAATCAGAATCACCTTTAGCTTCTTGAGTCCTGATGTCCTCGTCTGTGTACGGACGTCACGGAATGTTCCCACCCGCTGTGTTAACCCCTGACGTGCTAAAACCGATCGGCCATGCTGGGGTGGTCTTAGACCCTCTAGCGGTTTCTGTTCGTCAAAGCGCATTTTATAGTTATAGCAAAAATGTATTGGAGAATAGGACTAGAGAATAGGAATAGAAGTTCTGTCGGCTGCAGTGTGGGACACATGTCTTTGCAAAGGAAGTATTTAAATATATAGTTCACAGAAAATGATGAGCGCAATGTTTAGGTAAGACGTGTCCGTTTGTTAGGAGATGAAAGGTCGATGAAAATAGGTAAATATTTAGTACTGACATCTTCAACACTCCTTGACGTTTCATTTTTACACTTTTGTGTTCGTAAAAGCTCAACTAGCAAAGCAAATTTTAGAAAAAAAAAA